>CM076576.1:793806665-794220621 GCA_034641835.2 Pinus albicaulis | reverse complement strand
TCATGTTCGACGTGGTTGTGCCATTCAGATTCCATCATCAGTCAACAGTCGACAGTTTTACAAATGATGTAAACCCATTCTGCATGTTATGATGTAAATGATCTAAGTAAGACCGTCAATGTATGTAACAACCTAGGTAAGCCTAGTATGTTGTTGATGATCTCTATCCTAGGAGGTTTTTTGTCTCACTGATTCACGAAAGTGATCGGCAGAGTTTTTCCCTCCAGCATCACCCCAAAGCTAGGGTGGATTTTATCATCAGCATACTAAGTGAGTCCTAGTGTTCTATCGAGTCCTTGTAAAAGTAGTTTCAACTACTTGGTCTACTAGATCATGTTTTGAGTCGCAGAATTGGGTATTTATTTGAGGGTCTATACAAATGGGTTTTCCCTCTTCATGTATGTAAATGTATTATCTCATGTAAAAGAGGGTTGGAAAAATAATTATAATCCCCTCTTAGTCAATTAATTAAATTTTTTGGTCAATTAATTAATAAAATCCTAAACCAGAAATTTAATTAATTTAGGGTCCTAAATTAGGATTAAATCTTTAAAGGAAAAATTTGTGGGTCCTTGGAAAATGATTTTGACAGCCCCAGGCCAAGGGAATATTGAGAATTTTAAGAAATATTGGACCCTTGGGCCTTAGTGGTTAAGTCAAGGTCAAAATTTTGGGGTAATTAACTCAAAAAATAATATTTTTGAGTTAATTAAAATTGAATTAAATGATAAATTCGTTTTTTCCCCAAAATTTTAATTTCAACGCTCCGGATTAAAAAATAATTAAATCTTTTGGACGGTTGAGATTATTTTGACAAGGATCATCCAAACTAGCTGTTAGAGATCTTGTCCTACAAATTTAGAGGTCTTTCTCATTTTTGAGTCATCCGATCTCAGGATCGTGCACTTGCTCTTAGAAGCTCTTGTAAACTTTTTTTTGAGGAATAAAGCATAAAGACTTTGGGGTTACAAATCTGGATGTTCCTTCTCAGATCTATGTGGTGAATTGTCTCTAAACTCTGCTACTTTGTTTCTTGTATTTTATGGTTGATGGCCTTCATGGATTAATTTGCATACAGGTATCTTGTGCAGTTTTCTGGGTTTATAAAATAACATTCTGATTTTTCTGCAAAGGTCTCATGTTGTTTTCTTAAATCTCTATCAATCTAAGATTCAGATCTAAGTGTGCAGGGAAATTATTCTTAAGATTGAGCGTCTGGGGAAGTCTTCGATTGGACTAACCGACTCTCAATAAACATAAATCTGATAAGCTCTTTATTTGTTAAATTCCAGGTCTATCTTACGATAGTTGTGATTTTGCAGGGTTTCAAAGGCTTGTGCCTCTCATTTAAAAATTTTAATTTCTAAGCTATGCTAAAATGGATTCAAATCTGACCATGAGGGTTTTAAATCTGTAAACTAGTTGTAAATTTGTAAATTTTCTTTTAGGACTGTAAGGGTTTAATTGTTTCTTGGTGTGTATCTTCAGATCTGGCTGGTTTCTTGCAGATTCAGGGTTTAAATCAGAATTTTTTTTTAAGATTTGAGGCAAATCCAGCCTCCAAAGGCCAAATCTGCCCTCAAATTCCTACTGTGGATAAAATCTGGGCGATATTTGACAAATCTGAGTTTGAAGGGAATTTTTTTTGTAACTTGAAGGGACTGGGTTCACCTCTGCCTTAGCTGATGTTAACGTCCTCCCTCATTCACTGTCTAATCTTCATCTATCTTGCTTGCCCAGCTCAGCCGTCTACATCATTCCCTTCCTTTACCTATCTGATCCTTCATCCTCCCCTTTGAAATCTCATCGATTTTACTGTCCAACGTCCAGCATTTCCATTTCCTACTGCATAAGTCTCAGCCCTCGTCCAACCTTCAGCTTCGACCCCATCGATTTCTGCCCTAGCTTTACACACCGTCCACCACCCCCGTCTCTGCTGCCCATCCATTTCTCCCTCTGCGTCTTCCGTTTTCTGCTCCATTCGTCCCTTTCTTGACCTCTGCCGTAAACCCATCTCTTCATTTGTCAAATGATCTGCAGAACAAAAACAAAAAAAATTGCGTTGATTTTTTTTTTGCTAGCGTTTTACTTTTATATGAGGATTCATTTTTTTTAATAGCGTTTAGTTAGAATGTACATATTTAGTTCGAATTTTTTTTAGTTGGTCATAAGCGTAGGTTTTGGATTTACTTGTTTTAACTTGATGTAGGTGTTAACTTTAGCGTAGGTATAATCTAACTTTAGATATTTAGTTTTATGATTCAATTTTAGTTTTAGATTTAATTTAGTTTAGATTTAATTTGATTTAGATATTTAGTTTTTATATTAGGATTTAGATTTTTAGTTTAGTTCAACTTAGTTTTAGTTCTATTTTGTAATTTGATTTTTGTTTAGATTTAAAGTAGTCTTAGCTTTAGTTTTAGATTCAATTTTTTAGATTTCATTTAGATTTAAGTTTTAACTTAGATTTAGATTTTTAATTTTAGATTAAAAATAAATAAATAAATAAATAATAATAAAAATAAAAAATTACAAAAAAAACAAAAAAAATTTAGAAAATACAAAAATATAAAAAAATTTCAAATTTCTTTATAGTCAAGTGTGCTAAATCTTTTTTATCTGAAGTTTTGACTATAGAAACATTTTCTGGATTGAAATTAATTGAAATATTTTAAATCCTGGCATTTTCATCTCAATGTTTCAGGGTTGTAGTGTCTTTCATTGAATATCATTGTGATCAATCACGTTTTAATAAGCAGCAGTTAATTGTCACTTACTTGTTTACAATTTGCATAACGAGATTTTGTTTGACTCCATAAGGCACTGGTCTTAAATTTGAAATCTAATTTAGATCTGTGGAAACCTGTTCATTTCATCAAGTATTTGGTGTTTTAGCTGTGTCTCCTGGATTTTTCCTCTTCATTTCTAATAGGGTCTACCTCCCTTAGCTTGCAAGGAGACAGCGTAAATAGAGGGATTGGGGATAAAGGTGACAGCTCCCAATCTGAGCCGTTGTCGCAGTGCCTGGACAACATGTGCGACAATAGGGGGCATGCCCACTTTTCAAGCATAGTTTACCTTTGTTTTAAGCTTGTGTAAAAATGAAACCAATTTCAAGCATAGTTTACTTTTGTTTTCGAGCTTGCATAAAAATGAATCCCTTTCGTCTTGGTCTGCTTTATGAGCATTTTCCTATCTTTTGGGTTATTACTTACTATGCAAACTATCTAAGTGATACAGTAGCTAACATTGTTTACCTTTGTTTTAAGCTTGTGTAAAATAGTTTACTTTTGTTTTCGAGCTTGCATAAAAATGAAACCCTTTCGTCTTGGCGTGCTTTGTGAGCGTTTTCCTATCTTTTGGGTTATTACTTACTATGCAGACTATCTAAGTGATACAGTAGCTAACATTGTATTAAATAGACATTTGCGTAATTTGTAAAAAAATCATCATCACATGACAAGATCCGTACAGGAAAATATACACACATATATATATATATATATATATATATATATATATATATATATATATCGAGTGTTTGCATCCATGTGCATCATAAGTTCAAAAAATATGTATGTTTCGGTTACATCCTGAGACATCATCTCTCAAAAATATGCGGAAATAAAACCTAGGTGTTTACTTGACATGACGCTCATGATAACATGTCACGGCCCGTACAAGCCACCTCAGCAAGCGGTGGACACAGTTTGACACCCCTGCAGTGTGTCGCTGGTATGCACAAGGAACATCATCAAATCGCGCATAATCCGGGATCCCACGAGAGATTCCCTCATTTCCTCCTCACCTCCCTCACCATGAGGGGCCACATCAAAGTCGTGAGGAATCCGCCGCGCTATCGAGGACATACTTACAGGTCTCTCTGGGCCAACCTGCAATTACATGGATTAATGTCAGAATATGCATAACAAAAAAATCATAATACTCATCAAAATAAAAAATGAGTCTTACCCAATACTTCATCCCAATCCTCTCCTTCTAGGAGCGGGAGATCTGCATCACCAGTGATATCTGTGCCAGAGTAGGGTCAGTCCTCCATGACAATTAGCTGTCGGCGAAGCCACTCAAAGAACTGCGGTCTCCAGGACATTTGTTGACCGCCCCCTGACCTTGGCATCAGAGCTTCCCAACGAGCCATCTGTGGCTTCTAGGCTGGTGGTGTCGGAACTATTACCTCCTGATGATGGAAGATTGGTAGTTGTTCCAAGATGAACGATACCAATATGGACCCGTAGTCGAATTGCTTCAGCTTGGTTTTCTTGCATTTTGTCAGTTGACGCTTCATTTTGATTGTTATCGCCTCTGCCCAGTTGTAAAGGGTCGGTGCCATGCAATCTATAGCAATAAGTAGATGTGTTTTTATGGCCTCGTGCGGCGCCTGTGATCCAGTAGCTTGTGTGATGGTGTGTAGCACTACCTTTAGTTCCAAATCCATAATAGTTTGGATGTCCAATTTTCCACTTCCCGATCCTTTCCTTGCCCCTGGGCACACCCTGTCAATAACCATACTCATGTTCTCCATTGAGGGTCCAGTGCCGGTCAGGATTGGTACTGCCCCCCTCCGTGACAGTCCGGTTATGAAATAAACATCTGAGACTTCAATCTCAAGTTCCTGGTCGTGAATAATGAATTTTTCATAATCAATGTCCTAGACACTGATCAAGTACTGCAATAGCTCTGGTTAAGCTCTGAGACATGGTGTCATAAAGAATTTCTTGAGCCCGCAATCTCAAAGAGCTTCCATGCATCTTCTATTGCCCATGGCTTCCTCATCTTCTTCACTATGTTCTTTTTCTTTCCATTCGATCACCATTTTTCCTTTTCACAACTACAAAAACATCCAGATGGTTGTCATTAACCAAATCCAAAGCTTTTGAATAGTTGAATTGGGCCTGCTTGTTTAAAATTACATACTAAAATTGACTGTCGCGGTTGGCACGCCCCAGTTCAAATTTTAGGCTAGTTGGCGCGAGTCTATGCTCGATACCCGCGCCAACTACCGTGCCTTAATTTTTGAAAAAACCCCCATAGATTTACAAATTTGGAGTTGCAGGTAATGAAAGTATAATCAAAATGCAGGGAAGGATTTTAGCTCTTACCTGGAACTAATGGATTCGAGATTGGTCTTCCGGATTGCCCGCTGTTGTCAACGCCGCAAAATAGCAGTGAAAAAAGGGTAACAAATTGCTCACAAGAGGTAAAAGTGAAAAGTAATTTATTTTTTACCATATTTGGCAAATTATAACTTTTCAAAACCCTAATTAGGTTTTAAAGTGTATTTTCGATTATTTCTCTATGTTATTTCGAGAAATAGGTTTTATGTGCGTCTCTTGTGCAGCGACAGGTCCTCAATGTAATGTCGATGAAGTAACGAGTTGTATTTTATACTTTTTTTGAACTCGGTAAAAACACAAAAAATTCACTGCTAGAGTCATCTTTCTGCTCCTTTTTGACTCCCTAAAATTGAAAATATTGTCGAGACACTTGTCATTTTAAACTTGTTAAATGGCTACGAAACGATATCTACCCAGTATATGTTTACCCCTTTTTCAGGCTGGGATAGATTATTTACGAAAAATGAATACCTTAGCCTATCGCAACTAAGAGGTTCTCTCAGACATAGTTTTCTACCTTTTCGGATCTGTGAGACTACCTACGAAAAGGGCCATATGGAGTTTTCTTTTCCGCTTCTTTTCAAACTCTCTAAACATGAAAATATGCCGAGTTATTCCTTTGTTAGACACATTAAACCCTAAATGACATCGGAAACCATCACCATGACGTCACCGAGTTCCTCCTTCCTAGGGCTCGTAAAATGTACTAGGATGGATTTGTCCGAAGGACAAACTTACATGACACTCATATGCTATCCCCTTCAAGCTTATTTTCCAAAAATAATTGGGGTACTCGCCAGCAATGGTGGGGGAAAATGGAACTAATTCTCAGTCGTGTCGGCAGTATGTCGCTCTTGAACATGACACTCATCTGCATTCGTGTCGGGTTGGGACCATCTCATTTCGTCATTTTTGCCTCCATGGGTTTGGGTAATCTTTTTTGACCTCTCATCTGCTCTTTGCCATGTCATCATGACCTTAGATCCCTTGATGTCAAATACTTCCAAATCCAGAGTCGTGTCGCTGATATGTTCAAGAGAAGTTTGCCTTTGCAGTTTTCAACCTCCCTCTGATCCTCTTTTTGGTCTTGATTCACTATCATCATTTTCCTCTGTCTCGTGTCGATGATGTGGGAATCATTACAGCCCTCCTTCGACCAAGTCACTTCCTGTTGACTTTAGCTCATTATCCAAGAAGTTGATCTAGAGACTCCCTTCCAATACCATGGAGCTTGCATGCCTCAATGGAAAGTTCTTTGCATTCAACGACAAGTCCACATCATTGGCCTTCGATCGAGTGATTCTATAGGTGTTTGATGCCAGATAACTGTTCAAATTCCGTGGATTGTACTAGTTGTACCTTGAGAGCCATTGTCATTATTGGTGGTTTCTCTCATGCATGTTAACAACTTACATCATTGGCTGGTAATCAGGTGACTTTCTTGCATGTTCGACTTCAACTCACATATTTGCATGCTTGAATTTGTACTTGTTCGGGTCGAGATGGAGAGCAAGACCCTGGGTTTTTTCTGATAAGATCCAGGCTGCGAGATATTTTGGTTTATCATGACTATATGCATGACTCTTTTGATTTGATGGTTGTGACCATACCTGAGTCTATTTGTTGATCCCTATTGATGGATGGCTTCGTCCATACCTCAGATCTCAGTTTTTATGTACTCTATTATGGATGGTTGCGCCCATGTCACATGTTCATGTATCAGATATATCAGTTGTATTTTTACTTGCAGGTCTTCCAACAACATTGTTTGGTTCGAACGCGTTCTCATAAAGTATTTCACTCCTCCATCTCTCTCGGACCTCATGCTTTAGGGGGCATCTGTTACACAACATTTTGTCACCGTCCCTGCAATCCCCATCACGCACATTGGAGGACCATTTATGTGACTTATATGAAGAGTCATGCCTTGCAAAAAGTGTCATTACATCCCTTGCCATGAGAAGAACATTTCCTCTATTGACTATTCTTGGAACAGACCATCAAAAAAACATGCTTTTGGGTTGGCACTGGCAGGCAGTTATGGCCTTGCGCCAATAAATGAAATTAACACTGGGCCCCGCGCCCATTAGCGCTCTGTCTTAGTGAGCTGCTCGCGTCGAGCTGTTTTTGGAATTTTTTTTAAATATAGAAGCGAAGTTTCCATGCTAACTACTTCGTGAGAGAGTCATCTTGGGTTGTTCGACTGAAAAACATCGAGCACCTTCCTTTGGCTTCTTATTTCCTCCTTTTAGGGGCAACTTCCAAAAGGATAAGGCCTCCCTTCAACCATTTGAGGGATCCCAACCTCCTCCTCTCCTTTTATAAATACACCTCTCTCACATAGATGCAGCTAGCTGAATAGGAATTGCTGAACATTTTTCTGAAACATTCTGATATAGTTGGTGTGAGATAGACCAGAGAGAGACCCCTGTCGAGAGAGAGCTTAGGCTTATTGCCTCGCCACGTAAAAATTCCCTGACGAATGCTCGAGACGCGTTTTCACTGGACCCATTGAAAGAGGGTGTGACATCAAGACTCTGGTTGTAATCGCTTTCTTTCTCTTAATATATACATGACTAATGTTTTGGTTCCCGTCTTGTATTGATGTGATTTATCTTACGCAATACGTTTAATTTTCCTTGACTAATTAGCTAGTTATGAATGCAAATATTGTCTTGTATGCTGCTTTTTTTCCTTTGATATTTTTGCAGGCACCTGAGTACCATTGCTGAAGGATTGTGACGTGTGGGGACGAGGATCAGGAGACCGTTGCTACAGCTACGACAACCGCATTGGATCACAGGTAGGACAATCTATCCCAACTCATTTCATTCATTAACTAGGAATCGACACATTAGCATGTCCTCTTGCTGCTAGACCCACCCTAGGGCTAGAGGGATCCCCTCTGTCTGCAGAGGGGATTTACCTACACAACACACATCCTCAAAGAGTATCAAATGCCATATGCTTACCTAATCCTGCATTATTTCTTCCCAAAGTGAAGACAACAATGTTGTGTCTATCTCTCCCTCTCAACTAGGGAGGATATACACATTCCTATAAAGGAATTTACCCATTCCTATAAAGGAATTTGCCCATTCCTATAAAAGGAATGTACCCAAGCTCCCTCTTTTCCAGGGACTTGTCCAAGCTCCCTCTTAACTAGGGACTTTCTTCCAAGCTCCCTCTAAACTAGGGACTTGCTTCCAAGATCCCTCTTAATCAGGGACTTGTTACCAACAAAAAATTTCTTCTTTAGTGGAGATCATGGGAATTTTAGCTGCTTGTTGAGATCCTCCTTTCGAAGTCGTGAATTTTATCTTAGGGAACTGACCATCCATCACTTTCCTCAATTCAGTCATGTCATCCTTCCCCTTATCGGAAAGTGATTTTCTAGTCCACATCTAGATTTCCTTCATACAATTCCCTCTTCCACATCATGTTTCCTTTAGGATCTTCCATCCCACCACATGAGTGCTAGTTATGACATCCACAACTCTTTTTCTAGTAGCCCTGCAATAACCCATCAAGATGTTATTCAAAAACCAAAAATGAACATCAAATCAAAATTACCTTTTTTGATGGCCTTTCATCATGACATATGCTGCTGAAGACATCAACATCTTGCATATTCATAAACACATCTCCAAGACTTCCAATGTCAAGAGGCTTTTTCTTTTTCAGACTTTTTCAAGTTCATACCTTTCCCATGTAGATGTCATATCAGATTCATCGGATGTTTATTCATTGTGACCTTAGTTGCAAATTTCACGATCTCTTCTTTCTTTCTTCACATATTTCTCATCAAGAACATCCATCTGTAGTTACTTTGTCTTTGTCAACCACCTCATATTCCATATGAGGACATATTATGTTGATTTCATCTTGTCAATATGTGAACCATGCCTTCATGCATCTTTCCAACAAAAGAGATCCATTTTCTTCGATCATGCTCATGAGGTAGAGCATTCATCCATGCTATATGCAACTATGATGACATGACTCAAAATACATGCATACATACCTCATTTCTTCTTTTTGGTTGGCTAGACTTCCTTCGACAACTTCTTTGATTGAAATTACTTCAACCATATTGACATGTTTTACTCCTTTGTCATCATATCATCGTCCCATGAATCCCATACAAGATGGAGTTATTAGAGAGACACTTGCTTCTTCCAAGAGAGGTGAACCTTCCAATGAAGATTCCAATGAAGGATCTTGATTATCCTCATCCTACAATTGCTCCTTCCTAATAATGATGATACATGATGAGTTCTTTATATGTTATATGAATTTTTTTTTCCCATAAGTACCACTTATGCTTTCAATGAGGTTACCAAGAGCTAATTCCTTTCTACGATGATTGCTACAATCATGTAGACTTCTACATCATCCATCCTTTCAAGCTTTTCTAATGAGCTCTTGTTTTAACAATATGCTTCTAATATGGTGCCATCTTCTACTAAGATGAGTCTAGTCATAATGCCTCTCATCTTGACTGCCATGGTATAAGTCTTTTCACCTCCTACATCTCCTTGCTATGCATTGGAGGAACCCTAATAGTGAATATCTATCCCTTTGGATTTCTTCTCATTAGGTTCTTCCACTTCTTTGGTGATATGAGCTTCATTTCTTTCTTTCCTCTTGTCCTTCTTGAAATTTGGACAATCTATCTTGTAGTTCCCATATTCTTGACAACCATAACATTGGATCTTTTCCATATTCTACTTTTTTTTATGAGGACCAAACTTCCCAAACTTTCCCTTTTTTTTAAAGCCATGGCAGCAAATGCTTGAATTTGTTTGTTTGATCCCACATCACTGTTTGCCTTCAACCCGGTTTCTTATACTGACCAAAGTTCACTAAATGGGGCGGCTTCGTTCTTTCCATAAATGCTTCATATGAAGTTGCCACATTCCTTTGGTAGTGAATTGAGCACCACAGTTATCATTTCCTTATCAGAGATTAGTTCCCCCAATACTTGCAGTTGGTCTCGTATTTGTGACACCCTCATAAAGTATGAGGATATTCCTTCTTCCTTTGAAGGTTCGACAATTAAACCCTTAACATGATCAATGAATTCATCTAATTCTATTGCGGTTAACTTTGTCCTCTTCTTCCATGCAAGCTAGCTTGTTGACCCAACTAATTTGTTTCTTTCCTTGCAAAATGAAGTCATTTTGATTAATTCATATATAGATATAAAGATACTTACTTTTGAAGACACTTATGTGAAAATTTTAATTCTAAAATTCTATTGCAGTTATAGATTTATTTCTCCTACTTATTTCCACAATAAATTATTTACAAAACTCTTACAGTAAATTTCGAAATAAACACTATTGTAGTTATCACTCAAGTGCATATAGAGAAAAGAACAGTAAAATGAAATCATAGGAACCAAATAGAATGGCACATTTTTTTGGACAATTGTCCCCGGAAAAACCCAATGTGGGAAAACCGGTGCAAAAAATGAGGGTTTATATATTAATCTTCAGAAATAAATTCTTTACAAGGAAAGACTGGCATAAATAACTGAGAAAATCCTTGAGATACACCTAAGATAAATATTATCCAAACCTATGGATAATTTCTGACACTTGAGGGACTCACTAGCCCTCCCTGTGTCACTCTGCGTCACTCATGCATACCTCTCTGCGTAGAGCTAGCATGAGACTGCATCACAACTGTGTGAGGCCTCTGCGCAGCTCTTGAGTGTTGCCTCTCTGCCCTTATAGGTCTTTATTTCCTTGAGCCTTGACATTGTTGATGCCCTCTGCTTCCTCCACCCTAAAAATCTCCCTTTGAAATCTAATTCTATTTCTTCATAATCGACTTGCCTCGGGTTACTAAATGCTTGCCCAGTTAACTTTCCAAATGACCCTCAAGCCTTCTTTTATAATCTTCTAATTGATGAATCAACAACCCAAATTAGAAGTCTAGTCAATGGCTAATATTAAAACTTGACTTGATATTCGTTCTCTAGAATATTCACACTCTTTTTTATTAATACCCATTAATTACTTAATTTACCTAAGTTTAGACTTAGGGTCTCCATTAAATTAATTAATTATTTTAATAAAACATGAACCGAGTGAAATTTCGACAAATGGTTTATGGGTTCTTTGGAATACTGGTGTCTAAGCCTCCTCACCAAATTTGAGAGTTAGATCACTTTCCAATGCTATAAAAATCAACACTCACTCTTAGTGAGGAAAGTGTTCCAGCAATGTGCCTACTGCATACTACTCTGACCCTGAAGCATCTTCTTTGTTGTTGATGCTTGGATATTTTTGCCCCTCATTTTCTATGTTGTTGCCTTCCGTACTGTTGCCCATGACACTGCCACTGTCATTGCCTCAATAGTATTGCAGCTCCCTCTCAATTATGCATCTGTCCATTCTGTTACTGAAATGGATTCTTGATCATCTCCATATCTCTGTGAAGTAGACAAACTTTGTCTTTCCCAGAGATTTTGTGAGGATTTTCGCCACTTTTTCTCCTATCGGAGTGTACTGCAATTGTACAACTGCCTGCTGGACACAGTGTCTGATGAAATGACACCTGATGTCAATGTGCTTCGATCGGTCATGAAACACATGATTTTCAAAGAGCTTGATGCAACTCTGGTTATCACATATAACGTTGGTCGCTTCCATATTTTCCTTGAGTAGATTCACATGCAGCCTCCTAAGCCATATGGCCTCACACAAAGCAGTGCTTGTTGCCATATATTCTGCCTTATCTGAGCTAAGAGCGACAGATTTATGTTTCCTGCTGCACCAGGAAGTCATTCCTGATCCAACATTGAAGCAATGCCCACTGGTATTTTTCTGATCTACTGGGCTTCCAGCCCAATCTGCGTCAGTGAACCCACTCAATATAATGTCATTGCCTCGGGTGTATCTCAATCCAAGCTCGATTGTTCCTTTCAGATATTTGAGAACATGGTTGGTTGTTGCCCAATGTGCCCTCCTTGGTTCCACCATGAACTAATTGAGGGTGTTGACAAGATAATATATGTTTGGCCTAGTGTTGACCAAATACATCAGGGACCCTATGAGCTTCCTATATAAGGTAGGATCAGCCTCATCATCTTTGGAAGTATCAATCTTCTTCCAGTTGACGATCATTGGTGTAGTGATGGGTCTACATTCCTCCATCTTGAAACTCTTCAAGGTTTCTGTAGCGTATCTCCCTTTACCAAGGAAGATCTCACCCTTATGCTACCAAACTTCCAACCCCATAAAATAATGCATCAGCCCCAGATCCTTCATGTCGAATTCTACAGCTAAATTCTCCTTGTAGTCCTTGATGAGCCTATATGATCATGTTAGGAATATATCATCTACGTACAACACCACTATTAGAGGCTCATCCCCTACTCTCAGATAATATATATTAGGATCTGTGTCACTCTTGACGAATCCCATCTTCTGCTAGTAGCCATCAATTCGACCATACCAAGCTCCAGTGGCTTGCTTAAATCTATATAAGGCTTTATTAAGCCTACACACATGATTCTTCGGCTCATGCGTCTCAAAGCCCTCTGTTTGTTCGATATATACTTCTTCTTCTATCACCCCATTCAATAATGCAGTCTTGACATCCATCTAGTGAATCTCCCATCCGATTTGCGCAAGAAGGGATATCACGGATCTAATAGAAGTATATCTGTCTACTGCCACGAAGGTCTCTTCATAGTCTATCCCTTCCTTCTGAGCATAACCCTTTTCCACAAACTTAGCTTCAAATTTTTCTACACTACCATCTGCAACATATTTGATCTTGAAGATCCATCTCGAACTCACAATTGATTTGTCTTGAGGCCTAGGAACCACTTCCCAGACATCATTTTTCATGATGTAACTGTACTCTTCCACCATTGCATCATCCCACACCTAATTTTGAGCTGCCTCCTGAAAACTATAGGGCCCACCAACCTGGGCTACCAAGGCTTGGTATCTTTCTAGTTGCCTGGGCCGCCTCTTCTCATTTCTAGGGGTTGCGACAAAATCCTCCGCATCCCTCAGAATTTGTTGTAATTCATTACTCATCCTACCACTGGTAGTAAGTGGTTCTACCTGCTCCCCCTCCTGCAAATCTTCTGGGGATGAATCCCTTGGATCCTTCTACCTTGGAGAAGAACTTGGGCTATCCTCAACTGGTCGTAGTGGTTGAACCAAAGGTTCATCTTCGGACTGCGTAGCTGAAGGCATCTCTCGGGATTTTCTGAAAGCTCTTTCATCCATGAACTTTACATCTCGTTGCACTACAACCTTCTTGTCTCCAGGAATGTAGATTCTGTAAGCCTTAGTGTTTTCACTGTATCCCACCAGATATCATTTTTCAGCAGTCCTATCCAATTTCTTCCTCTTCTTTTCGGGTACATGGTAGTATGCCACACTACCAAAGATCCTGAAGTGGCTTACTTCTGGCTTTGTGCCAGTGAAGGAACTTTATGGAGTGATATTACCCAAATCATTGTGAGGAATCCTGTTCTGAACATATACAGTTGTGTTACAAGATTCAACCCACAAGAATTTGGGCATGTATTGATCATACAACATTGCCCTTAAAGCCTCCACAATAGTTCTATTGTTCCTTTTTGCAACTCCATTCTACTCTAGATTATATGCAGCAGTCTGTGAAATTTTCTTAATCTAAGAAACCCTGCTACTAACCATCGATTTACTTCTCTTGCTTGATTAATCATACAAGTTAGTAATCTTAATATTCCAAAAAACAACGAAGAAAACACAAATAACAACCTACACATACAGATCATTTACTAAATAGCACGCTCATATGACAAAGTGACACACAGATTTTTCGGACAAATGTCCCCAAAAAAACCCAATGCGGGAAAATCGGTGCAGCTAGCTCTAGAGGGTTTTATTATTAAGTATATTTTGAATACAATAATTTA
Organism: Pinus albicaulis; assembly: GCA_034641835.2. Lineage (NCBI taxonomy): Eukaryota > Viridiplantae > Streptophyta > Pinopsida > Pinales > Pinaceae > Pinus > Pinus albicaulis. Next base: position 794,206,554 of record CM076576.1, on the reverse strand, counting down.
TGGGCACCATACATGGTTGGCCCTACAGAGAAAATCACAAAATTTATACCTCTTTCTCTCGGAGATGAAAAATATGGTTGATTCGCACCTTCAAACGGGATTTATAGAACTCGAGCCCTTTCTGGCCCACTGGAAACCCCAACACTGTTCCTCAGTCATCTGCGTCAACTCTCCTGACCTATGGCAGCCTCTGTGTTGCTCTGGAAGTGCCTATGTCACCCTTGAAGGGCTTACGTTGCTCTTGTACTGCCCTGATTGGGCCTGCGTTGGACCTGCATGGCTCTTGCTACCTCCACGCTGCCTATGCGTGGTCTTTGTTGGACTGTGTGGCTCTGGATTGCCTCTACGCGACTCGGTATGCTGCCTCTCTGTTGTTATTGTACTCTTGGTTGGGATCAGATCATCCCCTTGCCAATATTTCCCCTCGCTGCACTGCAAACTCTTCCTGAAATTCTTAGCAAACCACGCCCTATAATTTCAACTTAGCTTCAGTGCTCTACTAGTGTGTGTGTTCTCCAACTAACCCCAAGCCCTTCTCTTATACTTTTATCATTGGCAGACCAACAGCTGTGATATAATCTCTAATCGACGGCTAAGATTAGAAGTTTCTTGATCTGCGTCACTTAAGTCATTCTCATCACATGTCTAATTTAATTCACTTTAATCTTTTAATTTTCCTAAGTTATACTTAGGGTCCTTAATTAAAAAGATTAATTATTTGAATATCTCTTAAACTTGGTGGAATTCTTCCAAGCGCTTTATGAATCTTGGAGATCTCATGTACTCCAGCTTCTCCACAAAATTTGGGAGCTAGAGTACATCCGATGCTACCCCAAAATCTCAAGACAGTCCACTCTCTTTTGATGCCTTCCCTTGCACAGAATTCTGTGAAATATTTATCAATGTATTCTCCACCATTATCTAATTGCAATATATTTATTCGCTTTCCTGTCAAATTCTCAACCAAAGCTTTAAATTCCTTGAATCGATCAAAGACTTCATCCTTGGTCTTCAAAAAGTAGATCCAAGTTTTCCTGGAATGGTCATCAATGAAGGTGATAACATATTAATCACCACTAATATCTCTAGTGGTGATTGGTCTGCAGCTATCTGAGTGTATCAATTCCAACACACTCTTAGCCCTATTTCTGCTCTTGGGATAGGTTTCCTTGGTGTACTGCCCTAGTATGTACCCTCTGCAAACATCATCTCGTTTGGTGATCAAATCTGGAACTCCTGTGAATGTCTTCTTGAGAATTCTCAAAGCCGATGCTCAAATCTGGAACTCCAGTGAATGTCTTCTTGAGAATTCTCAAAGCCCCATGGCGTAAGTGCCCCATTCTCATGTGCCATAGTTCATTCAAATCCTTCTCACCACAATTACCTATCAGTGCCATTGGAGATTCGAGCTGCAACTTATACAGTTTATTTCTCCTGACTCTAATTTGTGCCTCCTTCCAACTCGGGTGTTTGACATATACTCTTTTTCCGATGAAGTAGACATCATAGCCCTTGTTTTGTAGCTGAGACACTGAGAGTAAGTTCATCCCCAAACAAGGCACATGCAACACATTGGTGGCTCGAAGCTTATTGACAACTTCAGTTTGAAACACTACGGTACCTCTCCCAACAGGGGTACACGTCACCTTATTTCCCATGGTGATCTGAAAATTCATCTGCTCTTCCTAGTAGCTTGAGAAACATTATCTTACTCCTGTCATATGTGCATAAGCTCCAATACCAATATACTAGACTTCTGGAGAAGCAAAGCTTGATATGAAAGAAAATTCTTCTTCCAGTCTAGAGGCCAAGCTTGATCTCTCTGTTCTTCCATGCTTTCACTTCTCTCTGGAGAGATGTGTGAACCCATTCAAGCTGCTGCTACAGAAGCTTCTAGACTTCATTCGATCGCAAAGTCTGCAATCCTATTACTTAGCTCTGATACCATGTGAAAATTTCAATTCTGAAATTATACTGTAGTTATAGATTTATTTCTCCTACTTATTTCCACAATAAGTTATTTACAAAACCCTTACAGTAAATTTCGAAATAAATACTACTATAGTTATCACTCAAGTTCATATAGAGAACAGAACAGTAAAATGCAAGCACAAGAACCAATCACAATGACACAGTTGTTTTTGGAAAATTTTCCCCATAAAAAACCAAATGTGGGAAACTCTGTGTAGCAGATGAGGGTTTATATATTAATCTTCAGCAGTAAATTATTTACAAGGAAAGACTAGCAGAAATAACTGAGAAAATTCTTAAGATAGACATGAGATAAATCTTCTTTAGACCTCCGAAGAATTTCTGACACTTGAGGGAGTCACTGGCCCTCCCTGCATCACTATGCATCAATCCTGTGTACCTCTTTGCGCAAAGCCAACATGAGACTGCGTGACAACTACGTGAGGCCTCTACACTGCTCCTGAGTGTTTCCTCTCTGCCCTTCTGCATCTTTCTTTCCTTGAGCCCTGACATTGCTTATGCCCTCTACTTCCTCTGCCCTGCAAATCTCTCTCTAAAATCGAATTCTATTCCTTCAGAATCAACTTCCCTCGGGTTACTGAATGCTTTCCCGACCTACTTTTCAAATGACCCTCAAGCCTTCTTTTATAATTGTCTTATTGATGAATCAATGACCTAGATTAGAAGTGTAGTCAATGGCTAAGATTATATCTTGACTTGATCTTCATTCTCTGAAAGATTCACACTTTGTTTTATTAATACCCATTAATTACTTAATTTCCCTAATTTTAGACTTAGGGTCTTCATTAAAATAATTAATTATTTTAATAAAGCATGAATTGAGTGAAATTTCCACAAACGGTTTATGGGTTCTTTGGAATACTGGTGTCTAAGCCTCCTCACCAAATTTGAGACTTAGATCACTTTCCAATGCTACAAAAATCAACAACTTATTGATAACAATAACTTCAACTTGATTCCTTCTTAATTTTGATGATGATGATGATAATAGAAGATGTCTTCTTGATGAAGATGTCTTCCTTCAAAAGTGATCCTTCAAAGAGAGGGAGATCACCTTGGTTCCTTGATGTTGATAAAAACACCTTCTCCTTGATGAGCTTTCCTTTCTCAAAGTCAAATTCAATTGAAGTTTCCTTCCAATAGTTGCAGCTTCTTATTCAACCCCTGCAATTTGACTGCAATATTTGGTCATTGCAGAAACCCTAGTTTCTCCACGTTTGGGAGAAAGACATATTTTATCCTTCTCTCTTCTTTGCTTGAATAAAGGATTCTTATTTTGCAACTCAGCCTGCATGATGGCTTGTCTTCCACTTGTTTTAGGCCTCCTATGGTGATTGTAATAATTCGGCTTCTATTACAACAAATGAGCCCTAATTTCCTCGCACGTGTGAACAAGAATAACCCAAAATTACTTTTATCATTTTATCTTCTTGAAAATTTATGCTCTTGATGATATTCTAGTGCTGTGGCCCTTGCGTGTCCTTCCATTAAGTTGCCTTTCCTTTTCTTGTCACCTTAGCTCTGAAAACATGTTGAGAAATCTAGGGGTAACTGGATCAGGTGATTTCTCTTTTCTTTTTTTTTTATAACTGCTTGTGGTATATTTTTACTTAACTTGATTAGATTTTTATTTCACTTGCTTATTATTAGTGTTTTCTTCATCAAACAACTACCAAACCATAAAGAACAAGAAGACAAAGGAAACAAGATATAGGTGATAAACCAAAGCCAAAACCTCTCCAACTAAGAGGAAAACCCACAATAATTCTTCTCTTCTTATATATCTTCAACTGACGAATTCCAAGACATATACCCTTTACCAAGACTCCTCCAAGACCAAGTCAACCTTCCTTCTTAATATGAACAACTTCTAGCGACAAACTTCGACCTTCCAACAACTACTTCAACAACTTTGACCCACAACTATAATTTTTGCAACTTCGACCTTAATGCAGATTCATAGCTTCGACCTTGCAACTTCATAGCCTCAACCTAGAAGCAGCTTCACAACTTCAATGCAAATTAGATCTTGCAGCTTCATAATTTCGTCTTTCCTAGTAACTATAAAACCCTAATAAGAGAGAGAGAAAGAGAACCAAAAATTTGATCTTCTTCTTCTTCTTTTTCGTCCTTTTCCAGCTTCTATCTTGAGAAAATCGAACTTGCTTGAGAGTGTGTCCAAATAAGGTTGAGTTCCTTCTTATATATAGGCTTTTGAGGGGTACGAATTGTTATCTTTAGACTGACTTGATATTTGTGCCATGACGAGGTCTTGTAGGGTCTTCAATATGTAACATTCCCAAATGGGTCTTCAATACATGATAATGAATCAATTGACTTTATGACAAACCTAGAAGCACTCAATGGGTGCTTGACCTAAAAATAAATTTCCCTTGAGCATGAAACCCATACCTCAAGAATAGGAATAATAAATTTATTTTTCTCTTTTCATTAAATGATAAAATCATGATTACAATGTCATTACGAAGACTAAACCTAGTTACATATTTTAACATGAATAAGTTTACAATGAATCGATTTGCATAGGTGTATTTGATGGTCAGTAGTCAATTAGTAAAGAAAAAAATCTTAAGTTAAATTTTATTTATTTATTGACCTAGATCGAGTGAGTATATTTGTTTATTTTAATTGTTGAAGGCAGTTAATTTTATCCCATGTGTTGTACCTTAAGAGACAATCCCTTAGCTGTGATAAGGAATCAGTGCTTAAGACATTTATATGATTATGTCACAAAATTATTTGTCTTTGTTTAATCACCCTCAATAATTTATCATTAAACCCTCAAATACCAAATATAATGAATGTCTCACAATGCTATTGTCTGCTAATGTTGAATTAAATAACCAGAAGAAAATGAAAGAAAGAAGCCCAAACTGATATGATGTTATACATAATATATCATCTCAAACTCCAGAACAATTATATGAAAGAATCGGTTCAAACAAAGGAGTGCCAATTAAGGGTTTTAACTCTTGCTTACATAAGTAAAAAGAGACCTACTGCTCATAACTTTGTTTTATTCAAGGATAGAAAACACAGAATGAAAACTTGAACACATATCAACATAAACATATTCCAGAAACTTGTTTCTCATTCATTAATCTTTGAAATCTCCGAGTACAAAATTATGGTCTGAAGGTCCAAAACTCGGAACCTTCCTTCCTCTAAATTATTACATTAAATACAATAAAAAGCAGTTCGAAACTGCTATAACTGATCCTAACTACCTCAACTCCTAAGGACTTTGAAAACTATCTATTACATACTCTCAAAAGTCTTATTACATTTACACCATATTTGAAAGATTATAGTAACATAAAAATTAACATCCTAATCTATATGCTAAATGTGAATAGTTGACAATGATGCTACATTTCCCAAATCAACTTCTGATTTGTCTTTCTTCGAAGTTGAAGGATCTTTTGGCAAGTCTATCGTCTAGGCTCTGCACTTCTTCCATATCTCTACTCTTATCTTGGATGAGTGTATCAAATTGTGATACTCTAACCTGAAAGCAGTAATTCGGTTGTAAGATGGTATTTCTGTAAATAAAGTTTTCACCAGCCACAACAGCTGAAAATGTCTCTAAAGAAAGTTGATCATCGTTGCCCCCTTGAGTACCTGAGTCTTTTCATGTGTATTATCAACTTTACTTTTTGTTAATACCAGTAAATTTTCATAAGAATCCCATGACAATAGACCTCCTCCTAGTGCCCAACATGAAGGTAAACCCACTCTTGTTAATTTGTCCAATGATTTATCAAATTTACTTACTGCTTCTTTGATTTCTATCAACTTCTTTTATGTGGCTTTCCTGTGATCATTCTTGACAATCATCTTATTAATCTCTACTGCATATAAGATTCTATCTTTAATCTTATTTTCCTTTAATTCTTGATCTGTTTTGGAATTAATAAAGTGGATGAATCATTTTGCCCAAATAGCCCTATTGATTGTCTTCTATTTATCTGCATTACTTGTTCTTCAAATTCTCTGGTAAGACTTCTCTCTTCTGCAACCACCATCAGAAAGTCCCAAATTGACTTTATTTCAGAAATGATATCATTCCAAATTATAACTTTTGCCTATATTATAGATATGTTCCCTTTCAATTTTTCTTTAAGGCTTTTGATCTCAGCATTAGCATTTTGATTGTCCATTTTGTATTTACTGGCTTCATTTTCTGTAGCTTGAATAATCTTTGATGCAGTCTCTAGATCTGCTTGAGCCTTCTTCCGGTCTCTTTCCGCCATCTGCAATTCAGTATTCAACTGAGCAATTTGTGCTTGTGGATCTTCGTTACCTGAAGGAAAAACAAAAGTACAAGTATGACTATCAATATGATTTTGCAGTGATATTGCAATTTGTTTTGTTTTGGAGATTTCCTCCTCCATTTGCATAAGCTGCTGTAGCAGCTTTTCTTTCTCGTTCTCTACCTCTACAACCTCTGCAGACATTGAATGCTCTCTTGTAGGTAATTTTATCTTTTTCTTCAATGTAGATATCTCTGCTTCAGCACTCTATAGAAGTTTTTGCATAGCAGTCCTATCATTAGGGTCCACCCCAATCTTTATTATGATTTTTTTCAATTCCTCATTTTGAATCGTTAAAGCCCTGGAGTTGGATTTTTCTAACTTTAACTGTTTAATGAATTTTCCAAGCATACTCTTTGCTTTCATTTCCATTGCATTAGTCTTTGTCAGGCCATTTACAATCAATTGACCTGTCTGCATATGTAAGTTCACCTTATCCAACAATGGGATTTTCTTCACATCTACAGTTACATTTACAATATTGAAATTACTAGAGGAACAAATTGACATGTTAGTAGGATGTGACAAGGCAATTCTGAATTGATCTTTCTCAAGATCCATGGCAGCCAAAAGCCTTGTTTGATCTGGAGCAATCTTATATTCAGCTTGGGCTTCCATGCTGGCTTTCATCTTCTAGTTCCTCTCTGCAATTTGGGCAAACATTTGTTTGATCAGAGGTACTTGTTCATGAGAAGTCTCATATCTTCTGGGTGAAGCAAGAACATTTTGTTCCTCTCCCAGTTGTAAAGAGAAGCCAGGTTGATTATATGCATGTTCTTCATTAAACTTCGTCCTTTTCTCAGCTCCTTTCTCTTCATCTTCTAAGTCAATTATTGTTTCTTTACTTATTTTATTAGACTTTTCTGAAATGATAGCAGTCTGAATATTTGAACCTGTTGAACTCGCTACACCTCTGCTAGCTATCTTTTCTAAATCTGGCCTGCTTTCATGAATGAAATTTGAATACCCATTCTCAATTCCTCTATTGGAAATTACACTGTGTGGGTCATAAGCCCAGCTTTCCCCTAGCAGCAAATGCATCTCATCTAGAATTTTAGTAACTTCTTCAAATGCCTGTCTCATATTAACAATGAAAGGACCTACAGTCATGGGTAGTTTAAACATATGTCCCTTTTTCATGGGCACAAAGTGAACTTAATCAACATTCAAACTTTGTCGAATAAACTCCAAGGCAAATAGCCTCATGGGAACAAATACTGGAAGTCTATAAGGCTCAACACCTGCTCCATATAACCTAATCTCTGAATAATCCTCAAACACAAACCAATCTCCAAACTTACAGTTTGCTCCTAAATGCAAGAATTCTTGAGCTTTGGGTAAAAAACAAGGGGGATAAATTCCATTCAAAACCTTATATGCACTTGACATGAAATAACTGGCAAAATCAAATAGTCCATTTTCATTTTGTTCTCTCCTTACTATATCTGTCCAGAAAACTACAGATTGCCTCTTCTTATTCACATCCATGATATTCAGACCTAGATGCATAAATTCCTCCACATTTTGATATAAGAATAAGTAAATGATTAATGAAGGAAATCTGAAATAACATGTTATTGATAGACTCATCAACTGTGAATTTACTGCTTCCTGCCAATAGGATGGAATATCCAACACCATTCCTGGCTTCATCATCATGGCAAACATCCCTAACATCGTTTTATCCACCATACTGTCATCATATTTTCCCAGAATTTTAGCAATGCTGCTTAGTATTGGCTAAATCTCAGTATCAAAAACCTCCATAGGAAAATCCTTGCTATCAGGCTAAAATTGTTGTGTGTTGGGCTTTAGAAAAAGAACAAACTGATTGAAGTCTTCACCTGCAAGATTATCATAACATGCTACCAAAGATTCATCAGAGAATTGAATACATGACTCTGACTCAGGGTAACAAAGGGTTTAGTAGATTAACTGGGTGGACACTTGCAGAATATTCTCTCCCTAACAATTCATCACAAAACATTTGCCAGGATACATAATAGAAACCATCCAAGATATCAATTCAAGAAAAAGATGGATTCTAGGGATACATGCAGACAATAAACCAGACTTGGCCATGGTGGCATACACTGGAGAAGCTTTGTCGTTCAAGAGGACTTGTTGGTAAAATGGAAGATGAACCAGGGAACAATTCATGTCTTGGATATCCCTCTCGATATCCATGAGAGGGATATGACTAGCAGAACCAGACAGAGACAAATGCTTGGCCATAATTCAGAACTATGACAACCAATGACTTACAAGGTGGCTAAATTTTAACAGGGTGACGGAAAAATGGACAAGACGTAGCACAAATCAATCTCAAACATCAACTTAATCTGAAATGACTTCGAGAAAATGTCAATTTCATTTAAATAGGTGGCGCAACCTTTTAAATTAAATGTTGACATGATGCGCCAACGAACCGTTGAGTTCACCTGACGTGGAGGACAGCTGTGAACAACTCAGTGCCTTACGTCACTGCGGGGGGTCTCAAGGCACGGAGAAATATTTTGTCTTGTGCCCCTGCATTCAATCTCCACCGCTCATCTGTGTTTCTCCTGTAATCAACCCGATCAACTGCAGAGGCACCCTTCAATTTAACTCTCGCGCTTCTTGTGCCCGCGGGTTGAGTCTTTCGATTGGGGTTGAAGAGATCATCGCATCCCACTCAAGAAAATAAACGAGCTTTAATCTTCAAGACAGAACCCACTTGCATAAAGTAAAAAGTACTTAAACTTTCAATTCTAATGCAGTGAGCCGAAATATTTTTATGCTAAAGTATAAGACCTTAATACTTTAACATGCTTTATCAATTTTCTATACATATATTTTTTTATGTATTTTCAATATTGAAAATAAAAGGATATTGCAAATGATCCACAACAACATGCACACCATATAAAATTTGTTGGAGGACCTTTCGTTTAAGAGAATAATTTTTTGTTGAAGATCTCTTTAGTATATGTGCACTCTCTTTGACTATGCGATTGATAAGTATGGAAAAGTCTTCTACTAATTTACCTTCATATTGATGAACTAGTTACTTAATGGTTTTTTTGGAGAAGAGATTTTACGTTTGTAGGGATCCACACATAAATCTATCCACTAAATGAGCGCATTGGTATTCTATCTCTAAGTTTTCTTGCTTCAAATCACACAATGAATCAAAGGTGTTTGCATGGTCCTACATTCACAACGGTCTATGTCCTATTTTTTTGCAAAAAATACATGAAGGCTTTAATATGTTGAAAAATGTAACTATGCTCGTGTTGTGCAGGCAAATCCCCTCTGCAGACAAAGGCGATCCCTCTAGCCCTAGGGTGGGTCTAGCAACAAGGGAACATGTTGGTTTCTAAATTCCTAGTCTATAAACGAAATGTGGATTGGAATAGATATCCTACCTCAATCCAATGCTCTTGATGTAGTACGTTGTAGTGATCCCTCGATCTTTGTTCTTCAAGCCTTGCACTTCGTTGATAGCGATATCCACACACCTGCACAAAAATCAAGCAAACACTAAAAGCATACGAGCATACATATTCATTTATGACTATCTAACTAGTCAAGGAGAGTCATAAACGTTGACTATTAACATAGACAAGGATGGAACTAGAAATCAATCATGTCATATTAATGTATAAAAGGGAGTTTACAACCTACTCCTTGACGTTGTAGACCTCCTTTGATGGGTTTAGTCAGACACGTCTCCAAAGCATTCATTCATCGATTTGACTCAAAGAGGCGAAAGGCCCAAACTCTCTCTCACAACTATGGACTATTCTTTGTTATCTTCTGCACACCAGCTCTTGGTCTATTCTAGCTAGCAGAATCAATGGGATGAAGAGGAATTCATAGGAGTGGAGGAAGAGCTTTGGGATCCACTTATGGTGGAGGAAAGGTCTATCCCTTTGGGAAGTTTCATTTTTGTAGGAACTAGAATGAAAAAGGGAGAAACTCAACCACATCTAGTCAAACAAACATCCATGATTCCGCTCACGAAGCTGTTAGATCTTAGAAGCTTTGTTTCCATATTAAAAAACCTTCCAAAAGTAGCTCAGCGCAGGGGTCCTTCAGAGACATAGTGACCACGAAGTGAGGCCTACTGCAAACATAGCCATGGGTGCGAGGACATAACTACACCACAGTGCCGACGAAAAATTACATGTTTTTAAGGGTCTACTTTAGGAATGGTCCACAGAGATTTTTTTCCTATCATGTTAAGGGATGCAATGACATTCATTATGATGTGTGACAGTACACAGGGGTCACTATGATGGTCCTCGAGTATTTGGAAGAGGGAATGCAAGGACGATGAAAAAATGTTGTGTAACAGATGCCCCCTAAAGCATGAAGTCCAAGAGAGAGGGAGGGGTGAAATGCTTTATGAGAACATGCCCAAACCAAAACACCATCATTGAAGGACCTGCAAGATCAAGTACGACTAATATCTCTGATACATGAGTACGAGGTATGGGCGCAAGCATCCATAATAAAGAACATGTAATAAGATACATGGTATGGACATAACCATCTAATGAGAAGGATCATAAAATAGACTCAGGTATGGTCGCAACCATCCAATCAGAAGATTCGTGTATACAGTCATGACAAACCAAATCGTACTACAGCCTAGATTTCATCAGACAAAAACCAGGGTCTTGTGCTCTGTCCCAACCTGAACAAGTACAAATTCAGGCATGTTAATGAATGAGATGAAGCCGAACATGCAAGAAAGTCGCCTTATTACCAGCCGATGATGGAAGTTGTTAACAGACCCAAGAGAAACCACCAATAATGACAATGGTTCTCAAGGTACTACTAGTACAATCCACGAAATGTGAAAAATGAACTGGAGTTGAACATTCGCGAAATCACCCAATCGAAGGCAAAAGATGAGAACCTATCATCGAATGCGAAGAACTTGCCATTGAGGCATGCAAGCTTTAAGGTACCAGAAGGGAGTCTCTAGGTCAGCTTCTTGGATAATGAGTTGAAGTCGACAGGAAGTGATTGGTCGAAGGAGGGCCATAATGTTTCCAACATCATCGACATGAGACAGAGGAATAAGATGATAGTGAATCAAGACTAGACAGAGGATCATGGGTTGAAAAGTGTAGAAGGGACTTCTCTTGAACATATTGGCGACACGACTCCGAAATCTGGAAGTATTTTACAACAAGGGATTTAAGGTCATGTTGATGAGGCAAAGAGCAAATGAGAAGCAAATGAGAGGTCAAAATGGATAACCCAAACCCATGGAGGCAAAATGACGAATGTGGGATGTCCCCAACCCAACACGAACTGTAGACAAGTGTCATGTTCAAGAGTGACATACTGCCGACGCAATTGACAACTAGTTCCATTTTCCCCCACCATTTCTAGCGAGTACCCCAATTATTTTTGGAAATAATCTTGAAGGGGATAGCATATGCTTGTCATGTATGTTTTTCCTTCGGAAAAATCCATCCTAGTACATTTTATGAGCCCTAGGAAGGAGGAACTCGATAACTTCATGGCAACAGCTCCAATGTCATTTCGATTTAACGAGTCTAACAAAGGGAAAACTTGACGTCTTTTCATGTTTAAAGAGTTTGAAAAGAGGCAGAAACGAAAACTACAGAAGGTCCCTTTTCGTAGGATGTCTCTCAGATCCAAAAAGGTAGAAAACAATATCTGAGAGAACCTCTTAGCCATGTTCGACTAAGGTATTCCTTTTTCATAAATAATCCGTCCCAGCGCAAAAAATCGGGGTAAACGTATACTAGGTAGATGACGTTTTGTGTACTTTAACAAGTTCAAAACGACAAGAGCTCGACAATCTTTTCATATTTTAAGAGTAAAAAAAGAGCTGAAAGTTGACTCCTCCTGGAGGAACGAGTGCCATTAAGGGTAGCAACTGGTTCCAATGATGGTGGAAGTGCTCAGAACAAGGTCAAGAGGTTGCTAACAAGACCACTCATTGCAGTTATTCCTCGGGAATGGGTAAAACAATCAAGTGAGGGCATATGATCGGTCGAGAAGATGGTAACGATGGAATGAGAAAACCAAGGCTCATCTGGAAAAACAGACTGATAAAATGGCAATCATGAGAGGTAAAATAAGAATGGTTTCATTTTTACACAAGCTTGAAATCATGAAAGTTTGCTTGAAGTTGGTTTCATTTTTACACAAGCTTGAAACTTTTTAGAAAATTATGCTTGAAACGGAAACAAACTATTCTTGAAATAAGTTGCATGCCCCCAGCATGGTGACTCAATTCGAGGTACATGCCCCCCAAGCTTCAGTGCATTCACCGAAGTAGACTACTATTTATTGACGGGTGGATAGAAGGAAGGTTCAATTACGAGATCAAGTGAAAGATTCGACTGGGATTTTACGAGATCTGATCAAAGACTCGAATTGAAAAGGGAACTTGTTTAATTTTTTAATGAGGTCGACACAGTAAAAGAACTATCCTCTCAAGACCTAATTCATTTTTAACGAGGTTGAAAAACTATCCTCAGAAGATCTTGTTTCATTTTATAAGGAGCTTGACACAAGAAAAGGAACTATGCTTTGACAAGCTTGTTTCATTTTTTAAGGAGCTTGACACAAGAAAATGAACTATGCTCCGAGGAGCTTGTTTCATTTTTTAAGGAGCTTAACACAAGAAAAATAACTATGCTCTGACAATCTTGTTCATGACAAATAAGAAGTCATGGCTTCCAAGAGTTTCTCATCTGACGTGAAAACAACACTTTGGAAATTAGGATCCAATGCCTCCAGTACATTGTGTACTACCTCACTCACTAAATTATCAATGGGCGTGGATATGGAATAGGTGGCCACATAATTGACCTGCGGTGGGGAAGATACCATCAGCATGTGAGGACCAAGAAGGGGCGATGGTAGACCAGATGTCACATCAGGACCAAAGAATGAAAGTTGATCGATGGTCACGAACTGACCTTCATGTAGAAAACAGATCACAAGAAAGAGGGAAGAGACAAGTACTCCCATTACATAAGTATAGTCGCACCCCATGAGTAAGTTAAAATCTAAGGGGCCTTGGACAACCATCACATCTACATAGATAATATTCCCTCTCAAAGTAATAGAAAACTTCGGAAGGATCCCTAACGGTTGATTGGTTCCTCTTTTAAAAGCCAACAGATTTTGAGTAACAGCCACAAGTTGCGGAGAACCAAAATCTTGCCAGGTAGTTGAGGACAAAATACTAACTGAAGCGCCCTCATCTATAATCATGCCCGGTACAACCATATTGCAGGCCTGAACAGTGATCTCAAAGGGCACGTAAGAAGGAAGGCGGTATCCCGTGAATTGACTCTAATCAATGGAAGCAACCAAACTACATGGAGGGGGTGCCATAGGAGCAAGAGTATTATCCCCTTGCGTTACGGGAGCAGAAAGACCATCCTCCTGGATTTCAGTAACGAGGTCAGGAGGATCACTTTCTTGGATTGTGGCAACGGTAGTCGGAGGATCACCCTCTTGGATGATGGAAATGGGAGGATCACCCTTTGATCCCGGGGAATCAGAGGAAACAAAAATAACCTCACTGGGATGAGACCCACTCTAAACGGAAAAGACTTGATGAACTGTAGGTGGAACTAGGTCGACCTTTCTCTCAACAATGATTGGTCGGAAATGCACTCGGGAGACTGAATTTTAGAGAGAGTGGAATTGATCGGGGATGAATCCTGATCAATGACTTGATCAACTAGCAGAGGACTCGAGGAAAACTTCCGGTAACCAACGGGAAGACAAGACTTAGAATCCAAAAGGGTATCCAACACTTTAGAAGCTTCATCCATATAAGGACAGAGGTGGATGGTATGGTTCCCTTCACACAACCTACATGGAAATTTGATCTTACCCCGTTTCTTACGAGTCTTATTATCTCTAGCTGAAGGCTCATCATCAACATGATGCCCAGAGGTTGATGATGAAGGACGAATCGGGCCAATGGACCACACTTCTAGCGCCTTGGGAATACTAAGGAAATCACGAAGAAGGTGGTCCTCCTCACATAACTTGCAAGGGAATTTGACTTTACGGGACATAAAGAGAGGTTTCTCAACATTAGTGGCATGGGTAGCGATAGTTGTTGATTTCCCCCCTAACTTATTTTCCTTCTTATTCTTCTTAGCCACCTGGTTACTAGAATCTAGAATTTCACCAGGCGAAGAGGGAGAACAAGGTGAAGAGATAGGTGAGGAAGGCGAGGGGCCAACCTTGAGAACAACATGGGGCTGATGTGGTTCAGGTGGAGGATAACTTTGTTGAGAAACATTTTGTATATTTGAAGCTACGAGGGTTGAAAATAACCAAACTGGCAGACCAATGGTTAATCCCAGGAGGGACAACGTTGCCATATACAGGGCACCAACATTTCCAAAAGAGGGAAACGAACTAGGATTCCCATCCGAGGGGACCCCTAGCTTGATGGATTCAGGAAGCGTTTCCATTGACCTCAATCTAAGATGAGCACGGGTAAAATGTTATCGTGGGCGATAAATTTTAAGACATTCAAACAAAAATTTTCCTTTTCATGTTTTAAGAGTCGAAAAAATGACAAAAGGTGACTCTAGCCACTTTCGGATTTAACGAGCTCGAAAGGACAAGTGCTCGATGATATTTTCAAATTTAAAGAGTCATGGAAAGATCAAAATGACTACTCAGGAACTCTAGGAAAAAGGGTGTACCAATCTCCCGTGAATTGCAATATACACCTTGGAAAATGAATTTACCAAGTACTTAACGTACGTGTAGGTATTCTCCCCGAATGTTGTGTTCAATGTATCACAGTTATAGGGCGGCAAACTCGGCTTCCTATGGATAAAGGATTGCAACCTAAAAGGGTCTCCCTTTATATACGCGACGGTACAGGGAACACAAGTCCGTACTAGCACTGTATAATGTAGGATTGTGAACGACAACTACTAGGTTTAATGACGCCGGAACACATCACTAGCCTAGACCTCTAAGTGTTAGTGTTAAGTTTCAATGCTTCCTTAGGTTGATTGAGTTAATTTTATGGTTTATCTTGAAATTAGGCTTCAGTGTCAAGGCCCTACCGAATGTTACCTCAAATCTCTAATGTGAAACTATATGAGAGAAAAAATACCATTCCATTTTGATGAAAAGCTAACGAGGTGAAGGATAGAGGTTCGCAACAAAGTAGAAGTCAAGAAAATGCAAGAATGACACTTTCCTCTATTCTACTAACACAACCAAAGTAGAAAACGAAATTTTTTGTTTTGCCTTTCACTTTCCAATGAAAAAGGGAACCTAATAACACAAAAGAGTACTTTTCATTTTTGAATGAGAAGGAAGAATGCAAATTTTTTGTTCTTTTGTATAAGTGATAAGCAACAATGCAATACTACACAAATACTAGCTTTGAGTAGCTTTGAATGAGATCGTCAAAACATGAAGAGATCAGCTCCAAGAAAACGTAAACACGCACTCAAAACTAGGCATGCATTTCCTTATGCAAAATAAAGGGCTTTTTAGTCAACTCAACGAGCATTGTGATCTATGCTCAGGGTGATGGAGGGAGAATCAAACAGACAAGGAATGAAAGCTTGAAAACCCTAATTCACGTACAATCAACTGAAAAGGCCAAGCAACCACAAAAAAGGCTAAAAATGAACGACCAAACTGACTCATAAACAGATCAAACACCCAACGAACATGCGACCAAGAAAATGGTCCGAAACACTTAGAAAATCAATGCAAAAGGCCCAAAATTCAACCTTACAAGAATCAGCGCAGCTGTTCAGCGGCATTCGACATCGAGCAGGAAAAATCACGCCTATATTAATGACAACTTGTGAAGATGGGCACAACTGTCAGGAAATCAACAACGCTAATCAAGGAAAGAAAGGAAAAAACAAAGGGCTTGCTGAGAAAAACCAGGCTTATCACTCTAGAAAAAGGCTAAATGGCTAGAAGAAGTCAAACAAACCAAAAATAGCAGGGAAATGACAATTCGGCCAAACTTGGACAGATAATCAAAAATCCAAAACGAACAATAAGAGACAAAAGGCATTGACCTCCCCAGTATGGTCACCAAATTGTTGTGCAGAAAAATCCCCTCTGCAGACAGAGACGATCCCTTTAGCCCTAGGGTGGGTCTAGCAACAAGGGAACATGCTGGTTTCTAAATTCCTAGTCTATAAACGAAATGCAGATTGGAATAGATATCCTATCTCAATCCAACGCTCTTGACGTGATACGTTGCAGTGATCCCTCAATATTTTTTCTTCAATCCTTGCACTCCGTTGACAGTGATATCCACACACCTGCACAAAAATCAAGCGAACACTAAAAGCATACGAGCATACATATTCATTTACGACTATCGAACTAGTCAAGGAGAGTCAGAAACTTTGAATATTAACATAGACAAGGATGGAACTAGAAATCAATCATGTCATATTAATGTATGAAAGGAAGTTTACAACCTGTGCGTTGACACTGTAGACCTCATTTTACGGGTTCAATCGGGCACGTCTCCAAAGCATTCATTTGTCGATTTGACTCAAAAAGGTGAAAGGCTCAAACTCTCTCTCACAACTATGGACTATTCTTTGTTATCTTCTCCACATCAACTCTTGGTCTATTCTAGCTAGCAGAATCAATGGGATGAAGAGGAATTTATAGGAGTGGAGGAAGAGCTTTGGGATCCACTTATGGTGGAGGAAAGGTCTATCCCTTTGGGAAGTTGCATTTTTGTAGGAACTAGAAGGCCAAAGGGAGAAACTTGACCACATACAGTCAAACAAACATCCATGATTCCACTCATGAACATGTTAGATCTTAGAAGCTTCGTTTCCATATTAAAAAACCTTCCAAAAGTAGCTCGGTGCTGGGGTGCTTCAGAGCCAGAGCAACCACGACATGAGGGCTAGTGCAAACCTAGCCATGGGCACGAGGACATAACTACACCACAACGCCGACCCAAAATTACATGTTTTTAAGGGTCTGCTTTAGGAATGGTCCATAGAGATTTTGTTCCTAGCATGTTAAGGGATGCAATGACATTCATTATGACGTGTGACAATACACAAGGATCACTATGATGGTCCTCCATATTCGGAATAGGGAATGCAGGGACGGTGACAAAATGTTGTGTAACAGCTCGTTCTTCACAATTATCTTTGTACTTGTATCAATGTGCATTTCAAGTAAAAGCAAAAAGAAAAAGAAATTTTATTATTGTTAGTACCATTATATAGTCATGCTTCTAGGGTTTATTGAGTCAAGAAGAGAATTTTCCATGTGTTTAAGTCCCATTTAGGCTATTTGTAACAAAAATGAAAAAAAATTATTCTAAGTCGAAAACAGTCATTTTGTCCCACAAGCCCAAGTTGGCCTTCAAGAGGCACCTATTCGACCTCTTGGATGGCTATAAAAGTAACATAATTCAACCTCATTTGATCACTCACTCACACACTTCGATTTATGTTCAAGAAAGAAGAAGAAGAGAAAAGGCCAAGGAGAGAGAAGGAGAATCTAAGAAAATAAGAAAAGATCAAATATTTACTTCTTTCTGTTCACATGTGTGAAGTAATGGGGGAACTCTGTGAATTAAAAGGCCAAAATTTTGTTTCTGCGAAGGCGTTGGGGCAACTCTGCAACATTGCAGGTCCAAAATTCCAATTTGAAGAGGTTTGACCAACTTTGATTCTTATTGACTTGGTTTGGTTGGAGGAGAGCTAAAGGAGGGCTATCTTGGTTCCTTGAAGAGATCTTGGTCTTGGGCTTGGGCCTTGGATGTCTCACTTTGATTTGATTCTATAAGAAGAGAAGTTGTTAGGGTTTTCCCCCTTCAGGGGTTTTTCCCTGGCTTGGAGCCTACATCTGGTGGTCTTTGTCTTTTGTGATCTACATGCACTTTATTTTTTGGTAATTTCTTGATGAAGAAGACATAATTAAGTAATAAAAGCCAACAAACACTCACAAGTAATTATCAATTAAGAGGAATCAACCCTAATCTACAAGCATATTGATTTCTCAACACGGTATCAAAGCTAAGGTGAAGGAAGGACAACTTGAGGATCACTTTTTGTTGGCATTCTTGTTTGAAGACATTCTTGAAGCAATTATCTTCTCTCTCCCTCTCTAAATGGCAATATATATGAAGGAAGGTTTCAAGACTCTTAAGAGTTTTCTTGAATCTATTGGAGATTGCAATATCAAGTTCATCTCCAAGCTATCTAAAGGATTCATGGATGGAATTTTTTATTCTGCTCTTACAAGCTCATTTGAAGACGATAGTACATGGGTGATCGACAATGAAGCTTCAAGGCACATGATAGGGGAATGTGGTCAATTCCAAACTCAATCAAAAGGAAACTCTTCTCACTCAGTCAAACTTGGAGATAAGAATAACTACTCGATCAGAGGGAGTGAATCCACCTCCTTAGAATTGGAATGCGGTGGAAATATTCATCTCAACAATATACTCTATGTTCTAGGTTTGAAAATTAACTTGTTTTCTAATTGTTGCTTAAAAGATAAAGGTGATAGGGTGAAATTTGTTTATGGAAAATTTATTCTTTGGGCTTAAGGTATTTGGTATTGAAAATGCAAAGACCATTGGGATTCGTGAGGGGAGGTTGTATAGACTTCAAACACCTCCTCCTCAAGCTCTAGTGCATTTAGACATCAACCCTTGTGAATTATGGCATAGAAGGTATGGTCACCTTCATTACAAGATATTTCCATCTCTGAATCAAATGGTTACTAGTATACCTCAATTGAAAGAAGAGAATGAAGGAGTCTGTAAGGGATGTTCCCTTGGAAATAATGTGAACAAACCCTTTACTAGCAATAAAACAAGATCCAAGGAAATTTTGGATCTCATAGACTCCAATGTTTTTGGGCATATGGAAGAGAAGTCATTTGGTGGTCATCAATAATATGTAACATTCATTGATGATCACTCTAGAAAGACTTGGATATACCTCCTAAATTCTATGGATGAAGTATTTGAGAAATTTCAAGAGTTCAAGGAAGAAGTAGAAAATTTGACAAAAAGGAAGAGCAAAACCCTAGGATCACATAATCGTGGAGAATATACTTCTAGAGAACTTGTGGCTTTTTGCAAAGAAGCATGAATTAAGAGGGAGTTGATAATTCCCTACAATCCTCAACAAAATGATGTGGTTGAAGGGAAGAACTGATCCATTGAAGAATGTGTTAGATCCATGCTACATGACCATGTCCTTCCCAAGTTCTTATGGAGAGAAGCTTCTATAACAACAATATATATACAAAATTGAAGTCCTCACAAAATTATTAATGACATGACCTCGGAAGAAGCATGTTGGGCCTCAAATATACCCAATTTTCCACTATATATTACCACCAATCATAACCTAAATTCCGACACTTTTACACTCATTTCACATCATAATTCCATCATTTGTCACCAATACATATCCTACACCTCGTGGTTAAGTATCATTATTTTTCTTAAGATTTTCTATTATTAGAAATGATTTAGTTATGATTTTCTAATGACAGTTTTGCTAAGTCCATTTGTTGCAGGGTTCCATTACCGAAATTCCCCACAAGTCAATTAAACTAGTTACTACAGGTTGAGTATGGAATAAACTTGTTGTAGGTGAGAATATTAAATTTGTGATCAAATGATGAATAATATTGACATTCCGAGACTTGGATCGTGTTCAAAATACCCTCTTTTAGGTAACCCAGTAACCATTCGGAAAAATTCATCGCCAAAAGGAAGTTAAGGTCAAAACACCTCTTAAGTACAAAATCCTCTGAACATGAATGAGTCAAGTCGGGTTCGATTCTACACGCCTTTTGCTAAATGACCTTGTGATAAACATAACAGTGGTTCCTCCATTCATGTGTTGATCAGAATGAGCCCAACCATGGGCTATTCAAAGGTTCTCTAAAAGAATTAGATACAACATATTTTAGTTTGTTGTTATGATTTTTTTTGTTAAATAGCAATGCTTTGTCTTCATTAAGGGAGATGTGAAAAGTTGAAGTTCTGCATGTACGTAGAGGGAAGGAGAAGATGGTAGAAATTGCAATAGGAGAAGCATCATATAATGTATTTTCCATTTGAATTCTGAACATCAATAGATAATTTCACTTCAACATTTAATTATATTTGAGTATTATGGTTTCGTGAGATTTTTAAGAGCATTTTGTTAATCTAGACTTGCTCCGGGAGTGGCAAGGGCCCACCACCACCTAGAAGCAAGTCCTGCAATTAATCTAGGAAATATAAATTACGTTTGATTTAGATTTGTAAGTGTGGATTTCGTTTTGAAGAAATTAATAATTAAATCTCAGAGATCTTTTATTATGTACCTAAAGTATTTACTCTATTTTACAGATTTGAATAAAATGTTATAGATCTTGTTTTTAATTGTGACAAACCAGCAAGGACTGTGTTAAATAACAATTTTCGATGCACGAATGATTTCTTCAATACACTCTCATGGTTGAGAATATTCAAAAGAGTGCTTTCCAATTTGGATGAATACAAAGTTTGATAACAGTGTCACGAGTTTGAGATTGGAAATGGATTTATAATTTTATATCTTGTACATTTATTATGTAATATTGAATTTTGTAGCATCATATTTGACATGATAAATTCCTGGTTGATTGATAACATAGTGATTTCTTTGTAGGAGTAGGCATGTGCATGAATTTGGTAGCATTGTAGTTCAATATCAATTAGTTTAATTTCCATTTACTTGTGAAAGGTTTAATTTTGGATTTCTTAGTTACCAGTGAGCGCGTGATCAAGTGATTCATCTTGATTATATGTTTGAATTCGAAGTTTCCTATAGGCTGAGATTGCTATCATAGAAGTTTCCAGTAAATGATATTGTAATTAGGAATATATTTCTATCAAGTGAATCGTTAACATAGGAGTTTATTTTCAACAAAGAATGGTGTGGTTAAAATGTTATGTCTTAGCAATTGAATAAGTGTGTAATTGAAGTTTCTTTTCCAAGCAAGGGTATGTTTCTATGTTAATAAGTAATCGAAAGACTTTCTCTTACACTTAATAAAAAATGTGTTATTTTCGAGAAACAAGCATGAGTATAATTATAAAATCTTGGGTAGTGGCATAGTTCTTTGATTAATTATTTGTTTATTGCAAGTGTGTTTTTAAATGAGTTAAGTTATTAATTAGTCTTGTTTGATTTCAGATTTTTAAATCTTATTGTTTGGATTGTTTATTTCCTTAGCTTAAAATCACTTGGATTAGAATTAGTTTTGTTTAAATTATAATTAGAATAAGCTTGATGCCTTTTTGAGTTAGTCTCGGTTGATTTAAGATTCTTGCATTTATATTAAATAGATCTTAGTGTTTGATTTAATATTTCCATTTAGATTAAAAACAGTATTGTTTGAGCATGTTTTCCTCAATTGATTAGTTTCAATTAGAAATAGAAATTTTGTACTTAAACAACAAGTTGATTTCTTACTCTAGTCTACGTTAGATGCTCTGATACTACGTTCCCTGCGTTCAGTTCATCCTTCAACGCTTCATATTCCTTCAACAGATCCAAATCGGCCTACATTGCAACTCTAGCTCTTCTTCAACAGGTCAGATTAGCATTCACATCAGCTCCAGCCATTCCATCCTCCACTTCATCTTGCAGCATCAGGCACATCACGACAAGGGTAAAACTTAAGGTAAATTTGGCTTATGATTCTCTAATTCATTATAAGGTTAAAGAAGCTTAATGATTCACCACTTCTCTTTCCATTCATTTTATCTTTCATAAACATTTATCCTTTTATTTCATTCCATTCATTACACATATACTCTAATTACAAAACCATGTTAAAAGAAAAAGCCTTATGGTGCATTAATAAAAGCAGTCTCTATGGTGTCTTCTCCTTCTGTGATAACAATCATAGGATGAAGTCATTACTTCCCTGAAATGATAAAGGAAACCACCTATAAACATTGGCCTTACAATGACAAAGTATCCATCTCCATCACCACCTCATTTCATCCATCATCTCTTCCTCATCCATTCCTTTCTTGTCTTCAATTTGTATTGCTCGGTAAATTAGCGTGACACATTAAATGTGAAGAGTGTTTCTCCACAAGAACCAGCGCCTCCTAATATTCAAGTAAGTGTTTCTCCACAAGAACAAGCACCTTTGAATATCCAAGCAATGTTGTCCCACAAGAACCAACATCTACAAAACAATGTTAAGAATTTGTCAATGAGCAAGAGATTTGTTTGCATGAGGACATGCAAACCCTCAGGCATGGGGGGATGTTGGTCCTCAAATATGCCCAATTTTCCACTATATATTACCACCATTCATAACCTAAATTCCGACACTTTTACACTCATTTCACATCATAATTTCATCATTTGTCGCCAATACATATCCTACACCTCGTGGTTAAGTATTATTAGTTTTCTTAAGTTTTTCTATTATTAGAAATTATTTAGTTATGATTTGCTAATGACGGTTTTTCTAAGTCCATTTGTCACAGGGTTCCATTGTTGAAATTCTCCACAAGTCAGTTAAACTAGTTATTGCAGGTTGAGTACAGAATAAACTTATTCTAGGTGAAAACATTAAATTTGTGATCAAATGGTAAAGAATCTTGACATTTCGAGACTTGGATCATGTTCAAAATACCCTCTTTTAGGTAACCCAGAAACCGTTTGGAAAAATTCATCACCAAAAGGAAGTTAAGGTCAAAACACTTCTTAAGTACAAAATGACTTCTTAAGTGCAGAATTATCTGAACATGAACGGGTCAAGTCGGGTTTGGTTCTGCACGCCTTTTGTTGAACAACCTTGTGATAAACATGGCAGTGGTTCCTCCATTCATGTGTTGATCAGAATGAGCCCAACCATGGGCTATTTGAAGGCTCTCTAGAAGAATTAGATACAACATATTTTAGTTTGTTGTTATGATTTCTTTTGTTAAATAGCAATGCTTTGTCTTCATTAAGGGAGATGTAAAAAGTTGAAGCTTTGCATGTGCGTAGAGGGAAGGAGCATAGGGTAGCAATTGCACTAGGAGGAGCAACATATGATGTATTTTCCATTTGAATTATGAACCTCAATAGATAACTTCGCTTGAGCATTTAATTAACTTCGCTTCAACATTTAATTATATGTGAGTATTATGGTTTCCTGTGATTTTTAAGAGCATTGTGTTAATTTAGACTTGCTCTAGGAGTGGCAAGGGCCCACCACCACCTGGAAGCAAGTCCTGCAGTTAATCTAGGAAATACGAATTATGTTTGATTCAGATTTAGAAGTGTGGATTTTGTTTTGAAGAAATTAATGATTAAATCTCAGAGATATTTTATTCCGTACCTAAAGTCTTTACTCTATTTTGTAGATTTGAATAAAACGTTATAGATCTTGTTTTTAATTGTTACAAACCAACAAAGTCTTTACTCTATTTTGTAAATTTGAATAAAACGCTATAGATCTTGTTTTTAATTGTTACAAACCAACAAGGACTATGTTAAATAACAATTTTCGATGCACGAGTGATTTCTTCAATACACTCTCATGGTTGAGAATATTCAAAAGAGTGCTTTCCAATTTGGATGAATACAAAGTTTGAAAATTTTCTTATGTAATATTGAATTTTGTAGCATCATATTTGACATGATAAATTCCCAGCTGATTGATAACATGGTGGTTTCTTTGTAGGAGCAAGCTCGTGCATGAATTTGGTAGCATCGTAGTTCAATATCAATTAGTTTAATTTCCATTTACTTCTGAAAGGTTTATTTATGGATTTCTTAGTTACCAATGAGTGTGTGATCGAGTGATTCATCTTGATTATATATTTGAATTCGAAGTTTCCTATAGGTTGAGATTGCTATCATAAAAGTTTCAAGTAAATGATATTGTAATTAGGAATTTATTTCCAGCAAGTGAATCGTTAACATAGGAGTTTATTTTCGGCAAAGAATGGTGTGGTTAAAATTTTCTATTTTAGCAACTGAATAAGTGTGTAATTAAAGTTTATTTTCCAAGCAAGGGTGTGTTTCTGTGTTAATAAGTAATCGAAAGACTCTCTCTTACACTTAATAAACAATGTGTTATTCTCAAGAAACAAGCATGAGTAGAATTATAAAATCTTGGGTAGTGGCATAGTTCCTTGATTAATTAGTTGTTTATTGGAATTGTGTTTTTAAATGAGTTAAGTTATTAATTAGTCTTGTTAGATTTCAGATTTTTAAATCTCATTGTTTGGATTGTTTATTTCCTTAGCTTAAAATCACTTGGATTAGAATTAATTTTGTTTAAATTATAATTAACATAAGCTTGATGCCTTTTTGAGTTAGTCTCGATTGATTTAAGATTCTTGCATTTAGATTATATAGATCTAGTGTTTGATTTAAGATTACCATTTAGATTAAAATCAATATTGTTTGAGCATGAGCAATTATGTACTTAAACAACAAGTTGATTTCTTACTTTAGTCTAGGTTAGATGCTTTGATCATGCGTTCCCTGCGCTTGTGCCTCAAATCTTACGAGCCCCGGATTGATAATTTAATGTTGGAATTATAACACATATAATTTCCCCAACAACGCATTCACAGGAAATAAGCCAAGTGTTGATCATCTATGAATTTTTGGATGTCATGTATACAGATGTCTTGTATACAACCATATTCCTAAGGATAAAAGGAAGAAGATGGACCCAACAAGTATCATAGGCATCTTTGTTGGATATAGCAATTCATCAAAAGTATATGGAGTCTACATCAAGGAAGATCGATGTATTGAAGTAAGCATAAATGTTATTTTTGATGAAAACATTGCATATAAGGATTCCAAGGACATTCCCATTGGTTCTGATGACGAAGAAGAACTTATCCTTGCAAATGAAGAAATTTCCAAGTACGACAATACTCTGGAACCTATAAATAATCATGAAGAAATTGAAGGACCAAGTGAACTCGTGCAACAAATCATCATCCCAAAAACTCAAAAGAGGTCAACTTGGTTAAGGTCAACTCTACGAGAAGCATAAGGACATGTAGCAACAAAGGGAACATTTAGAGAAAGTAAGAAGCCTAAGAGATATTCAAGTTATGCAACTTACATGACTAAACTTATTGAAGCAAAACCTACCACTTATGAGAAGGTAATCAAACATTAAGAATGGAAGAATGCAATGCAAGAAGAATACCAGTCTATAATGAAAAACGATGTTTGGGAAATTGTTCCTAGACCTAAAGGAAAATATGTTGTGACTTCCAAATAGGTGTACAAGATCAAAAATGCAGTTGATGGAAGTTGTTAGTGTAAGAATATGCATTCTACCTGTTGTTCAATCTTTAACATTAGTCATGGGTGTATTAAAAGGTCAACAAGCCATGTATTAAACTTTGTATCAAAGGGCGAAATATTTCAAAAGTGGATCGAAAGGAGACAAGGTAATGAAAGCCACGTGCGTTAAAGCCGATGGGGAATTAACACAAAAAGGGTGGAGTGTAAAGCTAAAAGGCTAACAGGAAATATAAAAGGCCATCGAACGCGGCACTAAACGCAAAACCTATGTATTGAAAGAAAATGTCGCCGCGTGAATATGCACGAGGGAAATTCCGAGGGGGTCGAGCAGCGAGGGAAGGACGAGACCCATACCCCCGCGGAATTGTGAACGCATGGCGTGGTGGGGACTCAAAGTTAGAAGGAGGTAACAGGAGTATGCCACGTGGTGGTGATGTGGCGGATCGAAAGGTGGACCCTCACGATGGGTAGGTTATGTATTTAATCTGCATAAGGGCTCATATGTTAATACAGCGCATACGGTAAAAAGGTAAGGTAAAGTCCTTTAGGTCAGCTGGTACTGAGACCCATACCAGTATTAAACCCGGCACGAGGCACCCACCTGCACTCTGACACACCCAATCCTTATGCGCCGCGTGCCTCACTGTCAGTGTCCTTAGGACACTTTCCCTCATTCGTTTTATCCATCCGCCTTTTTACCTCAAATTACCCAGTCCAGAGATAGCATTCCCTCCGTATTTCACTCCAGTAAAAGGTCGCAGGTTCCCGTCTACGGCATATACCAAGTAGGAAAGAGCGCCTGGTCTACCCCAATCATTGTTAGAGTTCCCTGCGTCGCTTTCCCGAGCAGACTTACCTTCCGTTCAGGTATTCCATTATTCATTCTCTCTCTGTTTTCCTTTCGCTTTTTCAAATTCTTGAATGTCAGCCATGGGAAGGGGAACGCCAAAAAAGAATGAACCAGAGACCCCCCAGGTCCGTGAATCTAGGAATCCCCCTGGGTTCGACCCTCTCCTTGACTTGCAGGCTGGTATCTGCGACCCCAAATACCCATTTGACATCCGCAGCATCAAACCCTTGCTTTTCAGTCGCCATATTAAGAACACAGACCGCTACCGGGTAATCGTGTCGGGCCTATACCATCAAATTGCCCCGCAAGTTCATTCTGTGGTCGATTTCATCACCTGGCTCAGAGATGTTTTCGACGAGCATCGGGGCACCTTCACTTCTCCTCAGGGGAACAGGGTTTTTTCCCTTTCTCCCGATGTTATCAAACAAGCCCTCCGCTTCCCTACCAGCGCCACATATGTTAGTTTCAAGGACGCAGCCTTGGCAGCCCAGTTCATCAAACAGCCGCGGGAGGCCCGGCAAGCCTTCATTTCCTCTATAACCGTCGACCAGGCTACTTCTCTGCCCGCCTTTGAGCCGTTCCCATTAAGTCTGTTCGTTGAAGAGGTTCGGCCCATTCTCTCTCTGATTGCTGGCCTTTTGGGGGTAGGGAGTCCGGAAGACATTTCCATGGTGTGCGTTCATCTCTTATGGCTCATGTCCCAAAAAGGGGTAGTTTTAGATATTTCGGGTTTCCTCTCCTCAGCCATTCGAACCCAATTCCAGGAGCTTCCACAAACCCGTCAGTTCCGTTTCTGTTCAATGTTTTTTTATCTCTTCTTGTACCAGCACGCCGATAAGTTTGAGGGTTTGGGGTTAGACAGAGTTTACCTTGAGAATTCCCAACCCAGACCAGTCTTCGACTGGAATTTCTCTGTGCGTCAATTACCTATACCATTATTCATGACTCGCCTTCCCCTAGGGTCTTTCCAGAAATGAAAAGCTGGATGCAAGCTGGAAAGTCCCAGAGTACTAGAGATTGGTTTCTATTCGAGGACTACACCGAAATTCGGGTCTATGGAGCCGAAGTTGCCCCCTACCGGCTGCCAGTGTTTCCTGTCCGATGAGTTTATGCACTTGAATACATCCGGCAGGCCCTCAAAGCCGACCAGCTCCATTTTGTTCCTGCCAAGAAGGGCTACATCCTAAGGCTTCCCATTGAAATCGGCCCCTTCGTGGTAAACTCGAGACATGCCCTCTCGATCGTTGAGTAAATGCTGCAAGGTCTGGACTTAAGGCTGGGAAAAAGTTGGGCTTATGACCCTCAAGAAATTATCTCGAACAAAAGGAAAAGGAACAGGTCTGCACCCTACATGCATGAGCCGAGGCCATTTATGGAATGGAGGGCTAACCTCGAAATTTGGCCCTTGTTTTCGCAGATGGAGATAGATTCATCTGCTACAGGGGAGGAAGAGAATGTCAATAGAGGCACAGGCAGAGAAGAAGCAGGTACCTCAGGAGCAGCGCCCCCTCCCAAAAGACAAAGAATAGCCTCCAGTGAGGCAGAAGTCATAGGGGAGGAGCAACTGCTGGAACCCTTCACGGTGTACGGTAAATTGGATAAAGGCAAGGCCGGGATAACGATGTTAAGAGACAACACCACTTCTTCTGATTTCATAGAGGTCACGCAGGCTATCATAGAGCATACCTCGCCCAGGGCAATCGAAAGGGATCAGGCGAATAGAGCGATCCGCGACAAGTACAAAGCTGAGCTGGGGGGATATGTTGAGAAGTATCATACCAGACTCTCCGCCTCCATCAACGCAGACACCGAAAGCCTGGTATTGTCTATGGCAAAAGCTATCCTGGATCCTAATTCTGATGTCCCTAGCTATCGGGTGCTCGAGTTTGCCATCGACATGAAGAAGGTACCAGCCAACGACATGTACGACCTGTTCCAAACGGTATGCGATATGATGAAAGATAAACAGATGCAGATCACCCTCGCGCTGAAGAAATTAGAGCAGAAACATGACCAATTGAGGGCTACCCTGACAACCGAACAAGTTAGCTGCCGCGCCAGAGCAAATCAGGTGCGTGTCCTCCAGGACCTGATCAAGAGCAAAGATACGGGGGAAACAAATACACAGGCAGCTCTCATTGAACAGCTGCAGAAGGAAGTTGCATCGGCAAAAAGTCAGGCCCGTATACCAGCTGCCCACCATGTCCAGACGGCTGAACTAGTACAGGTGGAGCAAGAGAAAGCAGAACTGTCTGCCAAGCTATCAAAAGAAAGGGAGGAGAAAGAAAAGATGGCCAAAACAATCAACGTGTTACAGAATAAAGCAACAGAGCTACAAGCTAGATGGGACTCACACAGCTGGCAGCCAACTGTGGTGTCAAGTGGAACTAGCTCGTTGTCTGAGCAATTGTCCGCAGCAAGAGCTGAGATTGAGATATTGGAAAAGCAAGCGTCTACAACAAGGCAAAGGATCACGAACCTGGAAAACTCTC
The DNA here is from genome assembly GCA_034641835.2 of Pinus albicaulis. Taxonomy (NCBI): domain Eukaryota; kingdom Viridiplantae; phylum Streptophyta; class Pinopsida; order Pinales; family Pinaceae; genus Pinus; species Pinus albicaulis. The sequence continues at coordinate 794,177,576 of CM076576.1, read as the reverse complement.
TGGCCGAAAACACCAGAATAGTCGAAGGGTTGCAGAAAGAAATAGAGCAAGAGAAGAAGACAACGGCAGATCAACAAAAAACTATTGCAGACATGAGAAGCCGTGCAAAGGGAAATCTCACCCTTCTCGAGGCTAGGAGTATAATTTGGTCAGATATAATCTCAGCGGTGACCGAGCAATGGGGCTTCTTAAGGACGATGGGAGAGCATAAGTCTGCTATACCCTATCTCAGTAGGAAACTGCAGGAGGCAGACCTTGATCTGTCTAACAGGGCCCAACATGCTAAAGAGTATATCTCATTCCTCAGCGAGCTGGGATCAGATGACATGGAGAAGCACGGTATTCCTAGCCGATTCACGGAGGCTATTGAGTGTCGCAAAATTATCAACAAAGAGATGGCCCGAGTCACAGCTTCGAGAGCTCTCCAACAGGTGGTCGCCAACGTTGGACGATTCGACGAGGTATGGGGTGAGATCATGACAGCTGGACTCCCTTCCTGCTAGGACCCGACCACCCCTTCAGTGCTCTTGCCTTTGGCCCAATACACAACACGCTTGCAAGAAGAAAGAGACCGAACAGACCTTCAGACGGGTAAAGCAGCTTAGCTCAAAGCCAACATGATTGTTTCATCCCTGCAAAAAGAGTTTAACCTCCTCCACTTGATCAAACACAAGCTTCCTACTGGGGCAGGTTTCCACGCCCTCACTGAGGCCTTTGTCGAGGTGGAGGGGTTCTCAGCAATGCCCGAGCCAGCTGCGGACAGTCAGCAGAGGTGCACACAGTTTACAAGCCAGTATGCCAGTTCATCTGCAAACGTGCCCCCGCCAGAATCAGCAACTGCCTCCACTCAGCCACACCTGTGATTCTTTGTCAACTCATGATTCGGCCTTAACGGCCTATTTCACTTTTTACTCAGTTAGTTTCTTTTAAGTTTTGAGTGGGTTGTTTTCCCCACTCCTGCATTTTACTTTTTTCACCAAACTGTTGTTTAATTTTCTGTTTTTAAAAACGGCCGAGGGCCTGATTACACATGATGGGAGGCTTGATTCCTCATCATGGATTTTGTTGTTTTGACAATGACATTTAACAAAAAAAAATTATGCAAAGAAGATATTTTTCCAAAAAATATCTTCTCGCTGAGATGGAAAGAAGCCTATATAAGGTAAATCCAATGAGAAAAACAGGTTCCAGATTTCCGGAAGAAAATTGCAGTGTATAAGTTTTGTATACTTGTTGTGAATCATCAATGCAAATACACAGAGCCCGTGGGGTTTCAGCGAAGAGAAGTTCTAATTATGTATGAGGATTCCAGTCTTGATGCCGTATAGTTTGTAATTCTTTCTTTGTGATATTGTGTCATTGTTATCTCCACTTTTTCGATTTCCTTTTATCGTGTCTTGGAATGCGAGGAACTTGCCAGCTAGAGTATGAATTTATCGCTGTTTGATACTCATGTTTTACTGGTACTTGTTGCTTTAAATATGGCTCATACACGATATGTTGTTTCACTTTACATATCATTCATATTTCCTCTGTATTAAGTATTGTGAAATGTTACTCTTACTAGACCGGTGGACATGTATGGATTCTTAGCTCCTAAGCCCATATCATGTTGAATTTGGTTTTCCGAGCACCATTTCATTGGTAGTTAGTACTCCCCTATTATTTTCTGCGCTTCAAATCTCTTTTGTCTAAAGTATCTATATGTTGTTGAGAACCTGGCCCTCTACGATGAAAGCTGTCTCTAAGTTGTCTGGAGTATATATGTGTTGAAGATTCATTTCTCGTCTTTACACAGTTTTTATAGCTTGCTACAATCCGAAGGACGTTTGGTCCCACCCATATGATGAAGTTTTACATAAGTTGATAAGGTAGAGAGAGTCTGAAGCTAATAATGAGTCTGAAATGTATTTCATAATTCTCTACTGTTTAAGATGTCCTAGGCACTGGTCTTTAACAACTCAGGGCTGTCTCTAGGAGCTACAACACTACCATTAGTGATTAATATCATTCCTTTCATTTTCATTTTAAGTGTCTCACTCTAGAATTTTTATATCATTCCATTAGGTCATGCTAAAAATTGTTTCATTGATGGTAGCCCTACTCAATAAAACTTCACTCTCCCTCAAAAAATCACATTTTCTGACTCACCTTCATGTCCTCTTGAGAATAATAACACCTATGAAAAGCTCATTTCACCATGTCTTGTCTTAGTTAAATTCAACCGTGGAAATCAGGTCATTCAAAGTCCCATTAGGTCATTAGGTTTTCATTGTTGAAGGTCAAAAAATGCGCCATTTCATTTGCATAAGGTCAGCAAAGTATGAGAGTGATCCCAATAATGTCTCTTGACCATGTAAAAATGACCTCCAAGACACTTTCCAAAGTTGCAATTTGATTTCAAGTGTGAGTTTCATTCCAAGATGTAATTTTTATTTATTCATGTAATTTTATGTCAATTCAAATGTAATAAGTATTCAGTCTCCCAAAGGTTGCCAACTCAGAGTTCCACATGCCAACACATAAAATGTCAAAGTGAAAGAGTTTTTAGTTCATCAATTGATCAAATGTCAAAGGGAGTTGTCTTTTCCCAAATGTGCCCAAGTCATCATTGTTCACAAGCACTAAACCCTAATTTCCTCTCCCACTGAGCTAGGGTTTTCTATGGAAAAGAGACATATGAGCAGAGGAGGCATAATGGAGGTAATTTAAGCAAGTATGATGCCATCCCAACTCATAAACATCATGCCTCCATCATTTTCCAAGAATTAATTCTAAGGGACAAATCATTTACCACATACAGGGCCAGTTTCGCTTCAAACTATGTTTCCGACCAAACATAGATGAATTTGAAAAAAGTGAGAGAGTTTTTTGTCCATAATAGGTCAAGGAAGAAAAACCTCATTCAATTTTTATACAGATGTAATGGTTTTAGAGAAATGTCAAAAATATAGGTGCCACATGAGAGTTGTTGCACTTCTGAAGTGACCTTGGAAAAATCAAGTTTTCTCATAGCTGGAGTGTCCTTGATAATTCAAATGATAACTAGAAAAATATATCTTTCCAATGAGCTATCATGAACTCAATTTGGAGTTGAGGAAGGCCTCCAAAAGTTGCCTGCAACAGCACTCTGCATTGTTGCACCCTCACTCTTCACTTTTTGATCAGTCTTGGGAAAATCAAATTTTGACAGGTCACATAAACTCCAATTATAAAACCAGAGGTAGATTTGGAAATTAGACACAATAAGCGTTCCAACGAGCTATCCTGGGCCCAAATTGGACACCTATAAGGCCTCCAAATGTAGTTTTCAAAAAGGTGTTGCATTGGTGCTGCACTTTCCTGAAGCACAACAAAATTGTTAAACGTGTAGCGACTTGGATGCTACGCTCTTTTCTGGGACCTCCAAATGACAAATGGCCACTACCAGCAGGTTTTTATTGATGAGGACATCAACCCTAGAAAGTTTTAGAGTTTTTGGAGGAGAAATAATCCATCAAAAGCTCAAAAAAACATCAAAATTTCATGTTTCTGCCTCTAAATCTGCTTGGTCGCTGTGCGTTTACTAGTCTTGGGAGAATAGGTCGTTGACATGGCAAATGAGCACCATTTTGAAAACTGGAGGTAGTTTTGGAAAATAGACTCAAAGGGCTTTCCAATGAGCTATCATGGAGCTAATTTGGACATCGGGAAGGCACTCAAAACCAGCATTGAACAGAGGTCAATTTTTCTGCTTGGACGTTGTGCGTTTGACAAGGAAATTGCATTTTTACACAGTCTTCATAAATTTTTGAAGTTTCACTCCAGTTTGACTTTTACTTTAGCAAATGAGGAATTTACTTATGTAAATGGTCAAGATGAATGTAAATATCATGTTTTTACTTTTATCTAGGGTAAATACATTAGGTAAGTCAATCAGTTGAGGTGTAATGAATCAGTTCATTAGAGATAGGATTGAGTCACTTTTCTCATCCTCTACTCTAGTTATCAGTTCAACTTTTTGTGTAATATCCCCCTCACCTCATGGATTCGACCCCTATGGATGAGTGGAGGTGGTTTTTAGGTCTATTTAGCTCAGGTCTTCAAAGGAGTCAAAGGTTGGCATCAGTTTGAAGGTTAGTGTATTGATCAAGAACCAGTTTGGCCTGGATATTAATGAAAAATTGCAGCGATTTCCTTGGGATTCATGTGGTATGAATATTTGGCATTGTTTCTTCTTTGTGATCATTTGAATGAATGTTGTGTAAGCTCATAAATTTTTCATGTCTATTATATGATAAATTTCAAGTTGATAAGCAGAATACATGTTTTTCACGCTCTTTTTTGGGAAATTTTTCATAATCTGTCCATTTTCTTCAGTTTAGGAAGAATTCATCTTCTATGCTCTTCCTAGCTCCTCATCAGTCTTAAACCATCTCACCAAATCACCTTTAAGTGTTGAGCTTTCTACCTACCTTGCCCCATCGAATAGACTGCAATTCCATCTCATTTGCCTTAACCTAGTCCCCTTGACCTAATCTTCATTCAGTGAGCGCAACCCCAAATCAAAACAAACAAACCCCTGTATTTCATAACTAGCCTAAAACCTTTTGATCCAGCTCTCTTGGCTGTGATTTTTGTGGAGAGAGCCCTCTCCAACTTGGTAAGGCTAGATACCAAGTCAAAAGCTTGGTTTGTGGTTACCTCTGTTGGGATTCCTTCCTCGGCCTTGGGAATCTGGTGGAGTGATGACAGAAGTATTGAAAAGTATAAGGCAAGGTTTGTGACAAGAGGATTCTCTCAACAAGAAGGAATAGATTCTGAAGAAACTTTTTCCCCAACAACAACATATACAACCATTGGATCACTCATTTTTATCGCTACTACTATGGGACGGAACATACATCAAATGGACGTAAAAACAACATTTCTGAATGGGACAATTGATGAAGAAGTTTAAATTGAACAACCCCAAGGATTTGAAATTCATGATAAGGAGACACATGTTTGCATGTTGAAGAAGGCTCTATATGACTTGGAGCAAGCACCTAGAGCATGGTATGCCAGGATGGATGCATATATACTAAGATTTGGTTTTGTCAAAAGTTTTGCAGATCCTAATCTCTACATCAAGGTGGTAAAGAATGAACCCGTGATCATACTACTATATTTGGATGACCTACTAATTACTAGTGTGGAGTGTCATATTCAAGAATGCAAGAAGCCACTTGCAGTTGAATTTGATATGAAGGACCTTGGACTAATGCATTACTACTTGCGACTAAAAGCATGGCAGAAACCTAGTGAGATGTATCTTGGTCAAGGGAAATATGTGATCAAGATATTGTAGAAGTTTGGTATTATGGATAGTAAACCAATGAAAACCCCAATGATCACTAATTTGAAGAAGTTAAGTACTTCAAATTCAAGTCTTGTTGATCCAGCATTCTACCGAGAGGTGATTGGGTCTTGATGTACCTTGTGAACACCCAACCAACCATACGTTTTGCAGAAAACATTCATATTCAATTCCATATGGAGCTAAGCAATGATCATTGGATAGCAGCTAAACATATTTGAGATATCTTCATGGGACTATACATCACTTTCTAAGATATGCTAGTAATGAGATACAATTATTGGGCTATACAGATTCAGATTGGGGAGGCAGAGATGCAGATGGAAAGAGCACTACTAGTGGATGTTTTAGTTTGGGATCTTCGATGATCTCATGGATGAGCAGGAAGCAAGATTCAATTGCATTGATTAGTGTTGAAGTCGAATATATATGAGCTAGTGAAGTTGTTTGGCTCATAAAGTTACTTTCATATTTGTTTGAAGGACCTTTGGACCCTACAATTATACATTGTGACAACCAGACTTGCATAAGGTTGACAAAGGACCCAATTTTTCATGCTAGGACAAAGCATATCAATTCTAAGTACCACTATATTCGAAGCTTGGTAAAAGATGGGGTCGTAAAACTATAGTACATCTCCACAAATGAGTAGGTATCTGACATATTGACAAAGTCTCTTCTAAATAGGAAGCTTGAGTATATGAGAGACAAGCTTGAACTTGTGGATATCTCCTCCCTAGTTGACAGGGAGTGATGAGGGACGCAATATTCTCTATGTGTCATGCTCTAGGTCAGGACTAACAACTATAAGTCTAGTGAAGGCACTAGTAGGGATAATGGAGGATTGAATATGCATATGTGACCAATATACATTGAGGATTGAGAATCCAAGATAGACGTAGTCCCAAGGACCTATACTCTTTAAGGATGAGGTAGGGCATCCAAGAAAAGAGTAGTCCTGAGGAGGACCTATATTGTTTGAGGATTGGGAATCTAAAATAAGAATAGTCATGTAAGGACATACTTCGTGAACATCCGGATGAGGTATGTGCCTTGAGAGGTGGTGGTGGTGGTGTCCAAATGTATTCCTTCCAACATTGTGCTCTAATATAGTGGAGAGTTAGAGTTTGTCAATCAAGGCCTTGCTATGTTGTAATTGACAATGTTGGCTATGATGTTGATGCTTGATGATGCATATCAATCCAAAATCTTCTTATGAGAATATTTCAATGAGTATCCTTGTATCCCATCGTGTCATTATGAATACCTCCCTAGTTAAGAGAGAGTGTTGAAAAATGTAACTAGGTTAGGTCTTCATAATTATCTTTGTACTTGTATCAATATGGATTTTATGTAAGAACAAAAAAAAGAAATTTTATTATTATTATTATTATTATTATTATTTTCTAGTCAAAGCAAGTTCTTCATGCTTCTATGGTTTATTGAGTCGAGAAGAGAATTTTTCATGTGTCAAAGTCCCATTTGGACTATTTATAACAAAAAAGAAAAAAATATTTTTAGTCAAAAACAATCATTTTTCCCACAAGACCAAGTCGTCCCTGCCTTGTGAAGTCGACCCTGAAGAGGCACCTATTCGACCTTCCAGATGACTATAAAAGGAAGAGACTTCAACCTCATTTGATCACTCACTCACACACTTCGATTTATGTGCAAGACAAAAGAAGAAGAGAAAAGGCCAAGAAGAGAGAAGGAGAATCTAAGGAAAGGAGAGAAATATTGAATCCTTGTTTGTTTATGTTCACACATGCGAAGTACTAGAGCAACTCTGCAAATTACAAGGCCAAAATTATGCTTACACGAAGGTGTTGGGGCAACTCTACGAAGGTGCAGGTGTGAAATTCATATTTGAAGAGGTTTGACCAACTTTGATTCTTGTTGACTTGGTTTGGTTGGAGGAGATCTGAAAGAGGGCTGACTTGGTTGCTTGTGGAGGTCTTGTTCTTGGATGTCTCAATTTAATCTGATTCTATAAGAATATAAGTTGTTTGGGTTTTCCTCCTTGTGGGGTTTTTCCCTGGCTTGGAGCCTACATATGGTGTTCTTTTCTTTTGTCATCTACATGCACTTTATGTTTTGGTAATTGCTTTATGAAGAAGACATAAGTAAGTAATAAAGGCCAACAAACACTCACAAGTAATTATCAAGGAATAGGAATCAACCCTAATCTACAAGCATATTGATTTCTCAACATAATTTTACAATTCCCATTCTATATTTGTTATCGTATCAATGCATAGATTTGAAGTATCAAATCATTGTGCGATAATGGCAGAGGTTTTGTAGAGAATTTCATTATTTGTCTCTCTATTGTTTTATTAGGGAAAGACTTGTATTGACTAGGTTGTGCAGAGATCAATGCTTTGCTAAAGACATAGGTGTATGCGATCGTGTATTGTGTATGGAAAAGGTTGAATGCAACGGTTAAGTAAACGCAAAAATTAGTTCACAAGACAAAGGTTTATTTACTTGGACAAAGTTTAATTATGAATTTGATGTGTGAGGTTGTTGTTTGTCTCTTGATGAATTTCTATCTTGCAAAGAGGTTGCATGCTAGTTGAGGCACACCTATAGTTGTTATTGGTTTTGTTGCAAAGATTAATCTTGTTTGAATGGTTGTTGTGCTTAGATTTATTTTGGATTGATAGAGATCTAGGCCTTATATTGTCCCAAAAAGACAGTTATGAGGGTTTTTGCAGAGATGAGTAATTAATGATCTCCAATAATGACCTTATATGTTGATCGACTCCTGTTGCATTGAAGATGCACTTGCATGACAAAAATTGTATGCTAATATGGTTGTTGTGAGTGTTATAATGCACAATATAGAGATTAAGGCAAAGGTGTTGCAGGTGTTATAATGCACAATATAAAGATTAAGGAAAAGGTGTTGTGGGTGTTATAATGCACAATATCGAGATTAAGGCAAAGGTTTTTTTATGACAGAGATTGTCAATATGTATTATTGAAGCCGGTTTGATGTTGCTTGTTCTTTGAGATTGCATTGTTGTGCAAGGAAGAGGTTTATATATAATATTGCTTCATCAAAGGGGAATGAAATTGATGTAATGATGCTACTGGTTGTCCCTTGAGAATTGAAGCCTAAAATAAAGTACAGTTATGTATATCTTATACTAAAGCGCAAGAATGGTTGTGCAAAGGTTCAATATGACATAGTTTTTCAAAGATTGATGTTATTGATTACTTTTGGGATTGCATATATTGCTAGAGTGCAAGGGTGGTTGCGTATTGCAAAGATTGAGAGTTGTCATTATTTATTGCAGTGATCATTGTCTTGATATTGATTTCAATGCCTTGTTCACATTAACAATAGAGGGGAAGTTTTGGTTACATGTCTTGTTAACATATACTAAGTTATTATGATTGAGATTGAGATCGGCGTGTTGATGATTGTTTTGCATACAAAGATTGTATTTGCTACAAAGAGGACTTTGTATTGTTAAGGGATGTCTTGACGAGATTGGTTATTGAAGAGACACTTGGTTTTGTACTCAGTTTGATGACCTAGGGTTTGATAGTATAATGAGCATTTGACCAAAAACTTGTTGCAGAGAGGTTTTGGTATCTTGTTATTCAGATTGAAAATAATGTTATATGTGGGTCCAATTTGAAAATTGGATGAAACATGGCCTAGAGTATTTGGGTTGAGTCAGGTGGATCTAGTGTGAGACTCACAAGGGTCTTAGGGTTAGAGCCTTCAGCCTAGGAGTGGTAGCTTCCTTCCGGTGGTGGCTGGTAAACTTGATCATAGATTGGTGGCTTCCTTCCAGGGGTAGCTAGAGAAACAAGAGGAGGTGGTACCTCCCAGTGCAAGATGTAATAAGATATTTTCTTTATAGTAAGAAGAAGATAGAGACAACAACATTGGTGGTTTTTCCTAGTTAGGTTTTCCACCTAATATTTGGTGTCCCTATGTGTTGATGTGTTGCACTCATGATTCATGTGTCTTTATGTTTAAATGTTGCCCATGGTTCACTGCACATGCCTAAATCTATAACATAATGTTTTGCTAAATGATGGTTCAATTAACATTGAAAATAAAAGTATAAACTAAGTAAAAATTGGCTTGACACAAAATACTAATTCAACCCCCCTCTCTGAGTGTTTCTAACGATAGATATAATGGGGACACTAGATTTATGTATTTGATATGAGCACATATAATCCAAAACATGATAGGTTTGCTACGTAAATAATAATAATAATGATTTAATTTTAAAGTCATAGTTTAGCTAGACATAAAATTGATGTATAAGATCATCTTGTTTCTAAGACAAAGGACCCCTTTCATATATTTAGAAGGAGAGGGGGTAGGGTATGTACACCTCATATACAAAGGAATCAAATCACTACACACACACACAACTTGAGTGGGTCTGATGAATAAGAACATGCATTTTCTCCTTGGAATTGCCCCACTCAAGTTGTACACACATGCGTGCACACACACATATACATAAAACATGAAAATACTTATGTTAACATTGAGAATCTCAAGAGATAAGTTGACTTCACACAATGTTCACCCCCATGTTCTAATGATGAACAATTTCCCTTGTCAAACACACTTTTATAACATGTTTAAAACCTTGAATTTCAATTTTATTGTGATTTCTTAGCACCCCACATTTTCAGCACTTGAGCCTTGTTTTTTCAACACACATAGGACACATGTCAAACACATTGGACCTATTAGAACAAAATCTAGCACCCAATACAAAGCTTCACTCACTGATAGACAATGTGCAACATTTCAGAGTGTTACCACTATCACCTTAGCAACAATTCCCCTCATTTTAGTGATGGTAAGGCTTAAGGATCAAGTAACTTGAAGAAATTAAGCATCCCACAATGAAATACTAGTGGATATAGGTAAATCCAATTAGGGTTTGAAATCTAGGCTCTCAAATACTTTGAAAAGAAAAACCTATTATATTCCTCAAATACTTGGAAGAAGGGTTTAGCTTAACAAGGAGGATGAAGAAAATACCAAATAAACTTATTTACATTAGCCAATTGATTAGAGTGATTTGGTTGACTGAGATTCTGATGCGAAGCTATTGGGACCAAATACAGTGGACCTTTAACCAGTCAAAGAAGCAATTATGGGTTCAAATCGATATTGAGATCCATTGGCCGGTTTGAGAGCCAAAATTAGCACATGAGCATTCATCTCATAAAATATAATGCCAAGATAAATCAAATCAACTAACTTCACCATGTATTATCTAAGATCCATCATAAGAATCCATGAAAAGAGATCACATCACATCACAGTTCCACCCAAGAAAAAATACTCAACCAGGCCTCCATAACACAAAAGAGAGAAGGAATCTAATCCAGAGATGAATGATCTCATGTTGTGACCGTGAATCCAAGAGACAAATCATTCCCTTATATATATTAGGGCAACCAAGTTATTTAATCCTCCAATCATGCTAAAAGCCCCAAAAAATACAATATCCATGACACAAGGTGGATAATAGCCTCTAAAATGAACAAACATGAAAAATAGCGTCAATTAGCCCACATGTGTGAGTAAAACTCCATCCTTGATGTCATCCTCCAAAATCATGTATCTCCATTAAAAAATGGTGCCTCATCACAAAAATAGCCTTCTCGAGCCCCAACATCACCATACAAAGGACCTACGTCATCATCAAATGCAACATATGGGTGACATCATCAAGCTAGGTCATGACATCATCATGGTAGATGGTTCAATATCCCTTCCAAATGGCTCTCAAGTGATCATCATCGTCAAGAAGGTACAACCCCAACCTAGGGGCATCCTATCATCTCAAGGGTACACCGACTTCCAAGTCAATGTCCTAGCGCAAAAGCTCAATATCCAAGATCCTAAAACTGGACGAGGGTCTCATCACCTATGCCAAGTTCTCATCAAGGCCAATGCTCCTCAAAGTTTCCCCAACATCGTCCAACAAATGTTTTGTATCATCATAAAATGTGGTTGGCCGCGCTCTACGAAGTGCTAGAGAAGAAACACATCATCACTTAAGGGATCCCAAAAGAATCATCTTGTACATACCAAATGGATCAAGTGAAATCAACATCATGGATACAAGAACCATAAGAGCATTAAGGTGGACCATATATAATGTCAAAGCCATCAAATTACTTCACATAAGTATCACCTTTAGAGGTCTCACTAACTTATTATTGTATACAATTTGCTAGATTTAGGTATGGTAAGGTTATCATAAATCCCTATTAGGTACTTCCAACCCCAATGAGAACAATAGTTCCTAGGATGAACCTTTTAAATGATAAGAGTAATTGATATGTGTTATGGCTTGGGATTTACTTCATGAAAGGTGTCATAGCCTTATACTAGGTTATGTAAAACCATCATCCATGAGCACCTCAATAGAGGGAGTGCTTAGCTACTTGAGTTACCTTCCCTCACCTTTGTTTTTCCAAGCCCTCGATTTGCCTTTTCCTTTGCTTTAATTGACTTTCTTAACAAGCTTCGTTGACTATCATGTAAAGATGATGTAACCTCCTTTAATGATGCGCAATATATCACTTCATTGAGGGCGAGATGTTCTTTGAAAGTTCCTTTTAATTTTATAAGCATGGAATATGCATGGATACTCTAAGGGAAAGTGGCTATATAAGAAATGGTAAATCTCAAACTATAATCGGCTTTTGATTGATATATCCCTTGCCATTCTTTTGCAATTTGACATTTGACTTACACCTTTTCCTCTTTTTTTTATAGCTACACCAACCTCAAGCATTTCTAGCCACTTCTTCTGATAGGATGAGGTATATAGAGAACCAACATGAAAAACTGATAACAACGAGTGTTACACCATTTTTTTGGTCATCTAACCTATTATCATTAGATGAACCCAAGTACACCATGTAAGACCAATTTTACCCTAAGTAAAATTGCTTTCACTATGTGAAATAACTTAGTAAAACACCTTTATTAAGTTGTTTATGGTCTAAACAGGAAACCCCAAAAGGAAATAATAAACAAATCTATACTTGTTTATATTTCCTGGTCATATTTAACCCAAAACAAGGAAATTAATTAAATAAATCCTTATTTATTTGATTATTTCCTATGAATAAGTTATTTAAATCATTATTTAAATAATATTCCTAGTTAAATTTGACTAAATCATTTTTAAATAGTTAAATAAATCATTATTTATTTAATTATATTCCCACCATTCCCCTAAAATAATAAATAAATCATTTATTTATTTATTATTTATAAATAAAGGAATTGACCTAAGTCAAAAATCCTTTTCTCTCCAACAAATATAATAAAATATTCCTAAAGGGTGATTCTAGAATTTGATTAATAATATTTTATTCATGCACCAAGTTCTAGATCGCCCTAATATTTTGTTTTAAATAGAAGGGTTTTCCCCATTCATTAGTCACCTTCCATTGCATTAGATCACTCTGGATCTATACTTGGTCACATTCTCCATTTTTGCCTTGTGAGCTCCCTTTGAGTTTTATGTTTGTCTAGGATTTCTACACCAACAAGAGAGAGAAATTTTAGATCTGAAATGCTGAGGACTTTCAAGAACCCATCCCATTGAGGTGAACTGGAAAACACCTTTATTGTTTTCCTCTCAGGTGCCCCTTTTTAATATAATATAAAAATTCTTTCAAACACATTGTTCTTGTCTTATCTATTGGATGCATGGAGCCACATTTTACTTTAACTGCTTAATGTCTTTTATGCTTAGATCTGGATTTGTGCAGCATTATTTGGATCACCTAATTGTAGATTTAAAGATATTGGCAGCCATAATCGATGTTAGGGCTATTTTTTATGCGTAGCTAAAGTGATCTTTTACAACGAAAGATTCATACTAACAATTGGCGACTCCACACGGGTTTTCTTTTGCGACCGTTATCGTTTTATCTATTCCTGCATATCCAGCTATTTCAGACCCTAGGGTTTCTCTTCAGTTTTCTGTTTTTCCTATTTTTATGGTGCTTTTCACCTCTAAAACCCTCAAACATTAAAATTTTTAACTTCTGTGTGTTTCTGGCCCTATTGCACAGGTGACAGACATCAGTCGTAGCTGAGACAACTTTTTCTGAAATATGTCGTCGAGAGACCCGGATTTGCAGCTCGCACTTATTGGCCCAAAAATTGCGACCTGGACTGGAGAGCGCACTTTTTTGCCCCAAAACTGCGACCTGGACTGAAAACAGGTCAGAACCTGCGACCTGCACTTTTTTCTGCAATTTTCCAGCAACTTTTATGGGTTTGTCTGAAGCTTCTGTCAGGGTTTTCCAGCCTCCGTCTCTGTCGTTCAGACCTGTTTCTGATCTGTTTCACTCAACTAAGTGGGAATCTTGCCCCTTAGGGCTTTAGTACCCTCCACCTTTTGTGGGCGAGTTTTAGCTATTTCAGACGTCTGCATTTCCAGAGTTTCAGCCTTCTTCTTTTCAGATCTAATACCTAATTTTCAGATCCCTTTAGATCAGCTCTTATCCCTTTCAAATCACCTCATATAGTTTTGTTTGGGTTCATTTCTAGGGCCACCTCCTTGTCCCTTTTACCTCTAGTTGATCCCCTCCTTTCCAGCAGCAACCTTGCCTCTGCCTCTTTGCTGTTCTCTGCACCTCTTTTCAGCAGATTTCTCCTTTAGATCCCTGTCCCTCCCGACCTTAGATCTATTGGCCTCTTTTTAGCGTGCTTTGATTAGATTTTTTCCTTCTTATAGACTAGTTTTGAGAAACCCGCCTTCTTGGGTTAGATTGATGCATTGTTAACTGTTAATTTTCTATTTTTTCCGTCTTATTCACTACAGATTTATTTTCAGTTACGCGGCACACTTTTTCTTTTATTCTCAAAACGTCTGGGTTTAAACCATTAAAATTAACGCACGCCACACACTGAACCTAAGCGAAGAAGAGCCTGGTTAACACCGCCTAGCAAAGACTTTAAAATCAATTGACACTGCACCTCTCTGCCCTTGTTTCGACATTGACCTCACTTGATTTTGCACCTCCCAGCCCTTGTCAGTTTTTCTTCTTCCCATCATCATTGCGCCTCCAAGGCATTTGTCCCGGAGACTTCTTGGCCTTCACCCTCAGTTTCCGGTTGGTTGACTTCCTCCTTCCCGTCGTTATCGAGTAAGTCCTCCCCCAAGTCCGCACTCCGACTCTTCTTCTGATTGTTCGGGTTCGCCCCCTACTCCTGGTTCTCCCCCTGTTACCTTCACCATGTCTAGTTCAGGGCTTACTGCCAGCAGCAACCCCAATTCTACTACTGGGTTCGTTTCTAGTGGAACCACTACGAGCACTACCTCGACTGCCCCTTTGCTCCCTTATATGGCCGGTCTCAGTCTCCCCGATTTCAATCAGCTGATCAATGATCCTATCCGCCACGATGTTAGTTGGCCTGCTATGCCAACCAAGCTCCCCTCTGACATTCCAAAGTTCGAAGGCCTTACTAGTGAAGATCCCTCCAACCATATCTGATCTTTCCATATGTGGTGTTCCTCCAATTCCATCACCGATGACTCCATCCGTCTTCGATTGTTCCAACGCACGCTTACCGGCGAAGCTTCTAATTGGTGTGTTGATCAAGCCACCTCTTCCCATACCACCTTTGCAACCATTGCCCAAGCCTTTTTATCTTATTTCCAACTCCCTCTCCGATACGACACTAGTACTGAACTCTTGACTTCTTTTCGTCAATCCTCTTCGACCCGCCTTTCCGCTCATGTCTAGGAATGGCGGAGAAGACGGAGCTTATGTCGAGCCCCCACCTTTGAAGATCGAGTTTATATGGACTGGTTCCTTCGTTCTCTCTTACTTCCCATTGGCAAAGATGTCGCTTCCCACTTTCCCCAAACCGAAGAAGCCACCCTCCAAATAGCCTTGAAATATGACCTTATCTATGCTCAATTTGGTTATGTTTATACCGTCCTTCCTAACCTCCCCAAACCCGGTGGCCCTAATGCCCCAAGGGCATCTCACTCTGCCGACGGTATTGTTGGAGCTCTTTCTCATACCTCTGCTCAACCTCTTATGCCTATGGTTTCCCTCCAGGAGGGGCCAGCACCTCCAGCACTTTTCCCCCTCCAGGTAACATGTATCCGGGATGCGACATGCCTCCTCCTTTTGCCCACACTCCTGCTTACCTCACTGTTGCCCATCCTCGCCCTTATCCTTACCCACAGCCTGGTGTCCTAGCTCCTCCAGCATTTGGACCTCCCACTCCCTTGCCTTCTCCGCCCCCGCAGCCGCACTTACTACCCCCTCCAGGGCAAGTGTTTGCGCAGCAAGGCGCGACTACTCCTACTCCTTCTCAAAGAAAGAGGAGAGCCAATCCATCTGCCTCTGGTAATCGTGGATCCAATCCTTCAAGTATTGATCCTAACACTGCTAACCAGCCACAAGGCTCTCAGCCCAAGCCGGACAGGCTGCTTTGCACCAATAAGCCTTGTTCATGTTGCGGTGTTTATGGTCATTACACTCACGATTGTCCCCTATTACCACAGATGCGACAGATGTGGGAGTCTCAGGCCACTATGCAAGGACAACATTCCTCCCCTACTGTCCCAATACGGCTACTTCTCAACCCGCTGTGTTTTTCGACCCTTTTCCTCAACAAGGATTCGTGGCTACCCAACCACCTCATACCCCGGTATCCACTCAACCTTCCCCTTCTGGTTCCTCCAATTACCAGATTCTCATGATGACCTATGACATACCCCTTACCGTCGACCTTAACCTTCAAACTCGGTCTCGTCAGTACTCCATGCCTCCCGCTCCGTCTGTCTCCAAGTCTCCATCCTCAGGTCCTACAGAGCCTCTGTCGACACCCAATGGTCCCTTGCACATCCCTCCGCCCAAAGTTGAGGTTCATACCAAGATTCCTAAGGGCCCATTACGCCGAAATGCTGCCTCTGGTCGAGCTGCCCATTCGTATAGCATAGTAGATGATCTGGCCCAATCTCCTGCTGCCATTTCAACACTAGAACTCCTCTAGTCGTGTCCTTCTCAAAATAAGGCTCTACTATCTGTCGTGGGTGTTGTAGATCCTGCTGATGACCAATTGATTATTTCTGATGCCCGTCAGTCACACCATACCCCCCTTCTTGCTTCTGTTGCTTTCCAAATCCCAGTCAAAATCCGAAATGCCAACGTCACTCGGTGTATTATTGATGAAGGGGCATCTACCTGTGTGATGTCCGCTTCGGTTTGGAAACAACTCGAATCTCCTAAGCTGGCCCCTTCCACAATCACCCTTCATGTGTGGGATGGCCATGCCTCCCAGCCCATTGGCCTATTCCGTAACTGTCCTATCACCCTTGCGGGCAAGACTGTTTACGTCGACGTTGAAGTTATCAATGCCCCTCTTGACTATAACATTCTTTTAGGGTGTAGTTACACCTATGCCATGTCTACCGTCCCATCCACAATCCACTGCAAAGATTTTTTTCCCGCATAATGGAAAGATTGTCACCATCGACCAGTTGACATATCATGAACCAAACTCTCAGACTTCCCCTGAGTCCACCATCTCTGCTGTCACTAATAAGCAAACTCTTGAGTCTTTGACCAATGTTTCCCCTGGCGTCTATAAAGACACCTCCTTACTTGGAACCTTTCTGGACCCTCCTCCTGTATCTGATCCTAGCTCGGTGAACGTTTGCATGATGCAATCATCTTGGGTTGACCTTAAGCAGCCCACTTTGGCTAGTCAGCAACCTCAACCTCACACACCCCCACCCGCTCCTAGCCCTTTGCCCCCGCTAGCCAACCTTCTTCCTTCTGAATCTCCTTATACCAATAGTCCCCACGCGTCTCTCCACCCTCTTGGGTCGATTCCACCCGATATCAACCCCCTGGGCACCATTCCTGTTGGCCATTACCCTGCTGGTCAAATACCTTTCCTTGCCCCCCTTCCCGGAATTTATTCCACCCCTATCTTGGCCACTTTATCCCTCCCCAATTTGACCTTGGGTATACCCGTCTGGTACCTTGACCCTCCAGCCACTACCCTGCCTGGTCAGCCCAAACCATATCTTGCTTTGACCCCGGTTCAACCGATCCCCATGTCTTCTTCCGCTGCAACTGTACCTAAGTCACCTCATCAGGAACCCTCTCCTGTTGCGACCGCTTCGGGTAAGAATAGCAAAGCTCGCAGGGGGGCATCAAAGGACAAGGCTGCCCCAACTAACTCTGCCCCCCCTCGGCCCCCAAAGCATACCATCCAATGTGCTTTGTGTGACGTTGTCGGTCATGCCACTCATACCTATCCCGAATTACCACTCCTCAAGACCATGGTCAATGACACATTCCCGAAATCCGATATTCCTGAGGTCTACGTCACCATACCGAATTCCCTTCCGAAACTTAAAAACTTGTGCACCAATCACCCTTGTTCTTTGTGCGATTTCCATGGACATTATACCCACCTTTGCCCCCGCCTTGACGAGTATCGTTCTTTGTTAGTCGCATACCACCAGTTCGAAGACACACTTGCCCATAATCCTTCTTCACTAACACCAAACCACCTGTTTACCCCAATTAACATTTCCCATCCTAATATTGAAATGACTGAACTTTCAACCACTATTTCTTACCTTTTCTCATCACCGTGTTTCCCAGTAACCGACCCCTTAGTGCCTTCCCCCGATGTTTCGCCTACCCACTCATCTGCTTACTCCTCTGTCACCGCGCGTGATGGCGCGCACGTAAGCCTTTCCCCTCACAATCAGGTGTCTCATATTTCTACCTCATCAGGTCACCCTATTCCCTCCACTCTTCCCATATTCCAGTCGGATGAAGACATCATGGAAGCCATGACCGAACCTGATTTTTCGTGGGATGATATGCACCATCGTGCATACTTCCTTCCACATCAATCCCATGACCAGTATGCTGTCGAATCTAAAGACTTCATCCCCGAGAAAGTCGATTGGTTCAAATATCCCATCCCCGCACCTAACGCTTTCGAAGAAGGCAATATGGCCAATATCTTTCCTACCATCAAAATAGACATTTCTGTCAAACCAGGTATCGAAGAACATATCACCATGGGTGCCCAATGCACTCCAGAAGAAATTGAAGCCTACACCAAACTCTTCAAAGAATTCCGTGATATTTTTGCCTCGTCCTACTCAGAAATGCCTGGACTCGATCCTGCCATTGTCGAACACCATATCGACACATGGCCTGATGCCGCTCCAATCCGTCAAAAGTTGAGACCCATTCATCCCGCCAAACGTGAAGCCATCAAAGCTGAAATCGATAAGCTCCGACAGGCTGGTTTCATTTATCCCATTGAATACACCACTTGGGTGTCCAACCCCGTTCTCGTCCTCAAGAAACAAGGCACCATTCGTGTTTGCACTGACTTTCACGATCTGAAAAAAGCTTGTCCCAAAGACAACTTCGCCACACCATTTATTGACCAAATCATTGATGAGTGTGCGGGGCACGAGGTTCTATCCTTTATGGATAGCTTCTCTGGATACAACCAAATCGTTATCCATCGTGTTGATCAACTTAAAACCGCGTTCATTAGTCCATGGGGCACTTTCGCATACCGAGTTATGCCATTTGGCCTTAAAAATGCTGGCACCACTTTTCAACGAGCCATGTCTTATTGTTTCCATGATTTAGCTCATATTATCCTTGCCTATTTAGATGACCTTACTGCACGGTCTAAACATCGGGCGCAACACCTCCATGATCTGCGTACCATTTTCCTCCGATGTCGCAAGTATAACATCCACCTTAACCCATTGAAATGTGTCTTCTGCGTTCCTGCCGGTCATCTCTTTGGCTTCATAGTATCTAAAGACAGGATAACTCTCGACCCTTTGAAGGTTCAAACCATTCTTGAACTTCCTATTCCTTCTATCTTACGCCAGCTACAAAGTCTCCAAGGTAAAGCTAATTTTCTTCGCCGATTCGTTCCTGACTATGCCACTACCGCACACGGCTTCCTTAGACTTCTTCGATCTCACACTCCATTTGTCTGGGATACCTACGCTCAAGAGTCTTTTGATGCCCTCAAGCATGCTCTCACATCCACTCCCTTGATCCATCCTCCTAACCTTGACCGAGATTTCATCCTATACATCTCCGCTTCCACCTATTCGGTTGCTGGTGTCCTTATCCAAGAGGATGATAACGGTATCGAACATGTGATCTATTATGTCAGTAAGAACCTTGCCGGTCCACCTGTGTCCTACTCACATGAAGAAAAATTAGCACTCGCTGTCGTGTTCTCGGTCCAAAAACTGCATCATTATATCCTCATGCATTCCACCAAGGTTGTGACTGATTCCAACCCCATGGCTTTCCTATTGAATCGATGCATCCTCAGTGGGAAGTATGCTCGTTGGGTCGTTATCCTCCAAGAATTTGACCTTGAATTTGTCACCCCAAAAAGTAAGAAAGCTTTAGTCCTCGCTGAACTCATTTCTGATTTTCCTACTAGGACGCAAGATACTCCAATTAATGATGCTCTTCTCGATGAACATTTATTTTCCATCACCACCGACGATCCTTGGTACGGTGACATCCTTACTTGCGAACCAAAAAGTTCGCCCTTCATCTTGATCGTGATGCTCGACGATGTATCCAACACCAAGCCTCTCACTACCTTCTAATCAGCGACAACCTTTATCGTCGTGGAGTAGATATTGTCCTTCGTCGTTGCCTCACACACGCTGAAGCTGAGCAAGTCCTCAATGCCTGTCATAGCAACGCTTGTGGCGGCCACCTCTCCGACCTCGCCACCGCCCAAAAAATCATGCGCGTTGGGTATTTTTGGCCTTCTTTCTTCAGTGATTGCATTGAAGCAGTCAAACATTGTTCCAATTGCCAACATTTCACCCCCAAGGCGCGAGCCCCTCCCGCTCCCCTCCATCCTGTCATCACAGCTAGTCGTTTTTGTAAATGGGCCATTGACTTTATGGAATGTCGACCTCCATCTGCTGGTAACCACAAATATATCATCATGGCAGTTGACTATTTCACTAAATGGGCCGAAGCTATGCCAACATTCAACAATACGGCAGCCACCGTAGCCCTCTTTTTCTTTAACCACGTCATTGCTCGGTTCGGAGTTCCAAAACAATTAGTCTCTGACCATGGCCAACATTTTGAAGATGAGATTTGGCATGAGCTATCCTCCCTATTCGGTTTTGAGCACCAATCTTCATCTTCCTATTACCCCCAAGGTAATGGCCAAGTTGAAGCAATCAACAAAATTCTTAAGACCATGCTTCAACGAACGGTGAATAAGCACAAAACCAATTGCCATCTTATGCTCTTCCCTGCTTTGTGGGCTTATCGTACTTTTGTTAAAACCGCCACCAGTTTCACTCCTTTCCACCTTGTCTTTGGCGAGGAGGCAGTTTTACCAATCGAGTGTGAAATCCCTTCACTTCACTTGGCCGTCGAACTTCTCCCTGATACCCAACCTCTAGAACAACGACTTATCATGCTCGAGCGCGCCTTTGAAGACCGTCGTGTTGCATTGCAAACTCTTGAAGCTGCCAAAAAGCGCACCAAAGCTCAGTATGACCGAAAAGTACACCCTCGTACCTTTCATGAAGGTGACCTTGTTCTAGTATATGACTAGGCCCACGATACCCTCAGTCATGGGAAGTTCGACTCATTATGGCTAGGTCCTTACATTATCAGTAAAGACCTTGGTAAGGGGGCATATATTTTAGAGGACTTTGAAGGCCACATCCTTCCTAATCCTCGCAATGCACTCTATCTTAAAAGATATTACCCTTAGCATTTCCCGTTCGAAATGCATGATTTATTTTCTTTTAGATAGCCAGCATTTGTTTGTTTTCGTACTTCGCTACTTCACCAGGACACCTGTTGTCCACGAAGTCTTACTTCACCTCTCCTCAAAATCGGATTTTCTCACTTACAACACCTTTCATTGGGGGCACCACTTTGCCTCCATACTCATTCCTGTTCATGTCAATTTCCGTCATGAGATACCATTTTTTACTCATGTTTTTTATGGTCCCCTTTGGATCTTCCCCCATTTCATTATCATCATTAGTGTCCATCTGTTAGTCGCTCTACTATTTTCTCTCATGCCTTAGTTGGGAATCCCTTATTGCCTCACCTATGGCAGACCTCCTTCTGTCGACATCAGCTCATTTACTCCAAAAGCCAGGTCTAGAGGGCAGTGTAACTTGGTTCGAGCTCCTTTCAGTGTGATCGTGATCCGTATACTTGATGGTCCAGTGATGCAGCAGCAGCTATTGGTGATTCCCGGGTGTGTGTGAGATGTTTCAACCCTCATGAGGGGGTGGCCCTACAAGTAGCCCCCCACATGCCTGAACGACTTCTTCATTTCAGCCCTTGATGCAGCTCCTTCCATTTGATGATATTAGCCTCAGTCGCTTGTAGCGCCTTTTCGACTTGCATGTATCAGTCAGATTTTGCGAGCCCTTCCCCGTGTGTAGGGGGCATTTGGGTTGTATTTGTATCTCATGTACTCAAATATTATTGTATAAGTCCTAGCTGTTATTCCAGGCACAGTTTGTATGTGGGATCCATCATACATTTTCTTGGCTGTTATGCCAGCCTTAACTGTGGATTGATTCCTTGTTTGCGGAGCATATTCTTTTGTACTTTGTCTCGACGAGCATGGTATGCCTCTGACTGCCTTTAGCACGGGTACCACTTCTGTGAGCTGCATTTTGTGGTCCCTGCGTCTCTAGAGGTCAATTATTTGTTTGTCAAGACTCTGTCCCATTCTCTCTCTGACTTCCCTCTTGATGTCTGGTGATTAGGTTCTTCTAGCATTGCCAGTCCTCTTGGATTTGTCCCCTCAACATGTTACGTTGAGGAGACATCCATCACCATTTTGGTCATCTAACCTATTATCATTAGATGGACCCAAGTACACCATGTAAGACCAATTTTACCCTAAGTAAAATTTCTTTCACTATGTGAAATAACTTATTAAAACACCTTTATTAAGTTGTTTATGGTCTAAACAGGAAACCCCAAAAGGAAATAATAAACAAATCTATATTTGTTTATATTTCCTGGTCATATTTAACCCAAAACAAGGAAATCAATTAAATAAATCCTTATTTATTTGATTATTTCCTAAGAATAAGTTATTTAAATCCTTATTTAAATAATATTCCTAGTTAAATTTGACTAAATAATTTATAAATAATTAAATAAATAATTATTTATTTAATTATATTCCCACCATTTCCTTAAAATAGTAAATAAATCATTTATTTATTTATTATTTATAAATAAAGGAATTGACCTAAGTCAAAAATCATTTTCCCTCCAACAAATATAATAAAATATTCCTAAAGGGTGATTCTAGAATTTGATTAATAATATTTTATTCATGCACCAAGTTCTAGATCGCCCTAATATTTTGTTATAAATAGAAGGGTTTTCCCCATTCATTAGTCACCTTCCATTGTATTAGATCACTCTGGATCTATACTTGGTCACATTCTCCATTTTTGCCTTGTGAGCTCCCTTTGAGTTCTATGTTTGTATGGGTTTTCTACACCAACAAGAGAGAGAAATTTTAGATCTGAAATGCTGAGGACTTTCAAGAACCCATCCCATTGAGGTGAACTGGAAAACACCTTTATTGTTTTCCTCTCGGGTGTCCCTTTTTAATATAATATAAAAATTCTTTCAAACACATTGTTCTTGTCTTGTCTATTGGATGCATGGAGCCACATTTTACTTTAACTAATTAATGTCTTTTATGCTTAGATCTGGATTTGTGCAGCATTATTTGGATCACCTAATTGCAGATTTAAAGATATTGGCAACCATAATCGATGTTATGGCTATTTGTTATGCGTAGCTGAAGTGATCTTTTACGACGAAAGATTCATACTAACAACTAGTCAAAAGCTAGGAGAACGAATAAGGGAAGTTTAGAAGTGTTAAGTAGGAGTGACATGGAATGCTACCACAAGTAGAGCCTCCAATTTGTGCCCCTCGTAGATAGTGAAAGAAAAATCATAAGGTCGGTAACAATGGATTAGGAGCAAATGATAACGACCAAGGTGAAATGAGGAAACAGTTATACACCTTAATCATCATGGTCTATAATCCAATTTCAAATCACGCTTCATACTAGAATGACAAAGACATTAAATGAAAGAACTTGCATGCAAAAACAATTAGTACATCTCACTTAGATGACCCCACCTTCATCGAAAGAATATGCTAAACAGATGAATGCACTAATAGAAGAATGGATGAGAGGCATCTGAGGATCACGGTAGAAGTTGTTGGCTGGAAAACTACATCACAGGAGAAAAAATTTAACCTAGGGTTACCCATGCATATGGATGGGTAAGAGGGCCTACATATCCAAACATATGATACATGGATATGGAAGCCGTATGGGATATATATATATATATATAGAGAGAGAGAGATAGAGAGAGAGAGAGAGAGAGAGAGGTCAACTATAAATAATATAGTAACCAACTTGCAAGAGGCCCAAAACTAACACATAGTGGGCATTAATGTAAGCTAACAGGGCCACATAACCTCTTAAAAGGTCACCAGTGTCCCTAAGACAAGTTTAACCACCATAGCACCACTTTTTGTTTTAAAACATAACATTGAAGGAAAGTATGATTAGTTTCATGACTCAAATGTGCAAACCTCTCAAGCTATAGTGAGAATACAAGTGCCTAATAAACATGGAATTACGTTTGAACATCAGCTCTATATCAAAAACATTAAGAACAAAATGATCTACAATGTGTTTCTCAACTTTCCTGCCCACTATGCATTAACTTTATTCAAGTTCAAAAGCGATTGGACAATAATAGAACTAATTGAAACAATGAATCAAATCACTAGAATATCCTTTATTGATTTAACTTGATGCACGATTGCTAAACCTGTCTTAGGAAACCAAATATAAGATATTTTAATAATAAATCACAATCCCAAACATATCCAAATGGACTGCTCCCAAATGTTATGGGAGGCACACAGTTTTAAAGATGTTTTCAGTGTTTCTTTATGTTGTCATGTCATATTTTATATGAACAAAATTTTCTCAACTTTCCTACACACAGTTGTCCAATTTAGCAAGCACTAATGAATATGAATTATTGAAAGACATAAACCAAACCTGTTATGTAGATTTCAAATAGTTTCAAAAGTGATTGGACAACAATAAAATTAATCGAAACAATGAATCAAATGACTAGAATATTCTTTGTTGATTTAACTTGATGATTTTCACCAACCCTATCTTAGGAAATCAAATATAACATATTTTAATAATAAATTATAATCCCGACATCCAAATGCAATCCTCGAAAATGTTATGGGATATATATATATATATATATAAGATGGATTTTGTGTTTCTTTATGTTGTCACGTGATATTTTATATGAACAAAATTTTATTGGACTCACCATAACTTAAAAAAATGTCATGCACACAAAACCTGCATGAGTAGTTATTAGAAGAGAAGCCTACATTCTTAAGTATGTGAAGGTCATAAAATGTAAATGACAAGAAACTATGTCGCGGCGATTCATGATTTTTCCAAACCTTCAATTAAGCAGCTACCACGTACATCCGATCTTATGGCAAACATTGATCATTCTTTTGCAGGATCCTCCAATAATTTCCACAATAATTCTGATATAAAAACTTTCCAACTTGCAGGAAATATTACCTCAAAACTGCCATTTTGAAGAACCAATCTCCCTTCTGCTCTGAATTATAAAAATGGACCTCTCCTTAGACTTCTTTCAAAGCCAAAGTCTATACTGTAGTAGTTTATTCTACCATGTGCATTGAAAGGGAAAATCAAAAGAACATCAGAGAGTAACTTTTTCATATCCAAGTTTGTTCTCTCATCCAATGATTTTGATCCACCGATTTTCCATGGACATATAGTCCCCTGCAATATAAACGAGCCATAGTCAATGATTCAATGCCAATATCAAATGCTTTAGGAAGTTCTGAGGATATTTAGAAGCAAGCCATATTTGACCAAAGCCTCATGGGGATATGCCTTCATAAAGTTATTGTGGCATAGTGATGATCTGAACACTTGGTCCAGAATTTGTATGTCATCATCAGCATCCCGAAACAGATATGGGACAAAATATTCTGATGTCCTGAGCTTTTGAAGCCAGACAGGTGCCAAGTATGTCCTATATTATATGTCATTCATTGATGTCCTGATCTTTTGAAGCCAGCCAGAAGCCTAGCATATCCTATTCTAAAAGATGTCCAAGAAATTGGAGGGCAAAGGACGATATATGATCAAAGTATTTTCTGGTTATTTCACATTTCACATGAATATATTGAACATTTCAGCGTCCCTCCCCAGGAACCTTCTCAGGGGTCAGTAAAAAAGTTTCTAGTATATTGTAGATAAGTTGGCTACACCAAACATGGCTCTACTTGTTGGCAATGCCTTAACAGATGAAGTTTTATCTGTTTTGTATGTTGAAGCGAAAGGAACTTTAAGGCATTTTAATACAAACTTAATAATCAAGAACTCTCAGGAATTCTGGGGCATGAAATTCGACTTCAACAACAAAGCAGGCATTTTCAGCTTCCTGCTACTTCACCATGCCATCCTTATCATCATTGCCAAATATCAATCTGAATGAATCATATTCATTAAAAAAATTCCAAAAGAAACAAATAACAGCAGAACTGATTATTGCTGACTTTACCTGAATCAGGTATCTTTAGTATTTAATATCAATTACTGTATTTAAATTTTATTCCCATATGAACAATAACCCCAGCAAAAGATGTTTGCAAACAATATACTACGTAATAATGAATAGTTTGCACTGCATTCAGTTACTCAAGTGCTAGCCCGGGATGCAATTAATGATATAATACATGCAGATATGCATTTGAGAGATATAACTGTGATTTTTAGGGTATTCCTTTGATTTTAATTACTCTTGAACCGCTGAATGTATTAAAAATAGCAACGATGTCAGTTCTTTCCAAAATGAAGCAACAAATTTTCAATAAACTAAGACAAATAGAAGACACTCACCAATGTAAATGCGGACCTGTAGCTAAACCCGTATCACCCACTGTCCCCAGTGGATCTCCAGCTTGAACTACCATTCCATCTCTGTCACCAATTGGTGATTTAAATATACAAAACGTAAGAACCATGGCATTACTACGCATTATGAAAAATGTTTAAAGTCACAATATGTTTTCAAGTTCATTTATCACTAAATGATTCTATAAGCCATATATGAGTTAATAATACAACAAAATATTCTGTCATACTCAGCATGTGCTACAAAGGTACTTAAGAACCTCGAAGTTGTGAAACTTCCTATCGTTGTTTTACAAATGGATTACAAAACTCCCAACATGAAAGAACTCGAGATTTGAAGGACAAGTTTCCTTTATTCAGAAC
The DNA here is from genome assembly GCA_034641835.2 of Pinus albicaulis. Lineage (NCBI taxonomy): Eukaryota > Viridiplantae > Streptophyta > Pinopsida > Pinales > Pinaceae > Pinus > Pinus albicaulis. The sequence goes on along the minus strand of CM076576.1, from coordinate 794,150,766 downwards.
TCTATCTCTGCTGCATCTTTCCAACTTATGCAATACCTAGCTCATCACAAAGGCAATAAAATATGTCGGTACGTTCCATTGTATTCACTAGGTGACAATGTGACCAATGACCAGATCATGTCCATAATATCAATTAGCTTGATACATCACCCTGGGGTCTGGACCATCACATTCTATGGTTTATAACTTTATTGTAATGAAAATATGCATAGAATAATAAATCATATACCACATTATTAAAATGGATCCAAGCAAGCAAGCTACATGTATGATATTCATATCTCAGATTATATCATCATAAATATCAAGGACATGATAATAAAATAGTCAAAGTATAACTTCCAGTCATAAATATCACATTTTGGTCAAAGAGGATACCAGTTCTATTATCAGGGGAAAATAGGGCAGAAAATGTTGAAATGACTCTCTTTTGTAAGGTCCAAACTTTCCTTTAGTTTTTGTTAGCCCTTGCTACTTATGGGTTGCTTTCCCATGAAAAATACTTCATGCAGAATGTCACTGTCTAACTACAGATTGTTGCATCTGTACAAGGGCAGACTGAATGAAAAATCCCATAATTTAAACATTATACCTCAATACAGTTGTTAAATTATTAAATCTAGCCCCCACCTTATTGAGATAAAAATCCAACATTTCACACAAAATCTAGCCTTCCTTTATGCCATGCTGCCTTCTTCATGCCATGTTTCCTGAAGAATCTTTCAATCTGCTCCATGGTCATTAGTGTTGGAAGACATCCACAGCTCTTCCCTTGGCAGCCCTGCATAAGCCCATCCAGATATCATATAAAAAGAACATTAAATCAAAATTACCTTTGTGATGGTCTGTCATCATGACATCTTCCGGTTTGCATCAGCATCCTGTATACATATTGACACATCTCCAAAAGATATTCATTGTCAAGGGTCTCCTTTTTCAGACTTCCATCAGAGTCTTCATATCTTTCCTGGAGATATCATAGTCAAATCTTTCAGTCCTCGGATGTTGATTGCCTTCATAGTTGCACATTCCATGATTTCTTCCTTTATTTGCTTCCAGGAACTTTCGATCATAGTTCCTCTAATTATTGTCAACCACCTCATTTTTCAGATGAGGACGCGTTATGCTGATTTCATCTAGTCAATGTGTGACCCATGCCTTCCTGCTGCTTCTCAATGGAGGAGATCCTTTTTTCTTGATCCTGCTCTCAAAGTAGAGCGTTCATCCATGTTGTTTGCAATCATATGACATGACTCCAAATTATCAAATAGAAGCATACATACCTCATTCTTCTTTTAGGTCACCTTTCAGCAGCTTCCATGATTGAAAAAACTTCAATCCCTTGACCTGCTTATTAATATCATACCATCCTTTCATGAATTCCCCCATGTAGGAATTCTTGATGAAACACTTGCTCCCTTTTTCTTGGTGAACCTTCCAATGAAGATTCCAATAGAAGATCTTAAGTATCCTCATCCAGCAGATGTTTCTTCTCAACTGATATATGATGAGCTTTGTACCAGATGACTTTTTCTTTTTCTCGTTTCCCATAAGTACTACTTATGCTTCTAATGAGCTTACCAAGAGCTATATCCTTCCATTGACCTAATTCAGCTATCATTCATGCTTCCCTATGATGATGTCATGAGCTCTTGCTTCTAATGCTTCTATGATGCCATGATGCATCTTATCATGCTATTTTACTGATCCCTATCATGATACTTTACAACAGAAAAGAAACTTGAAAAGAACTGAGGAAGACTATCTCAATCATAGTAGCGAAATTTTACTTCCTCTTTCTTGGACTTTTTCTTTTCAGCTTCCTCCACTTCTTTGGTGATATGGGTTTCTTCCCTTCCTCTTTTGTTATTGTCCTTCTTGAGCTTAGGACAATCTCTTTTGTAGTGCCCATATTCCTGACATCCATAACATTGAAACTTGGCCATATTCTTCTTCTTTTTCGGAGGACCAAACTTTCCAAATTTTCCTTCTCTTTTTGTCATTGTAGCATATGCTTGATTTTGCTCACCTGATCCTACATCAGATTTTACCTTTAGCCTGGTTTCTTCAATCTTGCATAGTGACCATAGATCTTGGAATGGAGTAGCTTTTCTCTTCCCATAAATGCTTGAAGTAAAGTTATCCCATTCCTCTAGTAGTGCATTTAGTACTATTGTAGTCATTTGTCTATCAGACATGATTTCTCCCATTCCTCTAGTAGTGCATTTAGTACTACTATAGTCATTACTCTATCAGACATGATTTCTCCCCAAGTCTTGAAGTTGATCCCTGATTTCAGATATCCTCATAAAGTATGAGGCTATTCCTTCTTCTTTTGACATCTTCAGCTTGTAGAGTTCTTGCCTTATGTGATAAACTTCTCCTGCAGTGCTTATGGAATACAACTCTACCAGTTTGTCATATATTTCTTTTGATGTTTAGAGTTTTGATACATATGGAATGAGGGGATCCTTGATGGATTCTATGAGAATCCTTTGAGCCATAACTTCGCCTTTCATAAACTTTGTAAGTGCCTGAGCATCTTCTTTCGTTGGTTTCGTGATAGATTCTTTGACATGATGCATGATCTCATTTTCAATGAGATTTAGATTTTTCTTCTTCTTCCATGCAAACTAGTTTGAATCCCCAACCAATTTGTTGCTTTCCTTGCAAAACGACATTTTGACAGATTCAGATGTGGACATAAATATACTTACTTGGTAAGATGCTTCTTTCAGTTGTTGCTTCCTTGAATTTGATGATGATATAGATAATAGAAAACTTCTTCTTGATGAAGATAGCTCTCCTTAAGAATGCTCCTTGATCCCAGAGAGAGAGAGAGAGAGATCACTTTAGATCCTTTGATGGTGATGTCTTTGTTGCAGATGTGAGCAATGATGACTTTTTGATGGTATCCTTCAATGGTAAGAACCTTGCTTCAATGAGAGGGAAATTTCCTTAGAATATTTTGAAGATGACAACAACTCTCTTTGATCTTGCTTCCTTTGGATGAAAAGTCTTCAAGATACTTCAACTCAAAATCTTTGACATGATGTTGATCCCAATAATGCTTCTTTGATTGAACTAGGGTTTTGACTTCCTTCAAGATGATGATGTGATCTTTGTTCTTGAAGTGTTTCTCTAGGATTTATAGACTTCAAGTTACTTTGATTAGTAGATCTTTTCAACTAGAGTACATGTAGGGTCTTGGGCTTCCCTTTTTCTTGATGATCCCAAGACTTCTTCTGGTGTAGATCCTTTCTTTGTTCTAAGGTTTTGTCACTTTTTTGAAGATCTTGACTTCACTTTGATGTCCTTTTGAGATTTGATCCTTGAGTGCTAGAGTGTCTCTTAATGAGATGCCCTTTTCTTGATTTTTCACGTTAGCTCTGATACCATGTTGAGAAATCTAGGGCATCAAGATTAGGTGATTTCTCTATTAATGATAACTGCTTGTGAATGCTTTTTACTTCTTAAGATTAGGATCTTCTCTTTGATATTATTATAGTGTTCTTCTTCATCAAACAACTACCAAAGCATAAACAATGAAGAGAGAAGAGACACAAAATAGAGGCGATCAGCCAGGGCCAAAACCTCTCCCACTTGAGAGGAAAACCCAAACAAATTCTTCTTATAGAGACCTCAATTGACGAATACCAAGACCAAGACCCTTGACCTATTTGTCACTCCCAGACCAAGACACAAAGCTTCCTTTTCTTCCTTGAGTCAATGATAGTCAAACTCCTTGTTTCTTCCTTCTTCTCGGCTACCTTGCAATGTTTCGATTCCTAGAATAGATTTGCAACTTTCGTCCCCAATTCAGAAACACTTGGCACATGTGGTTGACCAACTTTGACCCTTGATTATCCTCACTCTAGAAGGAGACTTCTTCTTGCTATTTCGGCTTGGGATCTACCTTATTTTTCACCTAAGACCTACTCTCTCACTCTAACTGAAATGCCTCAGCCTTCTCTTGCAGAAGACAATCCTACAATCTCGCACATGTGGTTGTTGATTTACGGTAGCATCGAATCTGCTCTAGCCTTGTGATTTTGTATATAGGCTGAGACACATGCATTCCATAATACCCAGAAAGGATTTTGGAAAATTCTACTTAGAGATGGTTTAATTAAATTAATTAATCGTTTTTTAATGTTTTCCTAAGTCTAAACTTAGGGAAATTGATTAATTAAAGGGTATTAATTAAACTAAGTGTGAATCTTCTAGATAAAGTCATGGATCAACTCTCAATTAATCTTAGCCCTTGATTATGATTTAATCTTGGCCATTGATGAGTCAGTGAAAGATTATAAAGGAGAGTTCAATGGGCACTTGGAAAACACATCAGACGGAGAAAGAATCTAGAGATCGATTTCTTCTAGTTGAAGGAAGAATCGAAGTGATTCTCAATTGCAGAGAGGGGAAGGTGAAATCTTCAGGAGGAAGAGTTTCTAAAGCCAAGAGAGTACAGGAAGAGAAGGAAGGAGGGAGCCACAAGCAACAACGCAATTATAGCCAAGCAGCAATTACGTTGGGCCAGCGCAGAGCAGTAGAGGGAGTTTCGATTTCAGATGGAGAGGCAGCTGAGAATTCATCCAATCTCTGGAGGATATTTCTAGAAGGGGAAGATACCCTAGTCTCACCAAGCAGTGAGCACTAAAGCAAACACAACCAGCAGCAACAGCAGTGAGATAGTGCTAGAGTGGGAGACACAGTCACTGTGCAGAGATCACGCAGAGCTACTCAGTGTGGGTGCAGGTTAGTACCGGAATTTCGTGGTAAAGTGAGAATTGTCTCACTAGTCTGTTCTTATTAGATATCTTCATGTGATTTATTGAGAATCACAATCACACATTTGTACTCGGAACTTATGCATAATAAAGAAACCTTCAGATCTGCTGAACCAATTTTCTCAAGTTGGGTTTTTCTAGGGACAATTGTCCAAAAATAACAGTGTCTATGTGTAAATACTTGTGCTATTTCTTTCATGTTGTTTATTTATCGCGAAGGTTGCAGCATATTTTATTTTGATATTTAACACAGTGAAAAGTTAAATAATTGTGTTGAGAATGCAATAGAAGAAATATAATCAATGCTGCAGTAGGATTCTACATTATGGAATTTTCACAGTGGTGAGATTAGCCCCAAAACAAATCCAAAGAATGACTCAGCTTCTTGTTCTTTCTTCTATGCTTGGATGGAGGCTCTTCTTGTGATCTTCACACCTTTTCCTACTTCAGATTGCTTGACCGAATTGCTTGTTCTCAAATGAGGCCAAGTTGCCCTATTTATAGTGGTTTGTCCATGAAATAAGACGACTTCTCTGTGCCCATAGGTCGACATGCCATTTTGGTGAAGCTCCATTGCTTTCTTTAAGGCCGACTTGATGGAGGTGCTTGAGCTTGGTCTTGGAGGGCCTTTTTACTCTTTTAATGACTCACCTAAATATGTAACATGCCCAAGAAGGGTCCTTCATACATGACATTGACTCAAATTTGACTTTTATGACTTGATGATAAAACCTAAAGGCTCACAATGGGAACCTTAAATAAATAAAATTCCTTGATCATTAAACCCATGATTCAATCATTATAAAAATAATTTTATTTTCTTCTTTACATCAATTACATAAAATCATAATTATACATGTCATTATGAAGACCGAACCTACTTCCACTTTTCAACACAGTCAGGGACAAGGGGAGCAAAGGAAGGAGGACCTATCAAAGGTCAAATGCTTCAGGTGTGGTGACCTCGGTCACTACAGTACCTAGTGTCCTCTCAGGAAGAAGGACAAGGAGGAGAAGCAGGAACAACAAGCAGCTTCAATAGAGATTGATAGGCTATCCTCTAGGTTGGAGTAAGATTTCGCTATGATTGCCCATACACCTCCAGGGGTGAGGTGGGGTGACCTAGAGTTGTAGTCCTAGAGAGATACAGATTGGGCAGGGTCCTCGAGGATTCCACCTCATGGATCAGTACCTGGCTATGGGAGCCCACAGTATTCAGTAGCAGGATGGATCAATGGAAGTTGATGCAGTCAAATGCCAGAGTGACAAATGCAGTCACTAGTAGCCATCAGATGCTGGGGAGTGCAGTGCAAAGTTGGCAGCAGTGTAGTTGGCACAATGCAAAGTTAGAAGCAACACAAAGTCTTTAGTAGACAAAGCAGTAGCTAGTAGCAGTCAGAGACTCAGGTGACAGATGCATCATACTAAACACAGTTGGTTCAGTATTTTGGATGTTTTTGAGTTGTAGATGTTGCCAGTAACAATAACAACATAGTTAAAGTGCAGATGTAGTGTTGGTGGTAGTACAACAGGGTCAGTGGTTGGTGGGCAGCAATAGCCAGACATCAGCAATGTAACAGGAGATGATACAGAGACAGGGTATTGTGGCAGGGTGTGCAGCACTAGAACACATTCCTCGCTAAGAGGGAGTGTTAGCTTTTGTAGCATCAAATGTGTTCTAGCCACAAAACTTAGTGGAGAGGCTATAATACATGAGACCTCTAAGACCCATAAATCGTTTTTGGAAATTCCACCTATAAGTGACTTAATTAGATTATTAACCAATTTTTTATATGTTTTCCAAGCCTAAACTTAGGAAAACTGGTTAATTAATCAATATTAACTATGTCAAGGTGAGAATCATCTAGAAACTCACACGGGTTGATTCCAAGATGATCCTAGACATCGATAAGTTCTAATCTTGGTCGTTGGAGCTCCAATAGTGGATTATAAGAGGAAGTCGATGGGCACTTGGAGAACACACTTGAGAATTTGAGCAATTCGATATCCTTGGCAGATCGATTTCTAGAGTAGCAGTAGTCAATTGCTGGAGAGAGCCACAGATCGAAGTAGTGAGGGGCAGGGACAGTGATCCGGAGGAAGTTTTTCCAGATCCAGAAAAGCAGCAACAAGAGGGTCGAGTTATCACAGTGAGGCAACGCAGAGCTCTGCGCAGTAGCTTTAGAGAGGGTAGTTTGATTTGCTGAGAGGGGAAGACGTCTTCAGTTCCAGAGGCCGGGAAGGAGTCCCAAAGAGCCGGAGAAGAATTTTCCCATCCGGCAGAAGGAAAAACGACTTCATCAGAGGCCAGTCAGAGACTTGAAGTCTAGCAGACTGCGCAGTGCAGCGTCGAGGCTGACGTAGAGGGTCAGAGGGCCGAGTTCTTTGAAGGCAAGTTGTGTCGAGGATTGCCTGTGGAGGAAGGGAAATTCCCTTGAATAATTTTACCCAGATTTTCTTGTTGTGTATTTCCAGTTTTGAGCATCTAGATTGTAGTCAAATTTTCACAGTTGCATAATAATAAAAACCCTCACTGCTACACCACTTTTCCCAAGTTGGGTTTTTCCCGACGACATTTGTCCAAAAATAATTGTGTTATATTTTATGTGTGCGTGCTAGCATTTGTCAGCTTCCAACATTTTATTTGTGAAGGTTGCAGTGTGATTAATTCAATATTTGTTGTAGAAAATAAATTGTTAAATTAATTTAACAATTAGGAGAATTAACTCCAGTTGCTGCAATAGGATTCTAGTGTGGGATTTTTCACATTGATAAGTTGATTCTTTCTAAGTCTTGTGTGGTTTTCATTCACTGTTTTAGAAGGTTTTCAGAGGTTTGGTGCATAATTGACATTTATTGGTTATCTCTCAGTGTTATAGAGCAGCTATTTATGATTGATTACTAGTTTTCTTGGTGGCTTTCTTCAGGATACTAACTCACCAATTGTCTTGGATTTCATTTTAGATCTGATTGCTAAGTGCTTCTCACATAGATCATTGTTGATAGTCTCATTTATCTTGAGTTAATTGTGTGCTTTAAATTTCATTTCTTCCTAATTGCTATTTAATGAAGTGAAAACAATATAAACAAGTAACACAACTGATGGTATATGATATGATAATGCTTCATTAGTCTATCTTTGGAAAAGATCTTGTAATCTTATGTTTCAAGCATAATTCATAAATATGGTTGCAAGTCAGTTACATTGCTATATTGAGACATCTAATTGAAGCAGCCTAACCATATTTCCTATCTTGAATTGCTACTTGGTCTTGTTTCATTAGATGGAATTATTTAATCTAAGTAGTGGTTCTCATTTTTGTCTCTTGTTAGCAATCTAATTTGTCACTCATAAGTGTTGTTTTGCTAAAGGATCATTGCTTATCTCAATTGTCTGAGTAAATAATAATATTGAGAGCACCTTATGTTGAGAAATCTAGGGCAGAGAGATGAGGTGATTTCTCTAGCAATGATAATTGCTTGTGAATACTTTTTACTTCTCTTGATTATAATCTTCTTTAGCTTGATTATTGCAGTGTTCTTTTCATCAAACAAGTATCAAAATATAAACAACAATGAGGCAAGGGACACAAGATACAGGCGATCAACCAGGGCCAAAACCTCTCCAACTTGAGAGGAAACCCCAAACAAATTCTTCTTCTTCTTCTTATAGAATCTTCAATTGATGAATTCCAAGACCAAGACCCTTGACCTAACAACCTTTCCAAGACCAAGTCAAACCTTGCTTCAAGTCACAACAATTTCTTCTTGATGCTATTGCAATTTCTTCCTTCTTCTTTAGCCCTTCGTTCTGCAACCCTTGCTTGAAATCTTCGACCTCTCTTCCCTCAACTCTTGGCCTCCGAACATTGATTGTAATTTCACACGTGTGATAGAATTAGGGCAAATTTAGCCCTATTCCTTCTTCGCTTGGTTTGTGCTAGACTATTTGTGACTTCGGCCTGCAAGATAGATTATTTCCTTGCTATGTTTCGACCTCCTTGAGATGATTGTTCTTTGGATTTGTTGCAGTGGGACAAACCCTAGCTTGCTTGCACGTGTGAACAAAATTAGCCCAAAACAGTCCAAAAATTACTTCACTCTTCCTTCGAACTTTATCTCTTCTTCTTCGCTTAAACGAGAGGCTTCTTCTTCATCCTTGTACTCGAACTTCTTGCATCTTCATTGTGTCTAGAATGAGGCCGACTGCACATATATAGTGATCTTCCCATGTAAATAAGCCAACTTGACTGGGTCCTAGGCTGACATGTCATCTTGGTGAAGGCTCATTGCTCCATTTTAAGGCTGACTTGCTAGAAGTTCTTAAGCTTGGCCTTGGAGGGTCTTTTGATTCTTACAATGACTCAAATATATATGTAACATGCCCAAGAAGGGTCTTTCATACATGACATTGACTCAATTGACTTTATGACTTAATGACCAAAACTAATTGCTCACAATGGGAACTTCATCTATAAAATAACATTCCCTGAGCATGAAACCCATGTCTCAAGCATAAAATAATTTTATTTTTCTTCATTACATTAATTACAAAAAATCATGATTACACATGTCATTATGAAGACCGAACCTAGTTACACATTTCAACACTCTCTTTTAACTAGGGAGGTATTCATAATCCATACAAGGTACTTGGAAATTCTCAATCTGAAGAATTCTCATTAGAAGAGTTAGATTGGTCACCCATCTGTTTAGCATCATATCATCCAACACTGTCACATAGCAAGGCCTTGACTAACTGCTCTATATGTCCACAAGATTAGAGCACAATGTTGGTGAGACCAATGATTTATAGACACCCTCATCATTGTCTCTCTCAAAACATAACCCACCTGCGTTTACTTAGAGTATGTTCCATAAGGACTATTCTTATCTTGGATTTCCAGTCCTCAAAAAATATTGGTCCTCTACAACTACTCTTTGTTGATATTTTGGGTAGCATTGGATGTGCTCTAGCTTCGAAACTTTGTGGAGGGCCTAGAACACATGAGATCTCCAAGACCCAGAAATCGTTTGGAGAAATTCCAACCGGAACCTAAGTTATTCAATATATTAATTATTTTAATGGAGACCCTAAGTCTAACTTAGGGAAATTAAATAATTAAAGTGAATTAAATTAGACATGTGGGTGAGAATGTTCTAAGTGACGTGGGTCAAGTCTTTTCTAATCTTAGCCATCGATTAGAGATTAGATCATGGTCATTGATTGTTCAACGAGAAAAGTATTAAAGGCTTGGGGTCAGTTGGAGGAGACACACATAGTAGCAGCACTTGAGCTAAGTCGAAATTCTGGGGCGCGGTTTGCTGAGAATTTTCGAGTGAGCTTGCAATGTAGTGAGGGGCAAATCGAGAGTGGGATTTCAGATACGAGGCCGAGGATACATTGGCAGAGAGGCAGATTCGTACCAGAGCAGTGCAGAGACCCAGCAAGGGTGACACATGCCCAACCAGAGCAGTGCAAAGGTAGCATAGGCTCAACCAAAGTGACGCAGGCCAAGCCAGAGCTGCACACATGCAGCGTAGGCTCAACCAGGGTAATGCAGGGCCATCCTATGCTGCGCAAAGGCTCACGTAGGGCCGTAAGGCTAATGCAGCGTCGGAAGAGGCAGAATTGGGGTTCCAATGGGCCAGAAAGGGCTTGTTTTCAACAGATCCAGAAGGTGTGAAGCCTCAGCTGAATCAACCATATTTTCTATCTCCGAGTAATAGAGGTACATCTGTCGAGATTTTCTCTGTTTGGGCAAACCATGTCTGGTGCCCTTGAATGTATTCGAGATTCCGCATAATTATAAAACCCTCTAAGAGTTGTTGCACTAGTTTTCCCGCATTGGGTTTTTCCAAGGACATTTGTCCGAAAAATATTGTGTCCTTTGTCATGTGGGCTTTATTCTTCAGTTCTTGATCTGTATGTATGTGTAGGCTGCAATAGTGTTTACTTTAATGTTTTACTGAATATTTCAAAAAAATAACTTGTTAATTAAATCATACACGTAGGAGAAGTAAATCAGAATATTGCAGTAGGGTTTATGTAATTTGGATTCAAAAATTTTCACATGGTACAGAGCTATTGCAGATCAGTGGGAGCTGAAGCCATCAACAAAGCGACGAAGTATTTTGCTACAGGAAGGCATCTGAAGCTGCACATATCCAGAAAGAGGCATCACAACACCAGAGGGACAGTACAGACCCTATAGGAGTGACGTAGAGCCTATTTGCTCACGCAGCGCTGACGTAGAGGCTAACGTAGGCCCAGAAGGGTGACCAGAGCCTATCAAGCTCACACAAACCTGACGTAGAGGCCAACGCAGGACCAAGATGGTGACGCAATCCGAGAGGGGGTGACGATGTTCCAGTGCTCATGGCTGGAGGTGCAGTTTTGATATCCAAAGTTGCTGGTGGGGCATTCTTTCTGCCGATGCAGAACAGTGTCTAGCAGGGTTGACAAAGTAAGGGGAAACAGTTCCTCAACAAACCTTCTAGCCAAGAAGTCTGAGATCTGATCAGCGGAGTGATTGGAGAGGGTTGATTTGATAGAATTGGTGGAGGATTTCCGGGAAGGAAATCACTGGTCAAAAGGAGCGTATTCTCTAGAGGGTTTCTATCGCCAAGAAACCTAGATCTGATCTCTTACTGAGAGCAACAGCAGAAGAAGGGAGAAGAGCATCTGTTTCGACATTCGTTGGGTAGAGATGGCCTCTCATGGATTGAGGGATCAAGACAGGTTAGATGGAGCATCTAACTTCGTCATCTAGAAGGCCAGGATCCTATTTGTCCTGGATAAGTATTGTATCAAAGATTATGCCGAGAAGGTAGTCATCGTCTGAGTCAATGTTGATCCGTTAAAGAAGTATGAGGAAGCTCAAGCAAGAGCCAAGCGCTTGATAATGGATGGGGTAAAGGATCATGTGGTCCCACATATTGCTGAGAAGAATACGAGTGAGATGTGGATGACCTTGCCCACATTGTATCAATGTACTTCTGTCTAGAGGAAGGTGCTTCTGGAGAATCAACTACAACTATTTCAGATGCACAAGGGAGAGGAAATCAATCCCTTCCTCATTCGATTGAAGGAAATTCGAGATCAACTGGCTGCTATGGGGGCAACTCCTGATGATTGTCTCATGGTGAGGATTGCCCTGAATGCAATCACCGATGATTGGGAGACCTTTGTCCAAAGTATTTTGGGCAGAGCACAACTTCCAAATTGGGAGGACATGTGGGCAACTCTTCGTCAAGAGGAGATCAGGAGGATGTCCAAGATGGGCAGCACCAACGGAGGAGCCAAGATAAAGAAGGAGGAGGAGGAAGATGTGGCTCTTGCATACAAGGGACAAAGGCAGCAGAAAGGGAAGAAGAAGAAGTACCTCTCAAAGGTCTGGTGCTTCAGATGTGGCGAATTGGGACGCTTCGCCAATACTTGTCCGAAGAAGAAGAAAAGCAAGCAAGATTCAGATTCCAAGGTTTCAACAACCAAGGGGATGATGGCAGTGATGATGATGTGGCCATGAGTGCTCATGTACCTCGAGAGAAGGGGTGGGGAGACATTGATCTGTAGTTCTCTTGAACTGCAGATTTGGGCAGGATTCTTGAGGTGCCCAAACTCTTGGATCACATACGAGCTATGGGAGCCTTAAAGACAGTAATAGGATGACTGGAGTTAGTTGGTGCAGAGGATCATGGAGGCACTTTGGCAGTGCTGGGAAGCTGAAGACTGGAGCAGCGCAGAGGAGAGGCAGTAGCAGCCTAGAGGCTGATGGGATTTCAGTAGTGCAGATGCAATGCTTACACAGTGCAGAGCAACAGACAGCACATTGCTTCAGAGGGTCAACGCAGAGCAGTTGTCAAAATTTCTGAATATAGAAACCCTACTGCGGTATCTTGATTTAATTCTCATACTTGTTTGATTTAATTAACAAGTTATTTTCTGAAATATTCAGTAAAATATCAAAGTAAACACAACTACAACCTACACATACATACAAATCATTTACTGAAGCATAATGTACACATGAAAAAGGACACAGTATTTTTTGGACAATGTCCTCGGAAAAACCCAATGCTTGAAAACCGGTGCAGCAACACTTAGAGGGTTTGTTTATTAAGCAAAATATATGAATACAATCAAGGGCACCAGCAGTGGTTTTCCCAACAGAGAAATCACGGAAAATGTACCTCTAACACTCGGAGACAGAAAATATGGTTGATTCAGCTGAGGCTTCACACCTTCTGGATCGCTGAATAGGAACCCTTTCTGGCCCACTGGAAATCCCAACGTTGCCTTTCCTGGCACTACGTCAGCTCTGCGTAGCTGCTAAAGCCTCTGCGCAGCACAAGCTGCTCCTCCGTCACCCCTCTGGGTTCAGCGTTGCCTCTGCGCCACCCTAAAGGGCCTGCATCAGCGTCTGTGTGAGCTTGGCTAGGCTACGCCCCTCTTACTGGGTCTTTGCACTGCCTGGTATGGATCTGCCTCTCTGCCTATGTATTCTCAGCCTCAGATCTAAATATCCCTTGCCGATTTTCCCCTCACCACCACTGCAAGCTCACTCAAAAATTTTCAACAAATCGCGCCCTAGAATTTCAACTTAGCTCAAGTGCGACTTCTCTATGTGCATTCTCCAACTGACCCCAAGCCTTCCTTTAATACTTTTCTCATTGAGAAATCAACGATTGTGATCTAATCTCTAATCAACGGCTAAGATTAGAAAATACTTGATCCATGTTACTTAGAACATTCTCATCCACATGTTTAAATTAATTCCCTTTAATTATTTAATTTCCCTTAGTTAGACTTAGGGTCTCCAACAAAATAACTAATTTCTTGAATAACTTTCACACCGGGTGGAATTTCTCCAAATGATTTCTGGGTCATGGAGATCTCATGTGTTCTAGCCCCTCCACAAAGTTTCGGAGCTAGAGCACATCCGATGCTACCCAAAATATCAACAGCAACAACAAAGGGTGCTTCAGTATCGAGATGCAGCGAAACTGATTTGTCTGTCGGTATTTTGGGTGATGTCCTTCAATTGCTTACTTCTCAGCAGCTGAGTTACAGTGCAGCAGTTATCAGTGGCAGTTCTATGGGCAGCACGATGCATCATTTGAGAGAGAGTTGCAGTACAAATGAGGCAATGACTGTGGCAGAGTCTTGGGCAGCAGTACAGATGAGGCAGTGACTGTGGCAGAGTCTTGGGCAGCAGTACAGAAGGCAGCAACGCAGTGGATGAGGGGCAGTAGTCGAGCATGAGCAACACAGGGGACCGATGCCATAAATCAGAGTAACGCTTTTGTAGTGAACTATCACTAGAGCACATTCCTCGCTAAGAGGGAGTGTTGAGATTTTGGGTAGCATCGAATGTGCTCTAGCTCCGAACTTTGTGGAGGGGCTAGAACACATGAGATCTGTCAATTTTTGTAGCATTGGAAAGTGTTTCAAGTCTTAAACTTTGTAAGGAGGCTTGGACATCAGTATTCCAAAGAACCCAAAAACCGTTTGTGGAAATTACACTCAGTTCATGACTTATTAAAATAATTAATTATTTTAATGGAGACCCTAAGTCTAAACTTAGGGAAATGAAATAATTAAAGAGCACTAATAATTCATAGTGAGAATCTTCTAGAAAACAAAGATCAAGTCAAGTTTTTAATCTTAGCCATTGATTAGACTTCTAATCTGGTTCGTTGATTCATCAACGAGAAGATTATAAAAGAGGGATTCGAGGTCATTTGGAAAACAAGCCGGGTATACATTCAGTACCCGAAGGAGATCAATTCTGAAGTAAGAGAATTCGATCTCAGTGGGAGAGTTGTAGGGCAGAGAGTTGCAGAAGCAGAAGGAGGAGGGAGTCAGTAGTGACTAAGGTGAGGGACAGAGGGACGCAATGGGTCACAGGAAGCAGCATAGGGCTGCAGTGCAGTGAACCCACGCAGAGCCTATCCAGACTTATGCAGTCTAGCGCAGGGACTGTGCAGAGAAACACGCAGACAAGCACAGGAGGTAACAGAAGCTGTAAGGGTGTCAGGGATTTGTCGAGAGGAGCCGAGAATTTTGTCTCAAGTGTTTCAGATTTTATCTGCCAGTATATTCCTTGTAAAGAAATTATTTGCTGAAGAATTTAATAAAACCCTCATCTGCTGCACCGGTTTTCCTGCATTGGGTTTTTTCTGGGGACAATTGTCCAAAAATCACTATGTACATGTGATTGATTCTTGTGCTTATGTCCTTTACTGTTTACTTCTCTGCATTTATGTTTGTGAATGTTGCAGTAGTATTTATTTCAATATTCACTGATAGATTTCTGTAAATAACTTATTGAAATAATAAGTAGGAGGAATAAATCTATCACAACAATTGTAGAGTTTTCAGATTGAAAATTTCACAAGATCTCCAAGACCCAAAAGTCGTTTGGAGAAATTCCACCGGGAACTTAAGTTATTCAAAATATTAATTATTTTAATGGAGACCCTAAGTCTAACATAGGGAAATTAAATAATTAAAGTGAATTAATTTAGACATGTGGGTGAGAATGTTCTAAGTGACGTGGATCAAGTCTTTTCTAATCATGGTCGTTGAATGTTCAACGAGAAAAGTATTAAAGGAAGGCTTAGGGTCAGTTGGAGGAGACACACCTAGTAGTAGCACTTAAGCTAAGTCGAAATTCTGGGGCGCGGTTTGCTGAGAATTTTCGAGTGAGCTTGCAGTGCAGTGAGCGGCAGATCCATAAAAGAGCAG
Source organism: Pinus albicaulis (assembly GCA_034641835.2). Taxonomy (NCBI): domain Eukaryota; kingdom Viridiplantae; phylum Streptophyta; class Pinopsida; order Pinales; family Pinaceae; genus Pinus; species Pinus albicaulis. The sequence goes on along the minus strand of CM076576.1, from coordinate 794,135,226 downwards.
CATAGAGACCCAGCAAGGGTGATGTAGGCCCAGCCAGAGTAGCGCAAAGGCAGCATAGGCTCAGCGAAAGTGACGTAGGCCAAGCCAGAGTTGCGCAGAGGCAACGTAGGCTCAGCTGGGGTGACGCAGGGCCAACCTGTGCTACGTAGAGGCTCATGCAGGGCCGTAAGGCTAACGCAGTGCCCACTGACGGGAGAGGCAGCGTTGGGATTCCAGTGGGCTAGAAAGGGCTTGTTTTCAGCAGATCCAGAAGGTGTGAAGCCTCCGCTGAATCAACCATATTTTATGTCTCCGAGAGATAGAGGTACATCTGCTGAGATTTTCTTTGTTTGGGTAAACCATGTCTAGTGCCCTTGAATGTATTCAAAATTTTGCATAATAATAAAAACCTCTAAGAGTTGTTGCACCGGTTTTCCCCCATTGGGTTTTTCTGGGGACATTTGTCCGAAAAATATTGTGTCCTTTGTCATGTGGGCTTTGTTCTTCAGTTCTTGATCTGGATGTATGTGTAGGCTGAAGTAGTGTTTACTTTGATGTCTTACTGAATATTTCAGAAAAATAACTTGTTAATTAAATCAAACAAGTAGGAGAAGTAAATCAGAATATTGCAGTAGGGTTTTTGTAATTTGGATTCATAAATTTTCACATTGTTATCTTGGATGCCCTAACACATCCTCAAAGAGTATCAGATGCCATATGCTTACCCAATCCTCCATTCTACCTTCCAAAGTGAAGACAAGAATGATGTGTCTATCTCTCCCCCTCAACTACGAAGGACATACCCATTCCTATAAAAGGAATGTGCCTAGGCTCCCTCTTAATCAAAGACTTGACCAAACTCCCTCTTAACCAGTGACTTGCTTCCAGCAACTCTTTAGGTGGAGATCATGGGACAACCCGCTGCTTAAAGAGCTCCTCCTTTCGATGTCATGAACTTCTTTTTCATCATATAGGAGTTCATCTTTTTGGGACTTCTTTGTAAGGCATCGACCATCCATAACTTTTATCGAAGTCACACCATCCTTTCTTTCATTAGAAAGTGATCCATTAGTCCATATCTAGCTTTTCCTTCATACCTTGCTACCTTCTTCACATCATGTTTCCTTCAGGATCTTTCATCCTACCACATGAGTATCAGTTGTAGATGACATCTACAACTCTTTCCTTGGTAGCCCTTGCATTAGCCCATCCACATATCATTTCAAAAATAGAAAATGTACATTAAATCAAAATTACCTTTGTGATGGTCTTTCATCATGACATCTCCTTGTTTGCATCAACATCCTACATATATATTGACACATCTCCAAAAAGATATATAATGTCAAGGGTCTCTTTCTTTTTCTGACTTTATCAGGATCTTCATATCTTTCCCATCGAGATATCATAGTCAAATATTTATTCCTTGGATGTTGATTGCCTTCTTCATAGTTGCATTTTTCATGATCCCTTCCTTTTCTTTATTCACACATTTCTTCCCAGGAACTTCCAATCATAGTTCCTTCACCTTTGTCAACCACCTCATATTTCATATGAGGACATATTATGTTGATTTCATCTAGTCAATGTGTGAACCATGCCTTCATGCCTTCTTCCAAAGGAGGAGCCCCTTTCTTTTGATCATGCTCTCTGAGCTAGAGCATTCATGATATCTACAACCATATGACATGACCCAATTTTATTAAATACAAGCATATATACCTCATCTTCTTTTTTTAGGTCATCTAGACTTTAACAGCTTCCTTGATTGAAAGAACTTCAATCACCTTAACCTGCTTCACATCTTTTGACATCATACCATCATTCCATGAATCCCATACAAGTTAGAATTCTCAGCGAGACACTTGCTTCTTCGAGAAGGGGAACCTTCCAATGAATATTCCAACGGAGGATCTTGATCATCCTCATCCTACAAGTACTCTTGAATGATGGATGATGAGTTCTATACTCGAAGACTTTATTCTTATGCTTTAAGTATTGCTTATGCTTCTAATGAGGTTACCAAGAGCTACATCCTTTTCTAGGCGTGCCATAGAATCAACTATATTTCATGCTTCTTTTATGATGATGTCACGATCTCTTGCTTTCAATAGTATGCTTCTAAGATACCATGATGCATCCTATCATGTTTCTAATTATTCCTACCATGATAGCTATATTTTACAACAGAAAAACTTGAGACAGAAACTTGAAAAGAACTTGGTGAGGAAGATGACCTCAATCATAGTAGAGATCATTTACTTCCTCCTTCTTGGATTTCTTCTTTTCAGCTTCTTCCACCTCTTCAATGATATGTGCTTCTTCCCTTCCTCTTTTGTTGTTGTCCTTCTTAAGTCTAGGACAATCTCTCTTGTAATGCATATTCTTGACATCCATAGCATTGAACTTTCACAATATTCTTCTTTCTTTTCTAAGGACCAAATTTCCCAAACTTCCCTTTTCTTTCTCCCATAGCAGCGTATGCTTGAGTTTGCTCATTTCATCCTACATTTGATTTTTCCTTCAACCTGGTTTCTTCAATTTTGCATAGTGACCAAAGTTCATTGAATGGAGTAGCTTCCTTTTTCCCATAGACACTTGATGTGAACTTGCCCCATTCTTTCGGCAGTGTATTGAGCACTACAATAGTCATTTCTTTGTTAGATATATCTCTCCCAATTCTTGTAGTTGATCTCTTATTTCAAATATCCTCATAAAGTTTGAGGTTATTCCTTCTTCTTTTGGTACCTTCATCTTCTAGATTTCTTCCCTTAACGAGATTACTTCACCAGCAGTGCTAACAGAGAACAACTCTACAAGTTTGTCATATATTTCTTTTGATGTTTCTAATTTGATACATACAGAATTAGGGGATCATTGATGAATTCTATGAGAATCCTTTCAGCCCTTACTTCCCTTTTCATATGCCTTTCAAGAGCATGAGCATCTTCTTTTCGAGGTTTTGTGATTGAGCCCTTAACATGTTCCATGACCTCATTTTCTATGAGGTTCAAATCTGTTCTTTTCTTTCATGCAAGAAAGTTTGAAGCCCCAACCAACTTGTTGCTTTCCTTGCAAAAAGACATTTTGACAGATTCAAATGTAGACATAAATATACTTGTGAAGATGCTCTGTCAAACTGCTTCATTCTTGAATTTGATGATGATATAAATAATGGAAATCTTCTTCTTGATGAAGATGGTTTTCTTCAAAAGTGATCCTTGACTCCAAAGAGAGGGAGATCAACTTGAACCTTTTGATGATGCCAACAACTCCTTCTTTGCTTCTCTTGGATGAGTAGATTTTGTGACGATTCGATCTTTTATTTGAGTAGAGATAGAGTCCTTTTGAGATCTCCTTCCTGGTGATGATGTGTTGAGCGAGGATCCCAAAAATGCTTCTAGTGTAGGCTTCTTCTTTGATTGACCTAGAGTTTTGACACCTCCTTCAAGATGATGATGTCGACCTTGTCTTCAAAATACCTTGGAGATGAGAGGATCTTCTTGATTCTTTGATGCCATTGATACCTGTAGAAATTTATAGTTTCCCACCCCGGTTTTCAGTTTTTCACCTTATTACTCCAAAATAGTTAAATGCCCTTTCCCATATCCATACATTTAACAAACTGGAAAATAAATTTTGCTGAAAACACAAATTCTGGAAATTTTTCAGAATGCTGGAAAATGCAGAATTAAAAATCAACAAGCATAAAAACAGTCATTCACACATTTGACACAGATATTTTTGGTCAACATGACCCTGGAAAAACCCCCTACAACTCAATATCCCCAAAGGGAAATAACCCGTGTCATAGAGAAATATGCCAAACAGATATAGAAAATATAACGCTGAACCAGATCACCGAATCATGACACATAGAATACCAGAAACTGAGCCATTTTATTAATCAGAAAGTACATAGAGAGGAGTACAAGTAAATCAGAGTAAGTGCACCTATCCTTGCCCTAGGCAAGTGATGACCCTCTCAGACAGAATAATGGCTGCAACAAGGACAGCGTCCTAGCTGCTCTGAAGACTGAAGACTGGTAATTGGCTGATCTCAAGCTGCAAATCCCCCTCAAAGGAAAACGCTGTTCCTGCTAGTGACAGCGCAGAAATAGATGATGCACCAATCACCAAGCCACCTGCCAGATAGATCAGCTACTGAATATTAGGAAAACGTTGTTGAGCCCTCCTGCTCCTCAGATCTGCGTCCCACCTGATGGATCTGAAGCCTCCAATCAGATCTGCGTCCTTGCCCTCCTGATCTGCGTCCTCCTATACCAGATCTGCTACCAAACCTTCAGATCTATGCTGGATCTGACAATATCTCTTCAGATCTACAGCCTCTAGGGCTGGATCTGATGTTATCCCTTCAGATCTGGACTAGATCTGCCAATATCTCTTCAGATCTGCAATGCCCCAAGCTGGATCTAGTGCTAAACCTCCAGATCTGCAACATACAAGACTAGATCTGCAAGTATCTGCTCAGATCTACCCTTTCCAAGGTTGGATCTATCAATAGGCCTTCAGATCTGCAACCCTTACCTTCAGAAATAGACAGCGTCCTCACTCCCAGGCTGATCAGCGTTCTCCCTCTTCCTGGACAGCGTTTTCTCTGTCCAGATCTGGACAGCGTCCTTCCTGGGACAGCGTCCTCACCCTCCTGAATGGATCAGCGTCCTTCCTCCTGATGAGACAGCGTCCTCTCCTCTCTGAACTGCGCAGCCACAAGAGGGCTTTCTCCTCCTCAGATTTGCTTCAGAAACTGCTGCTGCTTTGCTACTGGAACTGAAAAGTGTACTCAGGACAAACCTTACTAGGGCGGGCACTCGAAGTCCCCCGAAGCTAAGGGTGAAACCAGAAATAACCTTACCAGGGCAGGCACTCGAAGTCCCCCGAGGCTAAGGGTGAGATCTCCGACCGGAGACACTCGTGCACTAAACAGTGTTGCAGACCGACTAAACAACCGGCGTGCTGAAGCAGACAAAGTCTAGCTATCAAGAAGAATATCAAATCATGGATGATCAAAATGAGGTGAGAACCTCTCCTTTTATAATGCCAAATTCCCTCCAAAATTTAACTGCTCCCTTACTCTTCTCTGACCTGCGCAGTTTACCTTGGGTCAGCCTGATGCCTCCCCCATCATAATCATGTGGACCCCCAAGGCCCCCTCTCTAAGTTACAACGTTCACCTACTAGGAAAAGAACACTTTATTTATAAAGTGAGATGACTAAAGTGAGGTGACCCCTCTTATTTCTCACTTTATTTATTATATCTAACTAAAGCTGCAAAATAAAGCAAAATTGAAATATTCCAATTAGCAAGGCTAATTGGGAATATTACAAACTCTTGGGGAAAACCAGTTCGAAAGCTCCTTATTTCTGGAAAAATGCTTTTTACAGTGAGAGAAATATTCAGCAAAATAAAAATCAGCAAACAGACTTTTACAACTTATCTCTTTTTCCGTGCTTAACCACTGCCTCGGAAAATGTACAAACAGCAAAACAGGAACAACAATAAATGCTGTACGGATTTCTCGATTTGCGTGCCTAGAAATCTGCAATAAATGCAGCTGTACGGCCACCTCGAAATTTGTGCCAAAACAGAAATAAATACTATTGTACGGACCTTGAAAATTCGTGCCAAAAGACAGCGAAAACTTGATGTACGAAATCTGCCTCGATTTCCGTGCAAAGGTACAGCCACTTGCTGTACGGCCTGCCTAGAAAAACGTGCCAAATAAAACAGCCCCTTTGCTGCCTCGAAATCTGTGCCCAACCTTGCTGTACGGCCTCCTTTTCTCGAAAATCGTGCTCAACAAATCTGCCTGCTGTTTGCTAAATCTGCTGAACTTGTCTTGCTAAAATGCTACCTTGGAATGCGTGCAAAGCTGCTGCCTCCTTCTCCTCACTGCCCAGAAATCTCCCTTGCTCTCTTGCTCTCCTTCTCCCAATCTGCTCATGAAAGAATGAATGACCTTTTCCTCCTTTTCCTCCTTTAACCTAACCCTAAGTGACTTTTGGGAATCCCTAAATCCAATGGTTGAGATAGATTGAGATCTAGGGCTGAGATTAAATGCTCATTTAAATCTCACTTTCTATTTTTTAATTCACCCCACTTTAATAAAGACCCACTTAGTCTTTTATTTCTAAAGTCACTTTTCCATTTCTAATTTTATATTGACTTTATTTAAAGTCACTTTAACTTTAGTAACTTTATCACTTAAAGTCACTTTAAAATTAGATTTGACTTTATAACTTTATCAAGTCACTTTAGTAACTTTATCACTTAAGTCACTTTTAAATTAGATTTAACTTTATAAAAAATTATAAAGTTACTTTAGGAGAAAAATTAAATTCTTTTGGACACTTTTCCCTAGGCCAAAGATCAAAGCCTTAGGGAACCACCTGTCCTCCGGTACCAAATTTCAACACTCCCTCTCCTCTTACCAAGGAAGGTGTTCTCACCACCTCCCGTCTTGTCTACGTGAGCATACTTGCCTAGTGGTAAGGCTTTGGTAAGAATATGCGCTTTGCTCATCGGTGGGGAATGTACCAGCTTCAGCTCCTTTGAACATAGTCTCGATGAAATGATATTTGATCCCGGGATATGCTGACACGATAACGAAATACTAGATTCTCCGTGTTAATGCAGGCTACGATTATCATTAAATCTTGAAGGTCTCCAACTAGTGACCAAATAAGCCAAACAACATCTTGCGAAACGGATAGCCCCTCTGCTCGTAGGCCATTTGCCATATACTCTGCTCGTAAGACTCGATACTGCGGCTGGCACACTTCCGGCTGAACCATGACACCACTGCCGAACCCAACCCAAAACAACAGCCTGAAGTGCTCTTCCTATCAGAAGCACAACCTGCCCAATCAGAATCAGTGTAACCTGCCAGTCTCACTCCATCCCCCTGCCTGTAGTCCAGACCATAATCCACTGTCCCCTGCAAGTATCGCAAAATGTGTTTTGCAGCCACCCAGTGAACCTTCCTAGGCTCACATATAAACTGACTCATCGTGTTGACTGCAAAACAAATATCTGGTCTAGTGTTGACCAAATACATCAAGGAACCAATCAGCTGTCTGTACAATGTGGGATCCACCAACTCGGAATGCGAAGCATGAAGCTTCTTCCAGTTGGTGATCATCGGTGTCGACATGGGTCTACAATCCTCCATGTGGAATCTGCCAAGGATGTCCACAATATACTTCCCCTGCCCCAGGAAGAAATGCCCCTCCTCCTGCCACACCTCCAAACCCAAAAAAGTAATGCATCAAGCCAATGTCCTTCATCTCAAACTCCGACGCAAGATCTCTCTTGTAGCTCTCTATGAAACTCTCTACACCCGTAATGACCAAGTCATCCACATACAGCGCCAGAATGAGAGGCTCATCATCTATCACAATAAAGTAAAGGTTCGGATCTGCATCACTCTTTGTGAAACCCATCTCCTGCAAGTAAGTAACAATCCTGGAGTACCAAGCTCCGGGAGCTTGCTTCAGGCCCTAAAGGGCCTTCTTCAGTCTGCGCACATGGGACTCCTTCCCATACACCTGCTCAATGTGGTACTCGTCTGCACCCTCCTCACCTTCTTGTAAACCATTGAAAATGCGGTCTTCACATCCATCGAGTGGATCTTATTTGACATCTGCCTTTCACCCTATAGATGTAATGTGGCGGATCAGTATCAACGAAGCCACGGGAGCGAGGTCTCCTCATAATCTGGACATAATCACAACTCCCTACTACTGCAGAGAACCCTCACAGCCACAAATATAAACTTTGAAATTTCTCAATGTTGCCATCTACAACATGCTTTACCTTGTAAAGCCATCTGGAAGTAACCACGGATTTGCCCTCAGGCCTCGGCACCACCTCCCAAACATCATTCTTCATGATAGAAGAATACTCCTCCTGCATGGCCTCTCTCCAGACCTGTTGGCTAGCTTCCTCCTCATAGCTAGAAGGCTCAGAGTCAAGGATGCTGGTAGCCATTGCCATATAGCTACAAAACCTCTCAGGTGGTCTGCTCTCTCTGACCGGCCTCTTAGGCTCAGCAACAGATGTGGCATCTCTCAAGGTGTCCTGAAGCCACTTGGGCTTCCTCTTCCCTGAGCACACTTCTCCCGCCGGAGAATAAAACTCCTCCTCCTCAACATCGGGAGCCTGAACTCACCGGCCCACATTGCGTCTGTGTCCTCCTGCCTGCCCCGAACCGCATGGTGCGAAGTGCGTGTGAAGCCACAATCATCCACCTTCTGGCCGATGGCTTGCTCGTAGGCCGCGCGCACATCCTCCGGCTCACCACCCCTCGACTCTGCTGAACCTCCCCAGCGACGGACGACCGCGTCGTCCTTAAATGTCTCAGGATCCTCTGATCCCTTGCCCGGATCCCCACCGGCTGAGCTCAGTGCTGGCGAGGATGCGGGCGTCTAGATACTCTAACTCCCGTGACCTCCTGAAGGCCTTGTCCTCCTCGAACTTCACATCCCGCCTGACAACAACTTTCCTCTGTGCAGGAATGTAAATCCGAAAGGCCTTTGAGGTCTCACTGTAGCCCACAAAGATACCCTTCTCTGCGGTGGGCTCTAGTTTGGTCCTCTTCTCCTTGGGTATGTAGGAGTATGTGATGCACCCAAAGATACAAAGATGACCAATATCAGGCTTCTTCCCAGAAAAAGCCTCCTCCGGAGTCATGTGCCCCAAGGCACGATGCAGACTCCTGTTCTGCAAGTAAACAGCTGTGTTGCAAGCCTCTGCCCACAAAAACAATGGCAACCCCTGATCATGTAACATGGCTTTGGCAGCCCCTCCGATGGATCTGTTCTTCCTCTCCGCAACCCCGTTCTGCTGGGGGTTGTAAGGAACAGTGAGCTCCCTCCTAATGCCTGCCTCCGCACAATAGTCAGCAAACTCTCCAAGGGTGTACTCTCCTCCATTGTCCGACCTCAGGGACTTGATCTTCCGACCTGTCTGTGTCTCCACAAGAGCTCTGAACTCCTGAAATCGCTTGAAGACCTCACTCTTGGTCTTCAAAAAATAAATCCAGGTCCTCCTGGAGTGATCATCAATGAATAACACATAGTACTCATATCCACTCAAGGAAACATGAGACATCCGACCGCTCACATCGGAATGAATCACATCAAGTATCCCAGTCGCTCTGCTGTCACTGCTGGGAAAAGGGGATTTGGCAAACTTGCCCATCGCACATCCTCTGCAAGTATCAAAGTGATCAGTACTGAAATCTGGCACACCTGTAGTGATCTCCCGCAAAGTCCTCAAGGCTCCATGATACATGTGCCCCATCTTGCGGTGCCAAATCTCACACTGCTCAGAACTGCTAGCTCTGCTGTCGGTACTACTGCTCAATGCCAAAAGGGACTGAAATGCAAACTTGTACACCTTTGCATGGCGTACACCTATCTCTCTAGCTGAATCAGCTGGAGTGCCCCTGGGATACATCAACACCTGTCCTCCCCTGAATAGTATCTCATATCCTCTGTCCTCCAAAGCTGAGACGGATATGAGGTTCTTCCTCATCCCTGGCACATAAAGAACATCTGACACCTTCAAGGGAGGTTTGGATTCCCTCTGAAATGTCAATGTTCCCACACCGACTGCTCTAACAACTCTGTCATCACCGAGTACTACCTCTACATCAGTGCCACTCTCTGAAAGCTCTGAGAAGTACTCACGGACTCTTGTCATGTGACGTGAAGCCCCACTGTCCACATACCAGATACCCGAAGATGCTCCGCTAATCGAGGGAAATGCATGCTCCCTCTGAACCTCTATGGCAGATAATCCCGCACTAGAGGACTCACACACAGTGAACCCAAACTCCCAGTCAAAACGATCTGCAAAGTCCTCAACCTCTGCTGAAGCTGCCATGCTCTGGTTTTTCCCCTTCTTCTTCTTCTTCTCCGGACACACAACTGCATAGTGTCCCATCTTCTGACAATTCCAACACTTCACCTTGGAATAGTCCTTCTGTGTGTTATCCTGTTTACCTTTACCTTTGCCTTTGCCCCCACCATTGCTTGTAGAAGCCTGCTTCTTCCCTTTGCCTTTCTTGCGTCCTGCCAACAGTGCTACATCCTCATCCTGCTCAACTGGCTTGGCTGCCCCAAGCTGACCTTTCCTGATCTCTGTCTGAATGCAATCATCCCAAAACCTCTCCCATGTGGGAAGGGTCTCACGTGCACAAACTCCATCAGCAAAGTTCATCCATGAGCGGGGGAGGCCATTCACTGCACTCCGCACCAACTCAGTGGGTGGAATGGCCTCTCCAATCGTTGCCAACTCATCTCTCACATTAGTAATCTTTGTGAGATATCCAGCTGCACTATCATTACCCATCTTAATGGTCTTCAGCTTCTCCTTCAGGACCATTTTCCGGTTCTCATTGGTACTCTAGTAGAGATTGGACAATGTTGTCCACATCTCATGAGCATTTCTCTTCCCTCTCACATGAGGAATGCAATGGTCTTTGATTCCGTCTAGAATCAATCTCTTACCCTTGTTGTTCTTTTTATTATATGCTGCCAACTGAGTAGCATCAGTAGGCACATTTACAGGGTTCTGTGTGATATGCACCATAATGTCCCAGACTTCTGCGTCCTCAAAGATACTCTGCATTCTCTCCTTCCAAATGCTGTAATTGGAATGCCCATCCAACTTATCCTCCACCCTCAGTCTCAAAGACATCCTGCTGTCCTAAAACTGAAAAATAGCACTGCTGTAGTAAAGATAAAACTGCTGTTTGTGAAAAATCAGCTTGCTGGAATTTTCTGAGTGAAAAATCAGCAGGCTGTAATTTTCCTCCTTGCTGTCCCAAACTGCTCTTCAGCACTCAAGCTCCGATACCATGTAGAAATTTATAGTTTCCCACCCGGTTTTCAGTTTTTCACCTTATTACTCCAAAATAGTTAAATGCCCTTTCCCATATCCATACATTTAACAAACTGGAAAATAAATTTTGCTGAAAACACAAATTCTGGAAATTTTTCAGAATGCTGGAAAATGCAGAATTAAAAATCAGCAAGCATAAAAACAATCATTCACACATTTGACATGATATTTTTGGTCAACATGACCCTGGAAAAACCCCCTACAACTCTTGAGGAAAACCAGTTCGAAAGCTCCTTATTTCTAGAAAAATGCTTTTTACAGTGAGAGAAATATTCAGCGAAATAAAAATCAGCAAACAAACTTTTACAACTTATCTCTTTTTCCGTGCTTAACCACCGCCTCGGAAAATGTACAAACAGCAAAACAGGAACAGCAATAAATGTTGTACGGATTTCTCAATTTGCGTGCCTAGAAATCTGCAATAAATGCAGCTGTACGGCCACCTCGAAATCTGTGCCAAAACAGAAATAAATACTGTTGTACGGACCTTGAAAATTCGTGCCAAAAGACAGCAAAAACTTGTTGTATGGAATCTGCCTCGATTTCCGTGCAAAGGTACAGCCACTTGCTGTACGGCCTGCCTAGAAAAACGTGCCAAATAAAACAACCCCTTTGCTGCCTCGAAATTTGTGCCCAACCTTGCTGTACGGCCTTGTTGTACAGCCTCCTTTTCTCGAAAACCGTGCTCAACAAATCTGCCTGCTGTTTGCTAAATCTGCTGAACTTGTCTTGCTGAAATGTCTTGCTGAAATGCTGCCTTGGAATGCGTGCCAAGCTGCTGCCTCCTTCTCCTCATTGCCCAGAAATCTCCCTTGCTCTCTTGCTCTCCTTCTCCAAATCTGCTCATGAAAGAATGAATGACCTTTTCCTCCTTTTCCTCCTTTAACCTAACCCTAAGTGACTTTTGGAGAATCCCTAAATCCCTAAGGTCCTTAAATCCCTAAGGTCTGACGGTGGAGGCTGAAGGTTTTCATACCATCCACCAAGGTTCAAATCTCCGTGGAGACATATGCCTGTTGTGTCTTGGCTAGAAGAGTAGGCGACCCCATAGTGAACGTCTCGGCTCTTGTTGAGGCATAAGTTAATTGCTATTGTGTGCAGCTTGCAGGCTGTTGCACCTAGCCTAGGTTTATAGTGGCAGCCAGTGGGATTTGAACCCGGGCCTTGCTCAGGCAACTCTCACCAGTTACCGATTGTCCTAGATCTAAAAAAAAACTTTATCACTTAAAGTCACTTTAAAATTAGATTTGACTTTATAAAAATTATAAAGTCACTTTAGGAGAAAAATTAAATTCTTTTGGACACTTTTCCCTAGGCCAAAGATCAAAGCCTTAGGGAACCACCTATCCTCCGGTACCAAATTTCAACAATACCCTTTTTTTTAGAACTTCGATCCTTGAATGATTGAGTGTCCCTTATTGAGTTGCCCTTCCTTGATTTGTCACCTTAGCTCTGATACCATGTTGAGAAATCTAGGGCAGAGAGATGAGGTGATTTCTCTAGCAATGATAACTGCTTGTGAATAATTTTTACTTCTCTTGATTAGAATCTTATTTAGCTTGATTATTACAGTGTTCTTTTTATCAAACAACTAGCAAAATATAAACAACAATGAGACAAGGGACACAGGATATAGGCAATCATCCAGGGCCAAAACCTCTCCAACTTGAGAGGAAAACCCAAACAAATTCTTCCTCTTATAAAAATCTTCAATTGATGAATTCCAAGACCAAGACCCTTGACCTAACAACCTTTCCAAGACTAAGTCAAACCTTGCTTTAAGTCACAACAATTTCTTCTTGATGCTACTGCAATTTCTTCTTGATGCTACCACAATTTCTTCCTTCTTCTTCAGCCCTCGGCTCTGAACCCTTTCCTGAAATCTTCGACCCCTTTCCCTGCAACTCTCGGCCTCTTGAAGTTAACTATAATTCTGCACGTGTGATAGAATTAGGGAAACTTTAGCCCTATTCCTTCTTCGCTTGGCGTTTGCTCGACTATTTGTGACTTCAGCTTGCAAGATAGACTATTTCCTTGTTATGTTTCAACCTCCTTGAGAAGATTGTTCCTTGGATTTCTTGTGAAAATTCTACTGCAGTATCCTGGTTTACTTCTCCTACTTGATTTAAAATATGCAAGTTATCTTCAGAAATTAGATTCAGAAAATACCAAAGTAAACACAACTACAGTCTACACATGCAAATCATTTACTGAGTACTACGCTCATTCATACAAAGTGACACATGGAATTTTGGATATAAGTCCCTGGAAAAACCCAAAGCGGGAAAACCGATGCAACAGATATGAGGGTTTATTTTATTAAGTAGATTCTGGGTATAGTAAATCTGGGTTCCAGATCTGGAAAACCTGACAGAGAATAAAAGAAATCTGCAGCTAACCTGTTGTTCCAGGTTCAAATATCTGACTGATCCACACCCTCAAACGGGATTTACAAGACTCAGCCCGGATCTGTCCCAAGAAACCCCAGCGCTGCCCCTTAAACCCCAACGTCAGCCTTGCAAAGCTCTGAGTGCCACTGCACTGCCCAGAGAGGGACTGTGTAATCCCAGAGAGGGTGACGCAGGCCTTATGCTAGCCCTGGAGACCCTCTGCATAATTCTGAAACCCTTTGGAGCTAAAGCGTTGTCTTGCGTAGCGGCTGCGCAGCTGCTGTGGAGCTGCTCCTACTGCTTTCTACTCCTTTGCATTGTCCTTGTTTGTTGCTCCTCTGCCTCTTACTGACTCTTGGCTCCAGGATCAGATCATCCCCTCAACGAATATTACCTCTCGCTGCAGAAAAACTCTTCTGGAAATTCTTAGCAAAACCCTGCCCTAGAATTCCATATATGTTCTCTCAACTTTGCCTCTGTGTGTGTGTCTCCAACTGACCCTCAAGCCTTTCTCTTATACCTTTTCGTTGAACCCTTCAATGGCCGAGATTAAAACACTCATCAACGGCTGAGATTAAAATACTGCTTGATCCGTGTCTTTTAGAAAATTTCAGCACATGTGTTAATTAATTCACTTTAATTATTTAATTTTCCTAAGTTTAGACTTAGGAAATACATTAAAATAATTAATTATTTGAATGACTTGAACACCAGCTGAAATTTCACCAAACACTTTCTGGGTTTTGGAGTTCAAGTGTGTCTTAGCCCCTCCACAAAATTTCAGGGCTAGCGCACACTCGATGCTACACCAACTTACAAAACCTCAACACTCCCTCTTAGCACAGAGTGTGCTCTAGCAATGCATCCACACCATGCACTACAAGTTCTTGAAGTTGGATTTTGTGCTGTTGATGCTTGGCCTGCTACCCTCCATCCACTGCACTGCTGCTCTCTGTACTGTTGCCCATGCCACTGCCATTGACACTGCCACATCTGAACTATAGCTCCCTATCAAATTGTTGCATCACGCTGCCTATAGCACTGCCACTGCTAATTGTTGCACTACAACTCCATTGCCGAAAAGTAAGCAACTAAAGGACTCCTGCTCAGCTATTGACAGACAAGTAAGGCTACATCCCATCACTGAAGCTCCCCTGGTAGTTGAATTACGCTGTCCTCCTGAAGCCACTGCGTGAGCACTACCTCTCTGTGCTATTGAAGTCCCATCAGCCTCTGCGCTGTTGCTGCCTCTGCATTATGCTACTCCCTCTTCAGCTCTTCAGCTCTCCCCTCTGCTTCATTGTGACCTTCTGCACCCATCTCCCGACTCATCCCGCTACCGTCTTAAGGCTCCTGTAGCTCGTATGTGATCCAAGAGTAGGGTTGACTCAACGATCCCGCCAATGTCTGTAAATGCTTTACAGATCCATGTCACCCCACCTCTTCTCTCGAGGCACATGAGCACTCATGGTTGCATCATCATCAGAACAATCATCCTTTGTTGCTGCAGCCTTGGAATCAGAAGCTCCTTTGTCCTTTTTCTTAGGACAACTATTGGTGAGGTATCCAAGTTCGCCACAGTTAAAGCACCAGACCTTGGAAAGGTCCCTCTTCTTCATCCCTTGTTGTTTTCTTTCCTTTGATGCAAGGGCTGCATCATCTTCCTCTTCTTTCTTCACTCTGACTGTCCCACCACTGATATTCTGCTTCTTGGTGATCCTCCTGATCTCTTCTTCGCGAAGTATAGCCCATATGTCTACCCAGGAAGGCAATGCTGCTCTGCCCAGTATACCCTGGACAAATGTTTCCCATTCCTTGGAGACTGCATTTAGGGCAGTCCTCGCTAAGAGCCCTTTGTCTGGAGTTGCACCCATGCCAACCAGTTGGTCTCGGATGGTCTGAAGTCGAAAAAGGAAACGATCTATTTCCTCACCCTTCTGCATCTAAAAAAGCCTCATCTGATTCTCTAAGAGCATTTTCCATTCAACAAAGTTTCCTTGATACATTGCTTCTAGAGCAACCCACATGTCATTTGTTGTGTTCTTTTTGGCAATATGTGGTACAATGTGATCCTTCACTCCGTCCATGATCAAACGCTTAGTCCTCGCTTGATTCTCCTTGAATTTCTTTAGAGGATCAGGATCTGCAGGCATAGCTAAAACACTTGTTGCATGGTCCTTGATGTCGTACTCATCTAGAGCTGATAGGATCCTTGACCTCCAGATGACAAAGTTGGGCACACCGTCCAACCTGTCTTGGTCTCTCAGCCCATAAGAAGCCATATAGCTCTGACAAGAAACAGTACTTCTTTCTCTCTCTTTCTGAAGCTACAGAAACTCTGGATCTTGGTTTCTTGGTGACTTGAAACCCTCTGGTAGCTGCTTCTTCTGAAAACTGATTTCCCTCCTAGAAATCTTCCATCCAAACAATATCGGACCAAACTCTCCGATCACTCTCCTAATCGAATCTCAGATCTGTTTGGCTCAGATCTGCTGAGTAACTGTCTTCCCCCTGCCTTTGATGACTTAGCTAGGCACAATTCTGCACCGACAGAATCTCCACCACACCAGCACTGCTGAAGATTTGAAGCACTGCTTTTGGATCTTGGCAGGGCTTTCTGCAACAGAAGGAATGCTAGATTGTGTCTCTCTGACTGGCCCAGCGCAGCCTCAGTGTTGCTCAGAAGTGGACTACGTAACCCCAAACTGGGTGACGCAGTCCTTACGCTGGCCTGTGGAGACTCTGCGTAAGCCTCATGGCCTTCTGAGTCTGTAGCATTGTCCCTTCTTGGATCTGCGTCCTCCTGCTATCAAGCTACCCCCGGATCTCTGCTGCTTTTGCTGCTATCCTGCAGAAAAAATATTCTTTAGCTGATTGTTGGAGATTCAGCTTGATCTATTATCGCTCTAATACCATGTGAAAATTCTACTGCAGTATCATGGTTTACTTCTCCTACTTGATTTAAATTATGCAAGTTATCTTCAGAAATTAGATTCAGAAAATACCGAAGTAAACACAACTACAGTCTACACATGCAGATCATTTACTGAATACTACGCTGATTCATACAAAGTGAAACGTGGATTTTTGGACATAAGTCCTTGGAAAAACCCAAAGCGGGAAAACCAGTGCAGCAGATATAAGGGTTTATTTTATTAAGTAGATTTTGAGTACAGTAAATCTGGGTTCCAGATCTGGAAAACCTAATAGAGAATAAAAGAAATCTACAACTGACCTGTTGTTCCAGGACCAAATATCTGACTGATCCACACCCTCAAATGGGATTTGCAAGACTCGGCCCGGATCTGGCCCTATAAACCCCAATGTTGCCCCTGAAGCCCCAGCGTCAACCCTGCTAGGCTCTGAGTTCCACTACATTGCCCAGAAAGGGATTGTGTAACCACAGAGAGGGTGGCGCAAGCCTTATGCTAGCCCTAGAGACCCTCTGCGTAATTCTAAAACCCTCTGGAGCTGCAACGCTATCCTGCGTAGCTGCTCCTGCTGCTCTCTACTCCTCTGCACTGTCCTTGTTTGTTGCTCCTCTACCTCTTACTGACTCTTGGCTCGAGGATCATATCATCCCCTCAGTGAATACTACCCCTCGTTGCAGAAAAACTCTTCTGGAAATTCTTAGCAAAACCCTGCCCTAGAATTCCAAATATGTTCTCTCAGCTCTGCCTTTGTGTGTGTGTCTCCAACTAACCCTCAAGCCTTTCTCTTATACTTTGTCGTTGAACACTTCAACAGTCAAGATTAAAACACTCGTCAACGATTGAGATTAAAAGACTGCTTGATCTGTGTCTTTTATAAAATTTCAGCACATGTGTTAATTAATTCACTTTAATTATTTAATTTTCCTAAGTTTAGACTTAGGAAATACATTAAAATAATTAATTATTTGAATAACTTGAACACCAGCTGAAATTTCACCAAACACTTTCTGGGTTTTGGAGTTCAAGTGTGTGTTAGCCCCTCCACAAAATTTCAGCGCTAGAGCACACCTGATGCTACACCAACTATACAAAATCTCAACATTTGTTGCAATGGGAAAAACCCTAGCTTCCTGGCACATGTGAGCAGAATTAGCCCAAGACAGATCAAAAATTACTTCGCCCTTCCTTCAACCTTTATCTCTTCTTCTTTGCTTGAATGAGAGGCTTCTTCTTCGTCCTTCTGCTCAAATTTCTTGTGTCTTTGTTGTTTCTAGAATGAGGTTGAGTACACCTATGTACACCTATATATAGTGATCTACCCATGTAAATAAGCTGACTTGACTGGGTCCTAGACCGACATGTCAACTTGGTGAAGACTCATTGCTCCATTTTAAGGCCGACTTGCTAGAAGTGCTTAAGCTCGGTCTTGGAGGGTCTTTTGACTCTTACAATGACTCAAATACATACATAACATGCCCAAGAAGGGTCTTTTATACATGACATTGAATCAATTGACTTTATGACTTAATGTCCAAACCTAATAGCTCACAATGGGACCTTCATCTATAAAATAAAATTCCTTGAGCATGAAACCCATGACTCAAGCATAAAATAATTCTATTTTTCTTCTTTACATTGATTACATAAAAACATGATTACACGTCATTATGAACACCGAACCTAGTTACACATTTCAGCATTTTATTCTAAGGCAATGTAAGACTTTGTTTTAACATTTTCTAGTTGTCATTGTTTCATTGAGAATTTCTTGGTGTTTCATTAACAACTGTCATAAACTAATAACCTTGCACTCAATCATTTATTTCATATCTTGGTTATAAGCATATTGGCAACTTGTTTTGAAGCATATTAATATCATTCTCTCATTTGAAGCAATTGCATTTGCATCGTAGAATTGGCTTTGCATTTCCTAAAATTCACCTCCAAGCATAAGCTTGGTTGATAAAAATTTAGGAACCCCTTCTCCACCCAATTTGCGACGTGTTGACCACTGGAGTGGCACCTAATCATAATGAGAAGACTCCAGGCCCAAGGATGAACTAGAAGACATTTGTACCATCAGATATCATCAGTTCAACAAAGTTTTTGAACTCTACTTCTATTTCTCAACATCTTTCTTGGATGCACAGATTCCACGCCCTACAGGGAATTGTAATAAGGATGCTAGTAATGATGAATTTGAGTCAGTATTGAATCTGTAACAAGCCTAGGATGGTGGGACTTGATCAGCAAGCAAGTACACCTTGGAGTGTTTTTTTTTCACTCGGTTAATTATACCTTCTTTTTAGCGGCGAATAATTTTCTAGGTTTTTCACTCATTGCATTGCCCCAAAGCTAGGGTGACGGCTTGAAGGTTGAGCCCCTGACGCATCTTAGAGTCTAGAGTCAATGTATATTACCATACTAGATCACACAAAAAATTTCGTTGAATTTGATTAGGTCTAGGTAGTAATTTTTTAATTTTTTAGATTTCCCACAGTAAAAAACTGCAATTAAATTTGTAATTGGATTGTAATAAGTGTTGTCTAGAAGAGTTGTATGGGGTATGAGTAATCAAAATTACACCTTTCAGCCTCAACTTTTTACTATCACACACTTTGAGGGGTTAATAATGAGTTTTGGACCCTCAAAACCCACATTTCCTAAGTTTAGTGGAAATTGTGGCATTTAATTAGGCTAGAATTAAATAAAATAGAGTGAAATAAATTATTCCATGTGACAAAAGGACGTGGAAATGACTCGGAAATTATCCTAAGTCAAAGGTTGAATCAACATGTGGAGGATGACTGAGCACTCTGCATCATTAATTCATCATTTATTTATGTAAAATCGAATTTTCCAGAGACAAAGTAGCACTTACACTAAGAAAAATCGAATTTACTAGAGTCAGTTGAGCATAAAAGGAATATTCTACTAGATCGGTTGACTAAAGACCAAGTGGGGACCTCTTCTCATGAGCTATCTGGAGTGCGACAACACTCGACACTGCACTCATACGATTTACGCTATTTGGACTGCACAATCACTCAGAGCCACCACGTAGTTCTCAGGGACCTACGCAGAAGATCACTGGGATCAACTATATGTATGGTTTCGGTTGGTTCGAGTCTGCGGTCACGGACTCAGCGTAGCACGGGACTTCCTCTAGCTTATGGATGAGTTCACTAGATCATATGGGAATTCGATTTCCTCAAGTGTGCACAAAGAAATTCGATTTTGCTCTGGGTGTCTCAATATTCTCCATATGGAACTTGGCTTACCTTTACTCAGGTTTTGCTTCAAGTTCACTTCTCACATGCATTTGTCCTTGGGAATTTCTCTCGAATCTCTATATAACAAAGCCATTGGCTATTGTATTATATCATGTTATGAGCTATTGGGCTTGAGGAAACTCTATCATTTTTGTATATCAATAAAATCAAGACTTTGGGGCTATTTAGCAGATGTTCTCTTGGCGTTATGAGGTGATTTCTTTCCATACTATTGTTATTGTATTTGAATTCATTTACATGTTTGATCAGTATTAGTTTATATTTGCCATCTAGCTTGGATTGATACATGCAAGCTATCTTGCATGCATCATTGATTTAGAGTAGTATTCTAGAAATAAGCTTGCCAAGTCATTTTCAGAGGAAAGTTTGGTTTATCTTATTCATTATGATGCTCTAGTCCTTTTGCAAACTGATATTTGTTCAAGTGTGTAGGAAAGATGTATTTGTATTGTGTGCAAGAAATCCATTCGGGCATGGGAGAAGTGTCACATAGACCAACTCACTCTCAAATTCAAAGCGATCTAAGACTTAGTTATTTTCAACCCCAAGTCTTTCATCAAAGGAAGACCAAGAGGGAGTTTTTCTCATTCTCTAGCTATTTGATCATCTACTTCAAATTTTAAAATCTAAAAATTTCCCTTTATAGAGCATATTAAAGTCATATTTTCTACTTCAAAAGCATTTTATAGACTAGGCAAGAATGGGGGTTCACTCCCATTTCTTGGGCTAGTGGCTTTGTATATTAATTTGTACTTTAGATCTTGTTTATTTCGATCTAACGTTTGATTTTCTTTCGCAGCCCGCAGGCTTGAGCATGAAAAGCGAGGAGCTTGAATAAAAGATGGCAAAAGCCAATTGATCCTCCTTGCATGAGAAGGCTTCCATTACTTCAAAATCGAGTTTTAGGGAGGTCATAAGCACCTTTGGGACAGCAACAAACTTGATCTTTGCCGTGGGCCTTGGAGCCTTGAAAATTTCATATTTTGAAGGTTTTCTCCATAAGTTGTGTTGTCAATTTTTGAGGAGGGAATTAAGCCTTTTTCCAAGCTCTTTATTCGTAAAAGGACCTCCTTCTGGGCAGCCTTCTTAAAGGTTGTTTTCCTCACTTGTAATCAATAATAAAATAACTTGTGTTGCTTGAGAGAGCTTGGGATATTTTTCCCATGGTATTCCCCTTCCTTGGTTGAAGAGGAAGAAATTTCTTGGGTGGATTGATTCATTTTCTGATTTTCGTTTTATGCATGCTAATGAATTAACAACTAATACACTCCACATCCATCTAACTAAATTTTGGTTAAATTAAACTTACATGCATAAGCCCCAATGCTACAAACTTGAGAAAAATCTCTTTTTATGTGTGAGCAAATTTGCATGGTTGACAAAATTCCTTTGATTTAATGTTTATGCTTCATTCATGTTGAGGAACCATTGAAGCGCCTTTTTTATAAGAACTTATCTCATTCCGCTTGCCATTAAATGCTACAACACACATAGGTCTATTATTTCTCTCAAAATTTGGTTTATTATTGCAAGTAAGCACCATCTCATCTCTTGTGGAAAATTTGCATGTATCATTTAAACAAGATTAATCAACATTCATTTCACACAAGCAACTCATTAAAACTTACCTCTAACATAACTTGGTTGTATAGACCTCTAGGGACCCTCTACTCCCCTATTGACTCCTCACTGTGAGATCCACATAATTTGGGTGAGGGTGAGGTCTGGGGATTGAAGAGTTGATTTGAAATATTTGTGGTAGAGTAAGTTTAACTAAAATTAACCAAGAGCACTCTTCATCACATTTCTTTTGATGGTTGTTGATCTCAAGCAAGTATTGTGATGCTTACTTTCTATATTCGCAAAGTTTAATTTCATATTTAGCATCTAATTTTTAGTTGTTTCTAACTATGACAATATATGCTTTAATGTTGTGATTTGGTTATCCCATAATCAATTTTATTTTGGAAATATCTTGTGCTAATATATTTTTGTTTCCATTTCAGGATTATTGTGTTCTTGTCTCTTTGATCATTATTCTTGAGCACGCTATTTAAGGAATTGGTCGAATGATTGATATTATTATTTCAAAGCTGCTCATTAAATGCTCATAAATCTTTCAATTTTACTCTAACAATTCTCCTAAAAAACTCAAAATCTGTAACTTAGTTTTTCTATTAGGGACCACCCCCCATAGCTAACTTAGGAGATAGCTTAAACGGAGAGAGTTCGGAGTAGGTGACAGACCCTTCTCTGAATTTCTTGCCACCAACCACACCTTGTGGGGTTGAAAGCTTTTTCCACTAACATGTAGGTAGGTGTAGGCAGCAAGGAGAGTTAACACAACACCTGAACCTTGCCCAATAGTTAAAACAAATGACCTTGCAATTCTCTTGTGGGAAATCCTTTGTAGGAACGGAGGCACTTGGTTCATTAGAACTCCAGGGTAGATATCGTTAATGAAGCCTTAGCCTCCTTCCCCTAGAGTTCTTTCTACAACCTTGGGTGAGACATGCTTCAAAATAATTGAGAAGGATCTGACTTAGAGTTAGACATTTAACCAAAAATAAACAGGATCTTGCATCTCATCTTGCATTTGATCATTTGATAAGTGGAATTGTGGGCTCAATATTATAATTGCAAGCTTCTTGTACCCTGAATATCATAATTACTTGGAAGCATAAGTTTTCTTACAATCGTTTCTCATACTTCTTGTTATCTTGATCTGTTGTACTAACATCCTTCTTGCAACACTACGTAACTAGTAACTTGAAGTTTTGTGCAAGTGATATAATTTATCTTGAGCATCGTTCATTAGGCACTAGTCTATAGCTGCTAATATTGCTATTGCCTCATTGTTTTCAATTCAATCCATCTTGTTAAGATATATTTTTCCCATTTAATAAACACACTTGCTAATTAATCTCAATTCAAGTTGCTTAGAAAGGTAGTGATCTTGTCCATAATCTCCTAGGACTTGTTGTTCCAACAAGTTTTCCCCTCATCATCATCCTTAGGGACTACCCCACTTGACTTAGCTAGGAGAGAGTCTAAACAAAGTGAGTAGGGATCAGAGTGACAACCCCTACTCTGAGCATTGTGCCTTAGGTTTACACATTAAGTGACAACAAATCCAACTCTTCCACGAGAGAACAAGTGTGAATTCACTAGATAGGCCGAATTCTCTAAAGAGGCCAAATTTCCAAGTGTGATGATGATGAGAGATCACAAATGAATGATCTATGATATATATGTGTGCTACTAACTCCTATTTTAGCCTGCAAGCCCCTCCAATCATAAAATAATGGGCAAACTACAAGTAAGGTCACCAGCCAACCTTGTAGCTAATGTGAAACATAGTAAAATCTCCAACAAGACGACTGAAATGTTGACGACATGCTACCGTAGGCCCTTCTAGGGATTGCGTTGAGCTCCTTTGGTGCCATGACATGTGTGGAGAGATCCTAAAATCAAGGTCTAGGGGTTGGCCCCTAGATCTCTCTACAAATCATCATGTAGCCAATGTCACACGGTTCGGGTTCGAGATTAGGTTCATGTATGTATATATATATATATATATATACTTCAAAATTTTCAAATAACTAACTATATTTATAAATAAATATAATCCTTATATATATATATATATATATATATATATATATATATATATATATATATATATATTGTTTTTATAACTATTACTTTTATTGGTGGAGGCAAGAGAGGGAGGTGTCATCCTTAGCCTCGATGAAAGATTCTTTCTCAATTCACTTGGGGCGTTGGAATAGCTACAAACAATCAAGTGAAATACTTAACATTATGGAAGGGATTGGAGATCGCCAATGATCAAAATCTCTAGGACAATTGTTTATGGGGACTCTATGCTCGCCATCAGTCAGTTCACCAAAGCCAAGAAGGCCATCAGTTGTGAATCCTTGGCATTAATCCAAAGGATCCTTGTCTCAATATCCCAGTTTGAACAGGTGGATTTTTATCATGTGTTTAGACACTTGAACTCGGCAGTTAACGAGCTTGCTATAAAGGGTGTCAATATGACACAAAGTGTAATAGAAATGAACTAGAGGCTGAATTACTCTCCAATCACGTAATAATGTTGAGTGATCTAAGTTATTATATGATTGTTTGGGAGAGAGATCCCCATTCCTCTCTCCTCCCTTTGAATTCAATGAGTATCTTGAGGAGAAATCAATTCCAATTCAAAGTGGATCTTTGGGCCCAGCTTCATCGTGCTCTCCGATCGGCCCTCCCCATCTCCAGTCTCAAATTTGCATGGATCGCCCTTGGTGTCAAACGTCAGCATATAGGTGGCCTCTCATGCCAATGCCTCTCCT
Source organism: Pinus albicaulis (assembly GCA_034641835.2). NCBI lineage: Eukaryota > Viridiplantae > Streptophyta > Pinopsida > Pinales > Pinaceae > Pinus > Pinus albicaulis. Next base: position 794,111,346 of record CM076576.1, on the reverse strand, counting down.
TCTTGGAGGTCATCTCCATTTAAGTTGCCTTAGTCCTACGATACTGCAGAATTCCTCAGTTGCGGTGCCTAGTGCTATATGTTGGAATATGGAATTAATTCTTTCGTCCTGCTTTGCTCTCTCTATGTTGTTTCTCTGTGCAGGCAATTTTTCCACAGGGTTTCAGGTCTTCTCATTGCATGATGGTTCGTGTCAGAGCCTTGGCCTCATCTATTTATCAAACCTCTCAAGCCTTCTTCTTTCATCTTGGCCTTCCCTAGCTTCCAATTCCTGAGTCTGGTACTTGGGTCCTGGCCCTTGAAGTTGGCGAAGTGAATCTATCTGTGTCGGGTAGCAGAGTTTCGGGCTCTCGTTACAGGATGGCTAACAATTATGACCCTCAGGAGAATCTCAATGCAGCTGCAGTGATTGACAGACGGCTGGAAGCAACCTAGGCTCTGCTTGCCTCAATTCAAAAAGTCGAAGACATGGTCGAGAGGCAAAGATGTTCCTTCCATCTCTTCTTGGAGGCCAAGTTATTATCTCACCATGTTGATGTGGAAGATTCATTGGATCGACTGAGGGAGGAAGTTCATTCGCTCAATTCTCGGGTGGCTATGTTGGAAGTCTCCTCTCCTCTTGAAAGGGTGGCTATTAGAGGTTCTGGCCCTGGGGCTCCTACTGAACGAAACAGGACACATCACTCTAGGGGGTCTAAAGTAGGCTGTCATAGTTCTTGGTGATCTCTGGTATCGTTTCTTGGAGTTAAATTTTGGTATTTTTTGGTCGGTTATCGTTAAATCCCTCTGTTGTTATGTTATTTTGTAAATTTAGCTTCCTCCTTAGGACCTTTTACAAAGTATATAATGGTCATCTTTTCTGTCTGAACTGGTTAGCTAGCCCAAGACGAAGTAAACTCTTTGTTTATTATGTTGAAGACTTGTTTTTTGTATAAAAAAGCAAATGTAAGGGTTCTAGGCCCAATCCCAACGTTTATTAATATAATTACCCTTACCCATTCATTGAAAAAAAAATTACTTTTATTAAATTTATTATATCCATTATACATGAATATTTTTAATAATAATAATAATATATAGTATTATTTTTTTAATAAATATCATTATTCATTTATAATATGCATTATATGTGATAAATAAATTTATGGCCACTTCAAGTGAACAAAGTTCGTACTTTTCGTTTAATACTCTAGCAGACTTGGAATATGAAAATATCCATTGAGGATACAAATATTATATATTAAAATGTATGAAGAATGAATGATTGATGATACAAATGAGGCTCGCTTATATACCTAGGCAAGTGCCTCTTCACGGAAGGTCATGTCCCATTTAAACATGCCTTTTCAACCTAATTACTAATTAACTAGTCATTATTTATTGTTTACATTAAATATATCATTTTATTCATAACATTGCCTTCCTCCTCAAAAAGCTTTGTCCTCAAAGCTTGTTGATAAAAAGGCTTGATCTCTTTTTCTACTATGAATATCTTCTGGTCTCGGGGTAGTCATCCTTGTCGATACAAGTTTATAAGATCCTCTAAGTGACAAACAAAATTGTCGCACTAAGAAGGGATCAGACCATCCCAGATTAATCTTCTGTGGAATCTTGCGGCGACTGGCAATTTGTGATGAATTGTTATCACATGGGTGGATTGCACTGACATTAGTATTCTTCGAAACATCAGTTTGTTGTTTTTGTTTTGAATACATAGCTTGATCGATTTGTCTACTCTCGTGATTCGGATGTCGATAAGGAATTCTAGTGTTTTGATTTTCCCTTATCAGGTGTGTGGTAATTTTTTTATTTTCTTCTGGCGAAGATGTTATTGAGTTTGTTATAAAACCTTCACTTGGAATGTTCGTCGTCTAAACTGCAACATTTAAGTTTGTATTTTCTTTTTCTTGAGTTGTGACATTTACAGGATCAATATCTATTTTTTTTCTCTTCAACTTGGACTTCTAAATTCGATGCTTCCTTATCGATAAATTGTTGCATCTTGTTTTCTAATGACTTCTTGTCCTTCTTAAGCTTCTTTATCTGTGTTAGTAATTTTTTGCTATGGACTTTTAGTCGCGAAACTTCTTCATTTTTTTCAACAGTAATTTTGTGTTCTCTTTGCATATTCTATATCGCCTCTTTACTTTCTTGAAGAATTACTTTTGAAATTTCTTGTATGTCTTCAGGCGTCATTGAATTTAGCTTCAAGGTAATGTCCTGTAGCGTTATTTTTTTCTTTTTGTGGGAGAATGTTAAGAACTTCTTTTTCGTATTTACTATTTAGGATAAAGGACCCTAGTGTTTCCATCCAAGGTGAGCCCAAAACAATGTCACTATCTGTAGAAATTTATAGTTTCCCACCCCGGTTTTCAGTTTTCACCTTATTACTCCAAAATAATTAAATGCCCTTTCCCATATCCATACATTTAATCACTGGAAAATAAATTTTGCTGAAAACACAAATTCTGGAAATTTTTTCAGAATGCTGTAAATGCAGAAATAAAATAACAGCAGTAACAAACAGTCATTCAACACATCATAACTCAGTATTTTTGGTCAAGGTGACCCTGGAAAAACCCCCTACAACTCTTGGGGAAAACCAGTCTGGAAGCTTATCATTTATTTCTGAAAAATGCTTTTACAGTGAGCAGTAATACACAGAAAATTACAGCAAACACAAAAATCACTTATCTTGACTTTCGTGCCACCCTCCACCTCGAAAAACGTGCCAAACAGCAAACAGAAATATTTCAGAGAAATTACAGCATTAAATGATGTCTTAGTTGCCTCGAAAAACGTGCCAGGAATGACCGTACGGACTGTACGGATTCCGTACGGATGGGACAGCAGCCCCCTTTCTCGATTTTCGTGCCCAGAAAAATCTGCCTTGAAAATCGTGCTCCTTGCTGCTGTTCCAGCTCTCGAAAACAGTGCTGCCCCTCTCTCGAAAACCGTGCAAATGCTGTACGGATTGTCTGCCTTGGTTAATGTGCCAATAAACTCTGCTGTACCGATTTTTCAGCCTTGGGAAGTGTGCTCTCTTGCTGTACGGACTTGCTGTGCTGCCTTTGCTGCTCTCTCTCTGCTCAGAAATCACTCTTCAGCTCCCTCTCCTCCTCTCTCAATCTGCTCATGAAAGAATGAATGACCTTTTCCTCCTTTTCCTCCTTTAACCTAACCCTAAGTGACTTTTGGGGAATCCCTAAATCCAATGGCTGAGATAGATGGAGATCTAGGGCTGAGATTAAATGCTCATTTAAATCTCACTTTTCATTTTTAATTCACCCCACTTTAATAAAGACCCAGTTAGTCTTTTATTTCCAAAGTCACTTTTTCCTTTCTAATTTTATATTGACTTTATTTAAAGTCTCTTTAACTTTAGTAACTTTATCACTTAAAGTCACTTTAAAATTAGATTTGACTTTATAACTTTATAAAGTCACTTTAGTAACTTTATCACTTAAGTCACTTTTAAATTAGATTTAACTTTATAAAAAAATTATAAAGTTACTTTAGGAGAAAAAATTAAATTCTTTTGGACACTTTTCCCTAGGCCAAAGATCAAAGCCTTAGGGAACCACCTGTCCTCCGGTACCAAATTTCAACACTCCCTCTTACCGAGGAAGGTGTTCCTCACCACATCCATCTTGTCTCTGAAGTAGACATGCTTGCCCCGTGGTAAGGCTTTGGTAAGAATATCTGCAACCTGCTCATCAGTGGGAATATACTCAAGCTTCACAGCTCCTTTCTGAACATAGTCTCTGATGAAGTGATATTTGATCCCGATATGCTTTGGCCTGTCATGAAATACTGGATTCTCCGTGAGTTTAATGCAACTCTGATTATCACAGTAAATCACTGAAGGTCTCAACGGCTGACCAAATAAGCCAAACAACATCTTGCGAAGCGAGATGGCCTCACAACTAATAGGCCCGTTTTCCTGCCACTGCCTTCATGGAACTCAGTACTCTCTTTTAGCATTCTTCCTTGGGTGAACCATGACACCTTTCTGGGGCTTCTTCCAAAACCGTGCCACAATTGTCTCTCTCCGGCCACAGCTGCCCAATCAGATGAATAACACACCAATCTCACTCCATTACCTTTGTCAGTCCGGATACTACTCAACATACCTGCTGATATGTAGAAATGTGTTTTAAGTACACCGATCGAACAGCCTAGGCTCACACATGGCCCGACTCATCGTGTTGTGCAAAGCAGAGATATACGAATTAGTGTTGACCAAATACATCGAGGAACCAATCAGCTGCCTGTACAATGTGGGATCCACCAACTCGGAATCCGAAGCATGAAGCTTCTTCCAGTTGGTGATCATCGGTGTCGACATGGGTCTACAATCCTCCATGTGGAATCTGCCAAGGATGTCCACAATATACTTCCCCTGTCCCAGAAAGAAATGCCCCTCCTCCTGCCACACTTCCAAACCCAAAAAGTAATGCATCAAGCCGATGTCCTTCATCTCAAACTCCGTCGCAAGATCTCTCTTGCAGTGCTCTATGAGTCTCTCTGCACCTGTAATGACTAAGTCATCCACATACAGCACCAGAATGAGAGGCTCCTCACCTATCACAATATAGTAAAGGTTCGGATCGGCCTCACTCTTTGTGAAACCCATCTTCTGCAAGTAAGTATCTATCCTGGAGTACCAAGCTCTGGGAGCTTGCTTCAGGCCATAAAGGGCCTTCTTCAGTCTGCACACATGGGACTCCTTCCCATGCACCTCCAAGCCCTGTGGCTGCTCAATGTACACCTCCTCCTGTATGAAGCCATTGAGAAATGCGGTCTTCACATCCATCTGGTGGATCTTCCAACCCATCTCTGCTGCTATCGGTATAATGGAGCGGATCGAAGTATATCGAGCCACGGGAGCGAAGGTCTCCTCATAATCAACTCCCTCTACCTGGGAGAACCCTCTAGCCACAAACCTCGCTTTGAATTTCTCAATGCTGCCATCTGCAGCATGATTTACCTTGTAAAGCCATCTGGAAGTAACCACGGATTTGCCCTCGGGCCTCGGCACCACCTCCCAAACATCATTCTTCATGATAGAAGAATACTCCTCCTGCATGGCCTCTCTCCAGACCTGCTGGCTAGTTGCCTCCTCATAGCTAGAAGGCTCAGAGTCAAGGATGCTGGTAGCCATTGCCATATAGCTACAAAACCTCTCAGGTGGTCTGCTCTCTCTGACCGGCCTCTTAGGCTCAGCAACAGATGTGGCATCTCTCGAGGTGTCCTGAAGCCACTTGGGCTTCCTCTTCCCTGAGTGCACTTCTCCCGCCGGAGAATAAAACTCCTCCTCCTCAACATCAGGAGCCTGAACTCCTGACTGTCTGTCTGCTGTCCTCCTGCCTGCACCTGAACCTGTAGATGATGAGGTACCGTGTGAACTGTCCATCAGTGGACTCCCCAGTGAACTGCTCTGTGGACTGCTCTGCGTGCTGCCCATAGCTCCACCCCTCTGACTCTGCGAGCCACTCCCCACTGATGGACCTGACATCGTCATAGATGTACCTCCGGATCCTCTTGATCCCTGCCCACTGGATCCCTGCGACTGACTCAACTGCTGCTGAGGGTCTGGCTGATCCAGATACTCTAACTCCCGTGACCTCCTAAAGGCCCTGTCCTCCTCGAACTTCACATCCCGTCTGACAACAACTTTCCTCTGCGCGGGAATGTAAATCCGAAAGGCCTTGGAGGTCTCACTGTAGCCCACAAAGATACCCTTCTCTGCGGTGGGCTCTAGTTTGGTCCTCTTCTCCTTGGGTATGTAGAAGTATGTAATGCACCCAAAGATACGAAGATGACCAATATCAGGCTTCTTCCCAGAAAAAGCCTCCTCCGGAGTCATGTGCCCCAAGGCACGATGCGGACTCTTGTTCTGCAAATAAACAGCTGTGTTGCAGGCCTCTGCCCACAAAAACAATGGCAACCCCTAATCATGTAACATGGCTTTGGCAGCCCCTCCGATGGATCTGTTCTTCCTCTCTGCAACCCCGTTCTGCTGGGGGTTGTAAGGAACAGTGAGCTCCCTCCTAATGCCTGCCTCCGCACAATAGTCAACAAACTCTCCAAGGGTGTATTCTCCTCCATTGTCCGACCTCAGGGACTTGATCTTCCGACCTGTCTGTGTCTCCACAAGAGCTCTGAACTCCTGAAACCGCTTGAAGACCTCACTCTTGGTCTTCAAGAAATAAATCCAGGTCCTCCTGGAGTGATCATCAATGAATAGCACATAGTACTCATATCCACTCAAGGAAACATGAGACATCCGACCGCTCACATCGGAATGAATCAAATCAAGTATCCCAGTCGCTCTGCTGTCACTGCTGGGAAAAGGGGATTTGGCAAACTTGCCAATCGCACATCCTCTGCAAGTATCAAAGTGATCAGTACTGAACTCTGGCACACCTGTAGTGATCTCCCGCAAGGTCCTCAAGGCTCCATGATGCATGTGCCCCATCCTGCGGTGCCAAATCTCACACTGCTCAGAACTGCTAGCTCTGCTGTCGGTACTACTGCTCAATGCCAAAAGGGACTGAAATGCAAACTTGTACACCTTTGCATGGCGTACACCTATCCCTCTAGCTGAATCAGCTGGAGTGCCCCTGGGATACATCAACACCTGTCCTCCCCTGAATAGTATCTCATATCCTCTGTCCTCCAAAGCTGAGACGGATATGAGGTTCTTCCTCATCCCTGGCACATAAAGAACATCTGACACCTTCAAGGGAGGTTTGGACTCCCTCTGAAATGTCAATGTTCCCACAGCGACTGCTCTAACAACTCTGTCATCACCGAGTACTACCTCTACATCAGTGCCACTCTCTGAAAGCTCTGAGAAGTACTCACGGACTCCTGTCATGTGACGTGAAGCCCCACTTTCCACATACCAGATACCCGAAGATGCTCCGCTAATCGAGGGAAATGTCGGTATATATGGTAACTATGGCGGAGATAATCACAAGAATACTCATATAATGAACCCAAACTCTCCCTGGTCAGCATTCATAAAGTCCTCAACCTCAGAAGAGCACTTAAATATGCAGTTCTTCCCCTTCTTATTCTTCTTCTCCGGACACACAACTGCATAGTGTCCCATCTTCTGACAATTCCAACACTTCACTTTGGAATAGTCCTTCTGTGAGTTATCTTGTTTACCTTTACCTTTGCCTTTGCCCCCACCATTGCTTGTGGAAGCCTGCTTCTTCCCTTTGCCCTTCTTGCGTCCTGCCAACAGTGCTACATCCTCATCCTACTCAACTGGCTTGGCTGCCCCAAGCTGACCTTTCTTGATCTCTGTCTGAATGCAATCATCCCAAAACCTCTCCCATGTGGGAAGGGTCTCACGTGCACAAACCCCATCAGCAAAGTTCATCCATGAACGGGGGAGGCCATTCACTGTAATCCACACCAACTCGGTGGGTGGAATGGCCTCTCCAATCGCTGCCAACTCATCTCTCACATTAGTAATATTTGTGAGATATCCAGCTGCACTATCATTGCCCATCTTAATGGTCTTCATCTTCTCCTTCAGGACCATCTTCCGGTTCTCATTGGTACTCTGGTAGAGATTGGACAATGCTGTCCACATCTTATGAGCATTTCTCTTCCCTCTCACATGAGGAATGCAATGGTCTTTGATTCCGTCTAGAATCAGCCTCTTACCCTTGTTGTTCTTTTTATTATATGCTGCCAACTGAGTAGCATCAGTAGGCACATTCACAGGGTTCTGTGTGGTATGTACCATAATGTCCCAGACTTCAGCCTCCTCAAAGATACTCTGCATTCTCTCCTTCCAAATGCTGTAGTTGGAATGCCCGTCCAACCTATCCTCCACCCTCAGTCCCAATGACATCCTGTTGTCCTAAAACTGAAAAATAACACTGCTGTAGTAAAGGTAAAAATCTGCTGTTTGTGAAAAATCAGCTTGCTGGAATTTTCTGAGTGAAAAATCAGCAAGCTGTAATTTTCTTCCTTGCTGTCCCAAACTGCTCTTTCAGCACTCAAGCTCCGATACCATGTAGAAAATTCTATTTCCCGCCCCGGTTTTCAGTTTTCACCTTATTACTCAAAATAATTAAATGCCCTTTCCCATATCCATACATTTAATAACTGGAAAATAAATTTTGCTGAAAACACAAATTCTGGAAATTTTTTCAGAATGCTGTAAATGCAGAAATAAAATAACAGCAGTAACAAACAGTCATTCAACACATCATAACTCAATATTTTTGATCAAGGTGACCCTGGAAAAACCCCCTACAACTCTTGGGGAAAACCAGTTTGGAAGCTTCTCATTTATTTCTGAAAAATGCTTTTACAGTGAGCAGTAATACACAGAAAATTACAGCAAACACAAAAATCACTTATCTTGACTTTTGTGCCACCCTCCACCTCGAAAAACGTGCCAAACAGCAAACAGAAATATTTCAGAGAAATTACAGCATTAAATGCTGTCTTAGATGCCTCGCAAAACGTGCCAGGAATGACCGTACGGACTGTACGGATTCCGTACGGATGGGACAGCAGCCCCCTTTCTCGATTTTCGTGCCCAGAAAATTCTGCCTTGAAAATCGTGCTCCTTGCTACTATTCCAGCTCTCGAAAACAGTGCTGCCCCTCTCTCGAAAACCGTGCAAATGCTGTACGGACTTTCTGCCTTGGTTAATGTGCCAATAAACTCTGCTGTACGGATTTTCCAGCCTTGGGAAGTGTGCTCTCTTGCTGTACGGACTTGCTGTGCTGCCTTGCTGCTCTCCCTCTGCTCAGAAATCACTCTTCAGCTCCCTCTCCTCCTCTCTCAATCTGCTCATGAAAGAATGAATGACCTTTTCCTCCTTTTTCTCCTTTAACCTAACCCTAAGTGACTTTTGGGGAATCCCTAAATCCAATGGCTGAGATAGATTGAGATCTAGGGCTGAGATTAAATGCTCATTTAAATCTCACTTTTCATTTTTTAATTCACCCCACTTTAATAAAGACCCACTTAGTCTTTTGTTTCCAAAGTCACTTTTTCCTTTCTAATTTTATATTGACTTTATTTAAAGTCACTTTAACTTTAGTAACTTTATCACTTAAAGTCACTTTAAAATTAGATTTGACTTTATAACTTTATAAAGTCACTTTAGTAACTTTATCACTTAAGTCACTTTTAAATTAGATTTAACTTTATAAAATTTATAAAGTTACTTTAGGAGAAAAATTAAATTCTTTTGGACACTTTTCCCTAGGCCAAAGATCAAAGCCTTAGGGAACCACCTGTCCTCCGGTACCAAATTTCAACACTATCGTCAAAAAGTAAGGCTTTCATGGTAAATTGAGAGATAAAAGTATAATCCCCAATATTTAGTTGTAGACTTTTTATGTCATAACTTTTTTTGGTTAAAAAAGTCTAATTTTTCGACTATATTTAACTCGGGAATTACCAATAGGTTGGCACTTTTAGGGTTTATATAATTTTTATCTTCGGCGTGTGATATAGCAATAGTGACATCTTTTCCCGCAAGAGTTTCTTTAAATTTAAATAGCACTTTAGCTTCAATGGATAAGGTTTCTAAAAATCTTCCCTCTTTTATTTTCAAGTTAGACTCCCTTTTTGGTCTTGAATATCTAAATGTTTCCAAATTTTTTCCTTTTAACATAATTTGATCCCTTTTTGTATTTTATACTTTACATTGACCATTTTCCTCACTATATATATATATATATATATTCATTTTCCTTTTTAAATCAACTTTTACTTTACCTTTTATCTTAAATCACCCTTAACTTTATATCTTATGACACTATCGAATAATATTTTTTTCTCTTTAAAAGGCACAAAAAATTAATCCCTTTTTCTAATACACACTTATAATATTTTGTCACCTAATTAAATTTAAGTGACTCCTACAAAAGGACGTGACTATTGCGAAGAGTTCGTTCTGAATCACGTTGATAACCTAGCAACTCCACGATTTTGAGAACCAGCAGTGTCCAATTTTGTTAACAACAGTTGTGGTTCCGACGTTGTGAATGGGGAGGGTGCAACAACAATGGGGAAATGATAAGGGACCAGTCGACGCTGCCTGACTCAACAGCGGCAAGGGTTGTAGTGATTAGCGAGTTGTCTGTCGGAGCTGAGGGGAATGGAGTATGGAGGCAACAAAATGAGTCTCTCAAGGGTTGCAGCTGATTGGTCGAGTTGTGTCGTGTTGCGACTGACTGGTCGAGTTACGCCATCGTGGATGGTGGCTACAAGATGGGAGCATTCGGTCAGCAACTGGAGTTTTCTTTTTTTTGGGATGACGAAGAGCGTTGTCTGGATGGCAAGCAATGGTCAATCTGCGATGGAGAATGGTGGGTTGGCTATGTTGTGTCCACGGTGGTTGGCTATACGAGTGCCCTATAGGGTTATAAATCAAGTTTTGTATTAGCGTCTAATGGTCGTGGAAATTTTTTGGATACAATAGTATGGACGAACGTCAAAGCTAGTGCAGGTGAACTAGTGGTGCAGCTGCTTATTCTTTTTTTTTCTATAGTATTTTATTTTTTTAACTTGATTAATTTTTTTCTTAATAATTTTTTTTTTTTTAATAATAATCTTTTTATTTTGATTGTTTTTAATACAATCGTTTTTTTTTCTTTCTTTCTTTTTATTTTTAAATGCCAAAAGCCTAGCAAAACTGAGAAGAGGAGAAACTCCGAAATTCTGAGCGAAACGCTTCAATGGCAACAACATTGACAAGTTTGGCTATCAAGAACCTGGATTAGAGAGCGTGGCTCTGTGCAGCGGTGAGCGACCAAAAAATTGAATTGCTCTGATACCAAATGAAGTGAACAAAATTCTTACTTCTCATTAAATACTTCGGAAGACTTGGAATATGGAAATATCCATTGAGGATACAAATATTATATATTAAAATGTATGAAGAATGAATGATTGTTGATACAAATGAGGCCGACTTATATACCTAGGCAGGTGCCTCTTCACGGAAGGTCATGTCCCATTTAGACATGCCTCTTCAACCTAATTACTAGTTAACTAATAATTATTTATTATTTACATTATTATATCATTTTATTCATAACACCAGTGAAATTTGCAACTAGTCCGCCAAATATTTGTCATAACTTTGGCGGAATATGTTTAAACATTTTATCATTTAATTTAAATATAATTTAAATTAAAACATAATTAAACCTAAACCATGCTAGGTGTCTCCAACTTGCTTGTGTCCTGAGTAACGCATAAACCATGCCAACCACCTTCAACTAGTTTGTGTCAACTCCTGAGTTTCACAGGTCATCATCGATACAGAGGGCAAAATGCTATGCAAGCTTCTAACCCTCACTTCTAATTTTTCAACACACGTGAATTTGCAAGGCGCACATTTAACAATTGTATGGAAGCTCATGGGCACATGTCTAAACGTTTCTTTCGACTACACACTTGATAGTTATACGGAGGTCTAAAGGTTTGACGATATAATTAAAGACTGAACAATGTGGTTCTAAATCAGTCGAACTTAAGACCAACTTGAGACGAATTTAAAATTTGTTTTTGGGTTCATCGAACTTCGAACCCCAAGGTTCAAGTTTGACGAACCTTGTGACTTAGCCTGTAGCCCCCAAATGTGGGTTTGGGGCACAAAACTGGGTCTCATGGGTCTCCCAGTGGCAAATAAGCCTGATTCTGCTCCAACATTGAAGGCTCTAAAGATGGTGCTACCCTCCCATGTCTCAAGGTATGAGACAAACCTCATCTAGGCCCTGAATCAACTATTAAACCATGTGTGCTACCAAGTCGGCTAGGGGTATGCTAGTCCAGGTGCATCATCTCATGAATAATGAAGAAAATGCAAGAACGTTGTGGATGCTAAAGGTGCCCATGGTTGTGAATGATTCTCTACAACTATCTAGATTTCCATGGCTCTCGACGCATCACATGTGAGTGTCAATATGTCCCTCTGGAGGATCTGCACCCCAATAAGTTGCCCAGACCTATAGATGGAACCACCTACCAATCGCACACAATATCAAGCGTTGCAACTTTCGCCATTAGGTACATTAATCATTATTGCATCTAAGTAAGCCAAACTTGAAAGAAATAGGCAAAATAACACTTTGTAAAAGGCTTCTCTTCTAAAATTGGGGCCTTGGTCACATAATGGTGTTACCTTACTAGGTAGGAGTGGTTAATAGACAACCTTATTAGGTGTTCCCAACCCCCCAAAGGGAAGTGGCATGTCCTTGGTCCACCCTTCAATTGATAGGTGCCATATGAATAATGATGGAACGGAGGGGAAAGGACTCCATGGCCAAGTGCCATGGTCAAAGGGGGCCGACTATAATGGAATACCTCATCCTGGGTGTATAGATGTGAGGAGGAAGCAATTGTGGATGCATGAGTTACCTCGGCCTTTGTTTTTCCACGCCTCTATATTGCCTTTTACCTTTTCTTGATTTTTCCTTGTATTACTACTCATAATTCGAGGAACAAGAGCTTGCTTTGTATGATGTATAGCAGTTATTACCCCCTTTGGGATGGGGCAGTTCATCGCCCATCAGGGGTTGGGACATGCAAGGGTTCATTGTCTTCTATGAGATAGGGCAACATTGGCCAAGGAACTGAGTGATGGCCGTATGATAGAGGTAGAGCTCATGCTTGGCTTTTTCCCACATGCTTTTTCCATTTTTTACATTTTGATTTTCTTTCATTTCTATTGTGGCCATCATATGATCTTTTCTTTTTCTTATAGGTGCATCAACACCCCAGGGTGCATATCCAGGCCCTACCCAAGTATAAGGATGTGTGAGTGTCATATCCCAAAGAACCAATGGTCAACTGACCTGAAGAATAGAGGTGGAATAGAGGCTCATAATGTAATATGGAAAATGGAAAGTGGTAAGTATGTAATAGGGATAGATGGGGTTACGCTATCTCAATCATGGTTTACCAAGTAGTGCCCCTTTCTAAAGCCATGGGCCAATAGGGGAGGTCCCACTGGACTAGGATTGAAAATCAACCCCCCAATTAAGATGAGGGAACAAGACTACGGCCAAGACCCTTCTTTCTTTCAAGTTACGCAATAATCCATGTAAAAATGCCCAAATACAAACAAGCATAAGCACCCAATTGCAAAATGAATGAAGTACCTCTTGTCAGAAGCCCACCTTCCAACATGTGCTCTTGACAAAAGGGCGAGGAGACATATGACTGATGCAAGTGGCAGAGATATGAATGGCACATCACATTGGCTACAAGGTGGATGTTAGGGGATGTTGGCTGTAGATTGGAAGAGATGAATATGAGAAAAAATTCTCCTAGGGGTCTCCCACCTTTGGTGGGTAACAAGCCTTTCAAGAGGAAGTTGGGCGTAAAAAGCAGGGGTTTGGGCTGAAGTGATAATAGGTCCTTACTCTGCGTGTGTCGATCCCAATAGGTTGCAAGGACCTTGGTAGCCCTGCTAATCGGATCGGTAACAAGTAGATTACATAGCATAATAGTTAACTACAATCCACGATATGTCTAAGTAAATTGTAATATTATTCCATGGATAACTTTTTCAGTCTTTTTAGATACGTTTAATAGAGATTTTGGCATACAATTCTCTTCACAATGCATCACAAGTTTCATAATTTGTCATATAAACATATTTTTCTATGCAAAAATAAAGAAATCCTTTGATGATTAATGATGTGACTTACTCCACCAAAATAGTATCAAGGTGCATTAAAATGCTTGTTACACCATGTCCATGATCAAGACCAACACAGTTTCCATGTAGCACAAAACCTTCTTCCTCCCTGCCCACTAGACATACACGAGCAGCTGCAGGTGACCCCACATATGCTCCATGACAAGCTCCATAGTCAATACCACGATGATAATACCTTTTTCCAACAACAAAAAAGTATTTTAAACACTATAATTTTGCACAAGTATGTACTTGAAATAGTTATAGCAAAGAAATATAGATAAATCTGCAAAGTTAATAAATATATCAGCTGAAGTGATCTTTCAAGCCAACTATTCTCAGAATTAAATAATCTTACTAGCGTATGATATTTAGTGTGAATGTAAAGAAAGAAAAATAAATGCTTAATTGGAAACATGATTTCATCACAGAGAAGCCATGTTGTAACTAGAATGTTTTAAAATAAATCTATCAATGGATCTCAGTGGGCAATGAAGCGCCTATTATCTCCCATTCACTTTAGAACCATATCCTGGGACCTGTACATCAGTACATAGGGCACTCTGAATCCTTCGAGTTTTGTGTGGTGTCTTGTCTGTGATATGAAATAAACCCAATCAACATTACAGCCCAACTCACAATGCATAGAAAGAACATAAAGGTCAACGTGTAAGCAACTATTATTCTGTTTAAACTTTAAAACAATCAACGAGTCTTTTGATATGTCTAAAAGATACTATAGTGAATTTTGAAGGCACCCTTCACATAGAAACCAGCATCCATGTTGGCAAGGCCCCTTCAGAGCATTTGCAATGACGATTCCATGCCAACAGGTTCCTGTAGAGGGAATGTATGTCTATGGGTGTATGTCAATAGAGAGGCTGTCCAGACTAACGAAATACAGTATATACTATATAGCCCTGATTTGCATCCTCAGCATTCCGATTCGCTATTATTCTGTCTATTAGTGCATTATAACTGAATCATTGGGCTTCATTAAGAGAGAGCTTCTTTCCTACTGCAAAAATAGACCTAGGTTGATTTGATAATTTTGGGCTTCTATAGCACATTAATTGTCAAATTCGAGTCCATAAGGAAAGCAAGTCCCTTTATTGCAAAGAGACCTGCATTTATTATGTATTTTTAATTTCTTTTGTGAGGACATAGGCATCAAATAATGATACACATGACTTGTAAGTAGCAGCTGCCTTCATTTAATAGAAATTTATAGAAACTGACCTGTTGGACAGCAACCCAATAGGATTGTCAGGATTCAGATCTGACTGGCATATTTGGTAGTTATCAACATAGCAACTAGCATATTGCCCACATATTTAGACAACAACTGTCTGACATGGTTATGGCTAGCATAATGATAGTATATGTGGCATTGTTTGTTGGAAAATTTGTCATTGATGTCAAAGGGTGATTGGGCCAGCATTCGTTTGATGATTTGTGTGGACAAATCAAGTGAATCTGGTCATAAGGACCTCCTAATTTGGTAGCCCTTCTCTCACCATTTCGTTTGATAGGTGGCACATTTTGTGGGTCCTCCTGATTGAAAAGATATCAATTTTCAAAGTATGATGCCCTAAAGATGGGTTTTGCACCAACACCTTTGCCCCAAAGAGTTATGATCTTAAAACTTCGTTGCTGCCCTTAAAGAACGTCAAAATCATAATTTAAATTAGCCTAAATTCAGCCTTGAAAGGAGAGCCTATGAAATACAAAAATTTGATTATTTTTGATATGTCAAAATTCCCTCTTAACAGGTCGGCTCTAATGAAAGGTCATGTCTTTTCAAGGTTCAGGTCAGCTTCGATGCACCCAATTGTTGGCATTCCAGGGTGCAAGATTCGGTGATCCACCTGAGATTTAAGAAGCAATCTGAGGCAAATATCTGAGGCCCTGCATTGTCATGTCCATCTGTGAGAGTAAGGCCGAGTTTGAAGAAGTTTCATGGTAAATTTTTTCTCTATTAAATTCGCTGGCAAAGGCAGATTTCTGGAGGACTGTTTCAGGGTTAAATTTGGGTTTCAATGTTTAATTTTTTATGGGCTTTTCATTGAGTTTATGATGCTGGTCTGAGGCATACAACAGACCCGAATTTCGGCCTAGCCTGAGACTGGTCTGAGGCACACAACAGATCAGAACCTAAGGCTGGTATGAGGCCCCAACCTGAAGCTGATCAATGGCCTGTTTTGGGAAAGTTTGACCCTTCTCTGGCAGCCATTTCGCCTGTACTGTGGCTCTAATCCAGCACTGTAGCAAAGTGTTGATAAATCTATAGGGCAATAGTTAGAATGATTTTGTCTTGATAACTGCTTATGATGTCTTTTTACTTTTTCCTACTTATTAGCTTCTTCTTTTATTATTATGTTTTTCTTATCATCAAACAGCTACCAAAACAAGAAGATCAACAATACACAAGAACACACGATTTAGGCTGCAAGCCAGGGCCAAAACCTCTCCACTTGAGAGGAATTCCCACAAATCTCTTCTCTTCTTATAGATTCTATAATTGATGAATTCCAAGACCTCTAGACCAAGACCAATAACATTCCAAGACCAAGTCCGACCTTCTTGATGATGTGCTTCCTTTGTCCAAGTCAAACCCAGTCAAATCTCTTCCAACAGCACAACTTCGACCCCCAACAACAAAATTTCGGCCTCTATTGCAAGTCTGAAATTTTTGGCCCTTTCAGCAACTACTGCCTCACACATGTGAGCTGATTTAGGGCTTCCAAGGCTTCTTGAGACCTCTTGAGTTTCTCCTTCTTCTAGGGCTTGAGGATGACCTAATGAGCCTTCCTTCGACCTTCTTTCTGCACTTCCTTCAAGTTCAATCCTGCAGCAGCAAAACCCTAGCCAGCAGCAAAAACCATAATCTCCTTTCACACGTGTGAAGAGAGAGAAATAACCCACTCACTTGATCTTCTTCTTCCTTCGCTAGCCCTTTTCTTCTTCTCCTCCGCTTGCTTTATGAGAAAGTGTATTGTGTTCATAGGAGGTTGAGTTCCCTCCTATATATAGGCTTCCAAGGTGAACGAAGTACCGCAATTAGGCTGACTTCTTAGTTGGCAGGCCGACTTGGCCTTGGAGGGTTTCTTGACACTTTAAAATACAAAAATAATTCTTTTACGAGTTACAATGTGCCCAATGAGGTCTTCCTTATATGAGAATGACTCTTTTGACTTCTTTGTTGAGATTTTGAGTAGCATCGGATGAGCTCTAGCCCACGTGTGAATAGAAGATTTGCCTCCAAGTAGTTCGAACCAATCAAAAGAGGAGAGAGAATGTGTGAGGATGTGATGAGAGAAAATGTCCTCCAACGTTGACTAATATATATCCATCAGTGAGGGTGTGTGACACATTTGCTGGGGGTGTAAAACCTTAAGGCCGATCTACACATATTTTGAATAGATTAAAAATAAATTCAAAATAAATGTTCTGCTCATCGAATCAAGATGATCTTTAGATCGATCTTGCACCTCTCCGAAAGAAGAACCCAATAAAAATATTGGTATCTTCATTTGAGCATCACAACATGGAGTTTGGACCTAATTATCCAAATTAACACTCCCTCTCAACTAGGGAGAACTCCATCCACCTGTGCAATCCAAACACCGTGCGTCATCTCACTGTAACTTACTTTGTTGGCCTCTTTATTTCAGAACAGAAGTGGGTCAGTCACAAAGACATCATTCCCGGCTGACAGATTTAGCCCAGAGGTCTGAAACCTCTATAGGACTCACAAAGAGTCTCATACCAACCCGAAGTTGGTTTATCTGACCCGAAATCAGTAGGAGGTTCGAAACCTCACTAGACTTGATCCCAGATCAAGTGGTTAGACCGTGCCATCCTCGATAGAGAGTACGACAACCTCTGATGCATCCATCAATCTTTGCTACTAGTCTCTAGCTTTTCCCACCTCTCTGGCCAAATTAGACGTACTTCCCATGAGCCCTGAACTCAATGGGTAGGATGCATACAAGGCACAGATAATGAGAGGTGAACCAACTCAATCATCACAACGGTGGCGCAGAAGCACACCAACAAGGTTCAGCAAGCCTAGCCCTGTGGTTGCTTATAGCTCCGAGAAGCAATCACCAAAGCCCCCTATTGCTCCCAAAGCTCATCGTCCAACAAGACCCTCATCATAGGGTCGTTCCACGATACCAAGACTCTCACAGAAGGTTAGGAACTTAACCTTCCCCAAGGGCTTTGTGAGAATATCTACGACCTGCTCATCAGTTCCTATATGATCGAGCCTTACGGCGCCACTGTACCATATCCCGGATAAAGTGGTACCTGATATCAATATACTTGGATCAATCATGGAACACAGGATTCTCGGACAAGCAAATTCCACTCTGGTTATCACAAAGTATCACAGTGGTATCTAGCAAATGCCCGAACAGCTCACTGAAGAGCTTTCGCAACCAAACTGCTTCACAACAGGCCATACTTGCTGCAATGTATTCGGCCTCCGTGGTGCTCAAAGCCATCAACTTCTGCTTCCTGCTGATCCATGATATCGAAGCAGAACCAAGAGTGAAGCAGCATCCCGATGTGCTCTTACGATCCACCACACTGCCAGCCCAATCGGCATCAGTATATCCAAGGAGTGTCATGCTCCAGGCAGTGTATCTCAACCCATGGTTTATCATGCCCCGAAGATATCTCAGAAGATTCTTGGCACCAACCCAATGAGTGTGATGAAGCTCAACCATCTGTTGACTCAAAGTGTTCACTGTAAAACATATATCTGAACGAGTGTTCACTAAGAACATCGGGGCCCCTACGAGTTGATGATACTCAGTAGGATTTGCTAACACGGGCCCAGCAGCGCTGCCACTCAACTTCTTAAAGTTGAGCTCCATTGATGCCGACATGGACTTACAGTCCACCATACCAAATCTTTCCAGAAGCTTTTCTGACCCCAGTTTTCAGTTTCACCTTATTTCTCCAAATAGTTAAATGCCCTTTCCCATAGCCTTACATTCAACAAGCTGGAAAAAAAATATTTTCTAAAAACACAAATTCTGGAAAATTTTCACAGTGCTGGAAATTGCAGAAATAAAAATCAGCAAACTAAAACATCCACACAAAACATTTTAACACAGTGATTTTTGGTCAACATGACCCTGGAAAAACCCCCTACAACTCTTGGGGAAAACCAGTTCGAAAGCTTCTCTTTATTTTCTGAATATTTCTTTTAGAGTGATGCATAAACTTACACAGCAAAAAAATTACAGCAACTTCGAAACATAACTTATCTCGAAAATCGTGCCAAACTCCACCTCGGTTTTCGTGCCCACAAAATAGAAAAATCACAACAGAAATTACAGCCTTCAAAACTGTACTAACAGCAACAAAAACAGTACCGGAATGGCTATATGGCCTCCCTCGAAATCTGCAATTTTCTCTTCTCGAAGTTCGTGCCCACTTGCCTCGAACTTCGTGCTCTACCCTGCTATACAAATTTGCTGAAAGTTAGTGCTGCTACCCTCCTTCTTCTCACTGCTAAGAAAATTCTCTTCAGCTTTCTCTTTCTCCTTCTCTCAAACTGCTCATGAAAGAATTAATGAAATGAATGACCTTTTCTCTCATTTTCCTCCTTTAATAGAACTCTAAGTGATTTTTGGGTTATCCCCAAATCTAATGGCTGAAATAGCTTGAGATCTAGGGCTGAGATTAAATGCTCTTTTAAATCTCACTTTCTATTTTTTAATTCACCCCACTTTAATAAAGACCCACTTAGCCATTTATTTCCAAAGTCATTTTTCCTTTCTAATTTTACATTTACTTTATTAAAGTCACTTTAAAATTAAACTTTAGTAACTTTTTCACTTAAAGTCACTTTTAAATTAGATTTTACTTTATAACTTTATAAAGCCACTTTAGGAGAAAAAATTAAATTCTTTTGGACACTTTTCCCTAGGCCAAAGATTAAAGCCTTAGGGAACCACCTGTCCTCCGGTAACCAAATTTCAACACTCCCTCTTACCGAGGAAGGGGTTCCTCACCACACCCATCTTATCTCTAAAGTAGACATGCTTGCCCCGGTGGTAAGGCTTTGGTAAGAATATCTGCACCCTGCTCATCAGTGGGAATATATTCGAGCTTCACAGCTCCCTTCTGCACAGTCTCTGATGAAGTTATATCTGATGTCGATATGCTTTGACCGATCATGAAATATTGGATTCTCCGTGAGTTTAATGCAACTCTGATTATCACAGTAAATCAATGAAGGTCTCAACGGCTGACCAAATAAGCCAAACAACATCTTGCGAAGCCAGATGGCCTCACAACTAGCTAGACTAGCTGCCATATACTTTGCTTCCTCTTAACTCAATGCTACTGACTGCTGCTTCCGGCTGAACCATGACACCACTACCCAACCCAACCCAAAATAGCACCCTGAAGTGCTCTTCCTATCAGAAGCAAAACCTGCCCAATTAGAATCAGTGTAACCTGCCAATCTCACTCCATCCCCCTGCCTATAATCCAGACCATACTCCACTATCCCCTGCAAGTATCGCAAAATGTGTTTTGCAGCAATCCAGTGAACCTTCCTCGGCTCACACATAAACTGACTCATCGTGTTGACTGCAAAACATATATCTCAACTAGTGTTGACCAAATACATCAAGGAACCAATCAGCTATCTATACAATGTGGGATCCACCAACTCGAAATCCGAAGCATGAAGCTTCTTCCAGTTGGTGATCATTGGTGTCGACATGGGTCTACAATCCTCCATGTGGAATCTCCCAAGGATGTCCACAATATACTTCCCCTGCCCCAGGAAGAAATGCCCCTCCCCTTGCCACACCTCCAAACCCAAAAAGTAATGCATCAAGCCAATGTCCTTCATCTCAAACTTCGACGCAAGATCTCTCTTGCAATTCTCTATGAGTCTCTCTGCACCCGTAATGACCAAGTCATCCACATACAGCACCATAATGAGAGGCTCCTCACCTATCACAATGAAGTATAAGTTCGGATCTGCCTCACTCTTTGTGAAACCCATCTCCTGCAAGTATGTATCTATCTTGGAGTACCAAGCTCTGGGAGCTTGCTTCAGGCCATAAAGGGCCTTCTTCAGTCTGCACACATGGGACTCCTTCCCATGCACCTCAAAGCCCTGTGGCTGCTCAATGTACACCTCCTCCTATATGAAGCCATTGAGAAATGCGGTCTTCACATCCATGTGGTGGATCTTCCAACCCATCTCTGCTGCTATCGATATAATGGAGCGAATCGAAGTATATCGAGCCACGGGAGCAAAGGTCTCCTCATAATCTACTCCCTCTACCTGGGAGAACCCTCTAGCCACAAACCTCGCTTTGAATTTCTCAATGCTGCCATTTGCAGCATGCTTTACCTTGTAAAGCCATTTGGAAGTCACCATGGATTTGCCCTCAAGCCTCGGCACCACCTCCCAAACATCATTCTTCATGATAGAAGAATACTCCTCCTGCATGGCCTCTCTCCAGACCTGCTGGCTAGCTGCCTCCTCATAGCTAGAAGGCTCGGAGTCAATGATCTTGGCAACCATTGCCATATAGCTACAAAACCTCTTAGGTGGTCTGCTCTCTCTGACCGGCCTCTTAGGCGCAGCAACAGATGTGGCCTCTCTCAAGGTATCCTGAAGCCACTTGGGCTTCCTCTTCCCTGAGCACACCTCTCCCACTGGAGAATGAAACTCCTCCTCCTCATCAGAAGTCTAAACTCCTGATTGTCTGTCTGCTATCCTCCTGCCTGAACCTGAACCTATAGATGCTGAAGTACCGTGTGAACTGTCCATCAGTGGACTCCCTAGTGAACTGCTCTACATGCCGCCCGAAGCACCACCCCTCTGACTCTGCAAGCCACTGCTCACTGACGGACCAGACATCGTCATAGATGTACCTTCGAATCCTCCTGATCCCTGCCCACTAGATCTCTGTGACTGACTCAACTGCTGTTGAGGGTCTGGCTGATCCAGATACTCTAACTCCCGTGACCTCCTGAAAGCCCGGTCCTCCTCGAATCTCACGTCCCGCCTGATAACAACTTTCCTCGAAGCAGGAATATAGACCCGAAAGGCTTTCGATGTCTCACTATAGCCCACAAAGATAACCTTCTTTGCGGTGGGCTCTAGCTTGGTCCTCTTCTCCTTGGGTACGTAGGACTATGCAATACACCCAAAGATACGGAAGTGACCAACATCAGGCTTCTTCCCAGAAAAAGCCTCCTCTAGAGTCACATGCCCCAAGGCAGGATGCGAACTCCTGTTCTGCAAGTATACAGTGGTATTGCAGGCCTCTGCCCACAAAAACAAATGTAACCCCTGATCATGTAACATGGCTTTGGCAGCCCAACGATGGATCTGTTCTTCCCCTCTGCAACCCCGTTCTGCTGGGGGTTGTAAGGAACTGTGAACTCCCTCCTAATGCCTGCCTCTGCACAATACTCAACAAACTCTCCAAGGGTGTACTCACCTCCACTGTTCGACCTCAGGGACTTGATCTTCCGACCTGTCTGTCTCCACAAGAGCTCTAAACTCCTGAAACCGCTTGAAGAAATCACTCTTGGTCTTCAAGAAATAAATCCAAGTCCTCCTGGAGTGATCATCAATGAATAACACATAATACTCATATCCACTCAAGGAAACATGAGACATCCGACCGCTCACATCGAAATGAATCAAATCAAGTATCTCAGTCGCTCTGCTGTCACTGCTAGGAAAAGAGGATTTGGCAAACTTGTCCATCGCACATCCTCTGCTTGTATCAATGTGATCAGTACTGAAATCTGGCACACTTGTAGTGATCTCCCGCAATGTCCTCAAGGCTCCATGATACATGTGCCCCATCCTGCGGTGCCAAATCTCACACAGCTCAGAACTGCTAGCTCTGTTGTCGATGCTACTGCTCAATGCCATAAGGGGCTGAAATGCAAACTTGTACACCTTTGCATGGCGTACACCTATCACTCTAGCTGACTCAGCTGGACTACCCATGGGATATATCAGCACCTATCCTCTCCTGAACAATATCTCATACCCTCTGTCCTCCAATGCTAAGACGGATATGAGGTTCTTCCTCATCCGTGGCACATATAAAACATCTGACACCTTCAAGGGAGGTTTAGGTTCCCTATCAAATGTCAGTGTCCCCACACCGACTGCTCTAACAACACTGTCATCACCGAGTACTACCTCTATATCAGTGCCACTCTCTGAAAGCTCTGAGAAGTACTCACGGACACCTGTCATATGACGTGAAGCCCCACTGTCCACATACCAGATACCCGAAGATCTTCTGCTAGTCGAGAGAAATGCATGCTCCCTCTGAACCTACGTGGCAAGTGATCCTGCACTAGTGGACTCACAAGCACTGAACCCAAACTCTCAGTCAAATCTATTTGAAAAGTCCTCAATCTCTGCTGTTGCTGCCATGGTCTAGTTCTTCCCTTTCTTCTTCTTCTCCGGACACACAACTGCATAGTGTCCCATCTTCTGACAACTCCAACACTTCACTTTGGAGTAGTCCTTCTGCGTGTTCTCCTGTTTACCTTTACCTTTGCCTTTGGCCCCACCACCACTTGTGGAAGCATGCTTCTTGCCTTTGCCTCTCTTGCCTTCGGCAAACAATGCTACATCCTCATCCTGCTCAATTGACTTGGCTGCCCCAAGCTGACTCTTCCTGATCTCTGTCTGAATGCAATCATCCCAAAACCTCTCCCATGTGGGAAGGGTCTCACGTGCACAAACCCCATCAGCAAAATTCAACCATGAAGTAGGAAGGCCATTCACTGCAATCCGCACCAACTAAGTGTTTGGAATGATCTCTCCAACTACTGCCAATGCATCTCTCACATTAATTATCTTTGTGAGATAACCAGTTGCACTATCATTCTTCCCCATCTTAATGGTCTTCAGCTTCTCCCTTAGGACCATCTTTCTGTTCTCATTGGTACTTTGGTAGAGATTGGTCAAGGCAAACCACATCTCATGAGCATGTCTCTTTCCTCTCACATGAGGAATCACATGGTCTTTAATACCATCCAGAATCAGTCTTTTTCCCTTGTTATTCTTTTTATTAAATGCTGCCAACTGAACAGCATCAGTAGGCACATTAACAGGCTGTTGTTGGGTATGAACCATGATATCCCAGACTTCTCCCTCCTCAAAGATGCTCTGCATTCTTTCTCTCCAAACGTTGTAATTACTATGCCCATCCAACCTATCTTCCACCCTCAATCCCAATGACATCCTTGTTGTCCTAAAAACTAAAAATAACACTGTTGTAGTAAAGATAAAATTTCTGTGTAAAAAATCAACTTGCTGGAATTTTCTGAGTGAAAAATCAGTCACCTGTAATTTTCCTCTTTGTTGTTCCAAACTGCACTTTCAGCACCCAACCTCTGATACCATGTAGAAATTTCTATTTTTCCACTCCGGTTTTCAGCTTCACCTTATTTCTCCAAATAGTTAAATGCCCTTTCCCATAGCCTTACATTCAACAAGCTAGAAAATAAATATTTTCTGAAAACACAAATTCTGGAAAATTTTCAGTGCTGGAAATTGCAGAAATAAAAATCAGCAGACTAAAACAACCACACAAAACATTTTAACAGTGATTTTTGGTCAACATGACCCTGGAAAAACCCCCTACAACTCTTGGGGAAAACCAATTCGAAAGATTCTCTTTATTTTCTGAATATTGCTTTTACAGTGATGCAGAAATTTACACAGCAAAAAAATTACAGCAACTTCGAAACAAAACTTATCTCGAAAACCACGCCAAACTCCACCTCGGTTTCCATGCCCACAAAACAAAAAAATTACAGTAGAAATTATAGCCTTCAAAATTGTACGAACAGCCTCGAAAACAGTGTCAGAATGGTTGTACAGCCTCCCTCGAAATCTGCAGTTTTCTCTCCTCGAAATTCGTGCCCACTTGCCTCGAACTTCGTGCTCTGCCCTGCTGTACGGATTTGCTGAATGTTAGTGCTGCTGCCCTCCTTCTTGTCACTGCTCAGAAAATTCTCTTCAACTTTCTCCTTCTCCTTCTCTCAATCTGCTCATGAAAGAATTAATGAAATGAATGACATTTTCTCTCATTTTCCTCCTTTAATAGAACTCTAAGTGACTTTTGGGTTATCCCCAAATCTAATGGCTGAAAAAGCTTTAGATCTAGGGCTGAGATTAAATGCTCTTTTAAATCTCACTTTCTATTTTTAATTCACCCCACTTTAATAAAGACCCACTTAGTCATTTATTTCCAAAGTCACTTTTCCTTTCTAATTTTACATTAACTTTAATAAAGTCACTTTTCCTTTCTAATTTTACATTAACTTTAATAAAGTCACTTTAAAATTAGACTTTAGTAACTTTTTCACTTAAAGTCACTTTTAAATTAGATTTTACTTTATAACTTTATAAAGCTACTTTAGGAGAAAAATTAAATTCTTTTGGACACTTTTCCCTAGGCCAAAGATCAAAGCCTTAAGGAACCACCTGTCCTCCGGTAACCAAATTTCAACAAATCTCGCCAGGTCTCTACCAGACCTCCAGGCCTAGGAAGTAGTGCATCAATCCTAGGTCCTTCATCTCGAACTCAGCAGCGAGCTCCCTCTTGCACTGATGAATGAGAGGGTCAACACCTGTCAGGAAGAGGTCATCCACACACAGCACCAGAATGAGAGGCTTCTCTCTATCAACCTTGAAGTAAAGGTTCGGATCAACATTACTACGAGTGAAGCCCAGCTTCATCAGGTAGCTATCTATCCTCTCATACCAAGCTCTGGGTGCTTGCTTCAGCCCGTAGAGGGCTTTCTTCAACCTACAGACATGGGTGTCCCAATCCTGGACTTCGAACCCCAGAGGTTGCTCTACATACACCTCTTCCTTTACCGCACCATGCAAAAATGCGGTCTTCACATCCATCTAATGAAGACTCCATCCTTGTGTAGCAGCAAGGGCTATGATAGATCGAATGGTGGTATATCGGGCCACGGATGCAAATATGTCATCATAGTCTATGCCTTCCTTTTGAGAGAAGCCACGGGCAACGAATCTTGCCTTGAATTTTTCAGCACTTCCATCAGATCCATGCTTGATCTTGTAGAGCCATTTCGAGGTGACAACTGCTTTGTCCTCCAGTCTTGGAACCACATCCCAAACATCATTCTTCATTATGGACTCATACTCTTCGTGCATAGCATCCTCCCAAACTTGATGCTTTATGGCTTCCTCAAAAGATCCTGGCTCGGATTGTACAATAGTACTCATGGCTGCTAGATACTCTTGGTATCTACTCGGCTTCTTTCTTTCACGAAATGTCCCCCTTGGGGCCATATGTCCCTCGGCATCCTCGAGAGTGTCCCTGAGCCATGATGGTCTCTTCCCCAATGAAGGAGGTTGATCAATCGGGTCCATCGGTCCTTCAGCATCGGGCATCGTCTCATCCTTTGGTTCTTCTTGATTTCCAGGCCTTTCTTCATGATCTTCCTCAGATCTCAGAAGATTGACTACTTTCCTCAGGGAAGCATCTTCGTCAAAAGTGACATCATGGCATATCTCCACTTCCCTTTCACCAGGCACATAGACTCTTTAGGCCTTCGAAGTTTCGATGTGGCACACAAACATTCCCTTCTTCCCAGAATCATCCAGCTTGCTCCTCTTCTCTCTTGGCACATGAAAATAAACAAGACATCCAAAAACTCTAAAATGTGAGATGTGAGGTTTCTTACCAGCGAAAACCTCTTCGGCAGTTTTGGAGTCCAAGGCAGAATGTGGGCATTGGTTTTGTATGTACACAGCAGTGTTCGCAGCTTCTCCCCACAGAAGCTTCGGCAGACCCTGCTCACACAGCATTGCACGGGTAGCTTCCACAATGGTCCTGTTCTTTCGTTCAACAACGCCATTCTGCTCAAGAGTATAGACAGTTGTGGTCTCCCTCTTAATGCCAGCTTCTCTACAAAAGCTCTTGAACTCGTTCGTCTCATATTCAGTGTCGTTATCAGTCCTCAATATCTTGATCTTTTTCCCTGTCAGATTTTCCACGAAGGCTTTGAAGGTACGGAACCACATGAAAGCCTCATCCTTCTTCTTCAAGAAGTATATCCAAGTTTTGCGAGAGAGGTCATCTATGAACGTTATCTAATAAGAACATCCTCCCAACGATGTCACGAGCAACATACCTGATAGATTAGAATGTACTAATTGCAAGACATCAGATGTCTTTGTGACACTTGAGGGGAAAGGTCCCCTTGTATGCTTTCCTTCGACACAACCCTGACATACACCTTCATGATTATTCGAGAACTCGGGCATCCCCGTCACCACCTTCCTTGCTTCGGGAAGGGCCTTGTAGTGAAGGTGTCCAAACTTCCAGTGCCATAGTTCAGTCTGTCAAATAGTATCATATGTCATTGCTCCCAGTGGACTTCCTCCAACCTGGTAGAGTGTATCAACTCTAAACCCAATTGTGATAGCTTCTTTAAAGCTCTTCTTCCACATGTGCACCTTTCCATCAGTGAATGCCACATTGAAACCTTTGTCTTCCATGGCCGATATAGACACAAGGTTCTTCTTCAAATTAGGTACATAGAGTACATCCTGCAAGCGGAGGACTTGACCTTGAGACAAATGGAGGGTCACAGTCCCTGTCCCTTTCACGAGATATGTGGAATTATCTCCAAGGATAATTTCCAGATTAGTATCCTTCTCAACTATATCAGAGAGTGCTTCCTCGAACCCAGTGATGTGTCTTGAGGCACCACAATCTATCAACCAGACATCCATAGTGTCGGGTGGAGATGCAACAGAGAGGGTAGATACAAGAATGAATTCATTTCTTTTATCAACAACATTTCATTCCTCATACCTGGAATTTCTCGATCTTTTGAAAGGTTGACCATTTCCGCTGGAGGGAGCCTTCTTCTTTCCCTTGAACCTGTTGTTCCTTTGATTGCCATTCCTCCGGTTGTTGTTGTTGTCATCACCATCGGGAGATTCCTTCTTGAAAGGGCATTCTCTAGCATAGTGACCTGGCCTATGAGAAGTGTAACACTTGCCCTTCTTTCCTTGGGCCCCTGCTCTTCCTTTGTTCTTTGGAACACCAAAGTTCTTCTTTCTAGAATGAGCAACGTAGGCAGCGTTTCCTTAATTTTCATACTCCTTCATTCTTGTCTCTTCTTGAACGCATCTCAATAGTACTTCGTCAAAGTCAGGTATCACATTATTATTGAGAATGGTAGTGTTCAACACATGCCATTCGGATGGGAGCCCTCCAAGTGTGATGAGTACGACTGTCTCCCCAATAGCCAACAAATTGTTCCTGATCTCAGTCAGCTTCAGAAAGTAAGATTGAACAAACTCATCCCTACCTTTCTTCAGATTCTTCAATTGATTCTTAAAGAATAGGACTTGATTCGCATTGTTGGCCTTGAACATGTGGACCAACTTATCATACATCTCTTTGGATGTGCCCAGCTCAGAGATGTAGGCAACCAGACTCTTATGAATTGAGTCCCTGATCATCAGTTTTTCTTTGATCTCTCCCTTCTTATACTTTGTTTTGGTGGCAGCAGTTGCAGTGGATGGAAGCTCTTGGATTTTACCCTACACATAGTCCATGACATCTTGGTCTTCCAACATAAGATCTAATGTCATCTTCCGAGCATGGAAGTCATCCTTCCCAATCAATTTGTCATCAGCCTTGAAGCCATTGTAGTTTGAGGAACCCATCCTCTTCTTCAGTGATTGCTACAAATTAGGGCTTTGTCTTCACCTCAGCTCTGATACCATGTAAATTTTTATAGATGTTCTATGCTTGATGCAACTTTACTTTCTCTTCAATTTCAGACAACAATCACATAAAAAATAAAGTAAAATGCTGATAGAACATACCAGTAGATCAACAGAAGACAAGCCAGAAATATATATTTGTGTTGGTGCATTACAGCGATCAGCAGGATGCTTCAACCAGCAAAGTCTTATCAGTCAGCCAGCCCAGTATGTGTCACACCACCCTCATCAGACAACCCAAGTCAACCAAAGTCAACATTGTCCAGAAAGTCAACACAGAACAGCAACAAGTCAAAGTCAACACAGCACAGTCAACAGTCAACCTTTGACTTCAATTTTTGTTGCAAATAGTACAGACTACAGAAATCAAAGTTTGTGCCAAAGTTCAGCTCTATTTGACTATGCGTTGACCAAAGTCAACACTGGTCAAACCTGCAATGGAAGCCCTAGCTGCAGTAGAAAATTCGACGTCCTTCTCCCATGTGTGAACAGAAGATTTGCCTCCAAGTAGCACAAACCAATCAGAAGAGAAGAGAGAATGTGTGAGGATGTGATGAGAGAAAAATGTCCTCCAACATTGACTAATATATATCCATCAGTGAGAGTGTGTGACACATTTGTTGAGGGTGTAAAACCTTAAGGCCGACCTAAACATATTTTGAATAGCTTAAAAATAAATTCAAAATAAATGTTCTGCTCATCGGATCAAGATGATCTTTAGATTGATCTTGCACCTCTCCGAAAGAGGAACCCAATAAAAATATCGGTATCTTCAACTGAGCATCACAACATGGAGATTGGACCTAGTTGTCTAAATTAACAAGCACGCAATGGGTGCTTGACCTATAAAATAAAAGACCTTGAGCATGAAACCCATGCTCCAAAATAATAATAACAATTTTTCTTTCATTTTACAATTTACAAGAATCAAAAGTACATTTCATATTTATGAAGACTGAACCTAGCTTAACATTTTTCAACATCTGTGTAGCTGCCAGTTGTAGGAGGCCAAAATTGCAGGGTCGAAATTCTAAAGCGAAGCTGCAGTAGGTCGAAGTTTGGAAGCTGCCTTGGAGAAAATCCTGCTGGGGGGCTGACTTAGTGCTTCGGAGGATTTTGGGCTTTGGTCTTTGGGTCTTGGAAGTCTCTTTATGAACAGATTCTATAAGAAGAGAAGCATATTTCTAGGTTTTTCCCTTGGAAAGGTTTTTCCCTGGCTTGAAGCCTATATCTTGTGTACTTTGTCTCTTTGTGATCTTCATTGTTTTGGTAATTTCTTGATGAACAAGATCTAATAAAGTAATAAAAGGCCAACACATATCACAAGTAATTATCAAGTTAAGGAAAATCTATATAATCTCTATGCCTTCTGATTTTACAACATTTATAACCTGTTTAAGGCACTGAAATTGACTACTGTTGTGACTTGTTTATTGCTTTAATTTTTATATTTTATGCAAGTTTTACAACAGCCATTAATAAATTTCAGAATTGCATTTTTTGGAGATTATTTTATTTTAGATAATAAGTTAATAACCTGATAAATGCTCCAAAACAGCCTCAAAGTAAACAAACTCAAATCTGAAATCTACCTTGAGTAACCACCTAATCCCTAACCTCTCTATTATATTTAATTGGTGGTAAATGGGGTAGTTACATAGAAGACCTGTACACTTGATTTTAGCCTCCCTTGCATTGAATTTGTCCTTCATTAAAATGAGGGAAGTAGTTGTCTAAGCAACAGTGGCAACAACCCCATGTTCCACTCATCTTTGTACCTTGTGAAAACTATGCACTGAGATGCAGGATTGTCAAATAACAACGCCTATATATGAAATTACGAATAAAGCTATTGATTGATTTCCCAAAGCAAAACCAAGAAAAGGTCATCATTTAAAATCTACTATACAATCTTGAATATACTTGTAGTGCCAGTGAAAGAAAATATTGGAGTAGTCTTTAGTGCGACTTTTTGGAGTTTCTGGTGCCGGAATCCAATGAAAAAATTTGAGGTAAAATCTTGATTTCTGTCATTTAAACTAGTTTTTTTACTGTATATATAGATTCAGCACCCTAAAAAACCCCTAGGACACTTCGATTGTGCAAGTTATCCATCAAATTTCTGTTTTCAATAAATTCTTGCCGGATTTTAAAGAAATTAGACTGGAAAAATCCACAGGAAAAGCCTCCAAAAAGTTGCACTAAAGACAACTCCGAAAATATTTCATGTCAGCTTGACAATAAGAGTGATCTGAGAAATTATATTTGGAAGCAAAAGTCAGTTGAACATTACCCAGATGCAAAAACTCCATTGTAATATCTTTTGAGACCATACTCCGTTGTCACTTCACCATCTGTTGGCAATCTAAATGGACCACGCCAATATTGTTGAGCTGACTTCCTGGATACCAGTTTCTTGACTGCATGTAACTCACTGTGTGTTGCTGGAGACCAAACAAGAAAAGGCAAAATAACATATAATTTAGACGATTCATATTTTTGATAAACTTTTGCAGACTCAATGCTTACATTATACATAGTAGATACTTCAGAAGTCTAAAGACAAAAAATCCAGGGTAATTAGCATCTTCTCAATCATAATTTGCACTGCATTTTAGATTAGGCCAGAATTATCTCAAACTCATCTTTGAACTTTATCTATCTTATGCTACAGCTTGGTGGCCACGAAAACTATCATAGAAAGATTTCTGCAGTTTGCTGTGTGCATGCTTTAATTTTGTTAAGCAGTAAACATAAAAAAGATTCAGGAACAAGAACAGATCTAGATTAAAGGTTGCCGTATTTTAGTGGCAAACCTTAGGCATGGAAGTCAGTTTACTCTCCAAGAAACAAATTTTGCAGAAACAAGCATAAATCACTCTGCCACATTTACATTTCACACATTGTCTGCATAAGGAAAATGTATAAGATTTGTGGAACAAACTGTAATAATTAATATCTTTTGTCATGCAGCCCAGGGATTCATTTTGTAGGAACAACAAAAAACAAATATTGTTAGAGGCACACATGATGGAAAGGTACTTACCGATAATTAGATGCATACCTTTCAACATCAGTGGAAGAGTACCAATGATGTCCATAAACAGGGATCGTAGACGCACCTTTGGGCCCTAAATGTACATGATTTTTAAAAATTAATCCAACAGACAAACAAGCCCATTAATTTCTGCTGCCATGTTCCAAATAACATGTCCCTAAGCTACAAAAAAACAGTACATCCATGCACCATTTCCAAAATAAACAGCCCATGAAACAAGACAATAGGAAAGAGAATCCAGAATTGGCATTGTTGTGTCTCATGCAATTGATGTTTGTAGCATCAAATAGGAACTTCCACATGGATCTAGTGTCGGACATGTGGAAGTCATCGAAAAAGATCCTTTCTATTTTGTAATTCACTTTAATTAAAGTTAATTATTAAAGTGAAAAACCTTTTATTAGTGAATTTACTATGTCTAATAAAATGTAAAGTATTTACATTAGTGATTTAGTTGCAATCTCCATCGTTGATTGGGATTTAATATCAACCGTGAATCTCATTGAGAGATTAGGGCTATGGAGACTTGGTCATCAACTCGATGTTATAAAAGAAATACAAAGTGAAAGGAAAAGATACAGAGTGTTAGAAATACGCAAGTGAGAAAATGATAAACTATTTTCACTCAATGTGCAAGTCCAAAGGAGAAAAGAAGAAAAAGTGTGAGCAACAAAAGGAGATTAACCAATTCTCAGAGATCGAAGGGGCCATACACAACAAGTGCAGAGGCAAATTCAAGAGTTCGTACAACCTAGCAAAAGAGAAGGGTGGCCATACAAATTTCTGGGACAGATTTCAACAGTAGGAGAGTCTTTACAGCAGGGTTTGGCAGAGCTGTACAAACTGTACTCTGGAGACCTTGGGCTATTTTCCCAGTTTGGGCTATTTTCCCAGTTTGGGAGACCTTGTAATCTTGGAGCAATTTTAATAAAAAACAATATTTGAAGGGCAAAAATTTGTGTGTGTATTTGTAATGTTCCAAATTGAAATTTACAGCTAATAACTGACACATGAACTAGGTTATAGCAAATAAAATTTACAATTAAGCATGCACCATCAAAAACACCAGGAAACTGGGCAAATAAGCTGAGCCATTTTATTAAATCTGGAATAAATGGGAATACAGTAACAAGGAACAAGTGCACCTGGGCTTGCATAAGCAAGCTAAGTCAAACCAAGCAAGATAGATGTCTCCCATGAGTTGAAATTTCAACCCCCAAGTGGCCTCTGCGCTGAACCAGGAAATTGTGCCACTGCTGTTACCTGGAAATAGTTTGAATCCCCTGCTAGACTGCCTGGATTGACCTGAAATTGTTGTTGTAGCTTCCTCTTAATTTTCCCCACAGGACCCAGAAAGGAATTGGTCCCAATCCTCCAAATCAGAAAACCTACAAAATGGAGCAAATTACCAGCAACTAATGGCTAGGAAGAGACACTTGTTTGATCTAGAGTGATCAGAAAATTTAGCCAAATTAATCTTGGTCTCTCCTCAACAAACCTAGAGAAACCCAGAAAGGGTTTTGGCAAATTCTACTGACCACCCGAGACCCAAAATTTCAGCTCACTCCTCCCCATTGGCTACCAAATAATTATGCTGTTTGGGGCACCAAAACTCCCCCAAAAATTTTGCAAGAATAGGAGTCGACCCCTTGACCCCTGACCGACAAAACCCAGAATGCTTTGAGCTAATTCCGACCTCCCGAAATTATCCAAAATCGGTGCTACATCCTCCTTGTCAGAAACTGCGTCTCCACTGGCTCTATCTGCTGCAACTCTCCTTATTTCTCCTCAATCTGCAATAGGAATGATATAGAAAATTTTCCCAGATGTAGGAGAGAGGTTTCACATCAAATCTCGGCACAAGATAGTTGAACCCAACTCCACAAAAATGTTATCCAATGACCCCCTACATAGGCCCTAGGAAGATAATTGCGTTCCCCTCAATAGAAGTCACCTCCGGCTCCAAAACTTTCCACAAAGGTTAGCCTCCCCCTCAAGCAACTCCACTAATTTTCTCCCAAAAAAACACCCTTGGAAGCTAGCTGAAATGAGTGGTATGATTTCTATATTGCGTCCTCCCTGGAGTACGAATTGGCTAAAGGAATATGCTGAAATGTGCTACATTACTCCACAATCCTCTCACCAAAGTAGCAATAGCTTGTCTCCTTAGGGTGGCACTCGAAGTCCAACTAAAGAAGGGTGAGTTCTCCCCTTTGAAAACTTTGTGCTAAACAGCACTTGTGACCCAGCTAAATAGCTTGAGCAACAAAGAAAATAGATGAGTGAACAAAAGACCCCCAATAGCTTCTATGCTCCTATTTATAATTTTTTCTTGCCTCCTCATGTGGGTCCCTCCATCCTATATTTCAACCTCCTTCCATTAGTAATTCGATTTTCTCTCCAAGTGTCCTGCGTTTCTTGTAGGTGTGGCCCCCACATTCCACTAGCAAAATAATTTTCTATTTCTCCTAAATCTCATACACCAAAAATGTCTCCAATGTTGAATTTACAAAATTGTGCAATGCTTAACACCTCCCCAATAAACTCCATTAACTCCCTCGGATGAAAAATCAAAATTGGGGACATTACAGTCCTCCCTGCCAAAAATTGCTTGTCCTCAAGCAATGCTTGAACAAGCTCCCTCTCTAACTGTGGATCCCCACTGTCACTGCAAACTTCACTAGGGTCCCAAATGTTTCATTGGATCGTCCATGATCTCTGTGTTGTCCTATAGTGAAGGAGTCCCTCGATATCAGGATCCCAAGCCAACTTGATCAACGTGTAGCACCCCTTGTTCCACTCACTATCCTGCCAGATATAGCCGTTAGAAACTCTTTGTCTACTGCCAATAAGTAGTCCATCTCATGCACTCTGATTGTGGGTCCCTGAAGATACAACCCAATCCTTATGTGAATGAAGTCTCTCCTACATGAGCTCCTCTCGAAATCCTCCTGCTGGCCAACCTGCCATGTTGATGAAGTCCCCCACACCATCGATGAGTCACTAAAGCCCAATGGAAGATCTAAGTGACCTCTCTTTGTAGCAGCCAGCTCATCTGTAAAGGTTGTTGAGCTGCCATGTACTGTGATGCTCGGGTCCCATGCTAGCCTTAGAAAGGTGCCACCATGATGTGGTTGTACCACACTAACTCTAATCGACTGTCGATTGTGCGTGCATTGTATCTTCCTCTCCTGGAACCCGATGGTGAAATACTGATAGAGGCAAGATACATATTGCCTATGCATCTCCAGGACGCCAAACCCCACCCAACCAAATCTAACTCTGAACCTGTCCAACAACAGAGTGTGTGACTCCCCATAGGATGAAACCCTCTGCGAACCCCCATTTGTCAACCCAAGAGCGAAATATATCACTCTTTGCCATGACTCCGTTCATCAGAAGACAAAGTGATCTATCGATCAACTGAATCCCTGCATCCCATAGCTAGACCTATTGCAGCATAGCTTTGACAACTACTGGAATCCATTTGGGCCTCATATCTAGTCCCTGCAGGCCACCAATATATAGGCTCCATATATCGTGAACTAATCTGAGGCATGCTAAACTGCCCTATGGCTGCCACTGTGTAGTACTGAAGATCGTTGGAAACCAAGTGCCAAATAGCTACCCCCTTAATGCATCCAATAGATGGGTATATAATACTAGAAGTCGAATCAGTGTATGCGGATCCATCCTGCGCCTACCAAACATCTCCACTGGGTCGCCCACCTACCCTCTAGATAATGTGTCGATACAATGTCGAGAGTCTAGATACATACTGGAAAATTGTCTTAGTTGTACGCAATATCCTCTTCTCATGCATGGTCCAAACATGCCTTGTGGAAAAGGTGACACATGTCTCCTCGATGACCAACTCCCCAAACGTAGGCTCAGTGATGATCGATATGCCACCCTTGCAGATGATCACCTCATCCCCCAACTTGTGGTTGTCAACTCGTGCACCAACCCAATGCAATCGCTGAGAAGTCTCTCCCCTAGCACACTGAGTGTCATCCAAATATCTCGGGTGAGCTCCTTCTCCCTCACTGCTCATGCCGAGAGTGTTAAAGGACAACAACCAGATCGCATGTGCCTGTAAGTGATGTAGAAGTGGGATAGACGTGTGAGTCCCCATGGATACCATCAAGTATCGCTCATCTACGTTCCTGTCAATCCTAGGTGAACTACACCCAAAGGTATGCCTGGTGTCTCTGTCCATAAGTCTCCCTGTAGGCGATACTCCATGACCTCGCTGTGTAGCACCATACGCCCCCGCATACCACCGAGCATCCTAGTACTCCTCGTCATGCCATAGTACATTGTGTCCTGCCCTTGTACACCATTGGATACCCCCTACTACTGTCGTACCATCCTGCACCATCTCCTTGTTGATTTTTGTAGCATTAGAAAGTGCTCTAAGTCTCAAATTTGGTGTGGAGGCTTAGACACTTGTATTCCAAAGGACCCAGAAAGTGTTTGTGGAAATTCCACTCGAATTTCGTTTTACTTGAAAAATTAATTATTTTAATGGGGACCATAAGTCTAAACTTAAGGAAATTAAATAATTAAAGGGTATTAAATAAAACAGAGTGTGAATCTTCTAGATGACATGGATCAAGTCATGTTATGATCTTAGCTGTTGATTAGACATCTAATCCGGGTCATTGATATGTCAACGAGAAGATTATAAAGGAAGGCTTGAGGGTCATTTAGAAAATACACCGAGACACTGACTTGATCTAAGATCGAAATTTCTGGGGTGGGGTTTGCTTAGAAATTCGAGCTAGAGATCTAAGCAGTGAGGGCCAGAGATAGCATCCGGAGAGAAAGATTTTCTCAGCCGGTGCAGCATCATTTAGAGAGAGACAGAAGAGATCTAGCCAAAGCTAGCGCTGAAGGAAGAGGGTTGACGCAGTGACTGCGTAGGCTCACACAGAGGCAGAGGAAGGGCTTTCGGAATTTTGTTGGTGGATCAATTTCGGAGGTCGAGATCCAGAAAGTGGCACCAAGAGGTTATTCCTCAGGGTCTAAGGAGGCAAAACAACTTGGCTGGAGCTAAACACTGAGCCTGGACGGAGGTGACGCAAAGGCTGCAAGTTGCGGCAATGGGACTGCGCAGAGCCTCCCCAGGGCAGGTTTTTCTTCATCTGGATCAGCTGGAAATTCAGTGATTGAGTGAGGTAAATCCTCACAAGTTCTTTTGCCAGTATTTCTCTCTGTAACTGAATTACCCTAAGGGTATTCAGAGATGTATTCATACATTGCTACTGCATAATAATAAAACCCTCAGATTTGTTGCATCAGTTTTCCCGCATTGGGTTTTTCCGGGACTTAGTCCAAAATAAAGGTGCCATATCTGTGAATGATTTCCTTGTTCAGTTTCCTTATTTCAGGATCATAATTATTGTAGTGTAGGTTGCTTCGATGATCACTTCAGTATTTCATGAATGTATTCATAAATAATTGTGTAAAGTAAATTACATAATAGATGAAGTAATTCGCATGGTTGCAATAGGATTCATTAGATCTATTTAGATCTAGGAATTTTCACATGGTATCAAAGCATTGATGTGAAACAGGAAGGACGGATCTGATTTCTGAAGTGAAGGTTGTTTTTGTTGCAGTGCAGCAGAACGAATCCATTGAAGGATTGCGCAGTTCTAGCCAGGATGGCTAAGATTTTCGTGGCAGTCTCTCTCTTAGTGAGTCGACAAAGAGAAAGGGCTTCCAGATTTGAGATCTTGTTGTGGCAGAGGGAGCAGCGCAAAGCCTCCACGCAGAAGACAAAGGGACGTAGTTTTTTGTTGTTGTTGTTGGGCAGAAAAGCGTCGGAAGGAGTCAAAGCACATATTTGGGGAATTCTTCCTCAATGATTTCTTAGCCGAGGAAATCAACATTTCTCAGTTGCTAAGCAGTAGAGGAGCAGCAGAACTTACAACTCCACCAGGGAGTGCGTAAGCCTACCAGGGTCTGCGCTATAGGGAGACAGAGGGAGCAAATTCGACAAATTTCAGCTGACATGGCATCTCACGGACTTCGTGATCAAGATCGATTGGAGGGCTCCTCCAACTATATGATCTGGAAGGAACGAGCTATGTTTCTTCTAGATGAATATGATCTGAAGGCATCCGTGAAGAACGTGGTAGTAGTACCAACAAATCCGAATCAAAACAAGAAGTACAAGGCTAATATGGCAAAGGCGAAGAGGTTTCTCCTTGATGGTGTCAAGGATCACATCGTCTCACATGTGGC
The DNA here is from genome assembly GCA_034641835.2 of Pinus albicaulis. Taxonomy (NCBI): domain Eukaryota; kingdom Viridiplantae; phylum Streptophyta; class Pinopsida; order Pinales; family Pinaceae; genus Pinus; species Pinus albicaulis. Next base: position 794,073,532 of record CM076576.1, on the reverse strand, counting down.
TGGTAAGTTTATTTCCATAGAGATGTGGTAGCTTTGCATGACCTATATGAGGGATCTTCCGAGCAGCAGAAGTTGTACTTGGAGTAGAAGCTTTGTATGATCCAGATGCGAAAAGGGGAGCACATGGCTTCATACCTCATGCGGTTTCAGAAGGTTCGAGATCAGATGTCAGCGATAGGTGCTACACCTACAGCTACAACCATGGTACGGATGGCTCTTAACAGTGTCACAGAGGAGTGGAAAGTGTTTGTCCAGAGCATACTAGGTCAGGTAGCGTTACCTAGTTGGGAGCAGTTGTGGTCATCTTTTTAGGAGGAAGAGCTGGGGAGAGACCTCGTCAAGTGCAAACTTGATGGTAGTAGTGGAAGCGGATTGAAATCCGTGTAAGAAGAGGAGAATGCAGCCCTTGCATCGAAGGGACAGTAGGCGCAACGGAAACTGAAGCGTGATGCTTCTAAGGTCAAGTGCTTCATATGTGGTGAGATGGGCCACTATGCATCTTAGTGTCCTCTAAAGAAGAAGGACAAAGATGAGAAGCATGACCCGAAGGATGCAGCCACGAGAATCGAGGAGAATGAGGTGGCCATGAGTTCCCATGTTTCTCCTAGTGAGAAGTGGGGTGATATTGAGTTGTAGTTTTTTGAACTTCAGTTGGGCAGGATCCTTGAGGAGCCCACCTCATGGATCATACCTTGCTAAGAGAGCCCATGATCAGCAGTAGTGGGATGGAGGAGTATTCAGATGGAGTCGAGGAGTGATGGAGATGATAATGCAGTAGATAGCAACGTCCATTTCAGGTGCAGCATAGAGCAGAGGTAGCAACAGCAGCAGCGCAGTGCACAGTGGTGCAAAGCAGTGCTTATGCAGTGCAAAGAAGCAGCAGCGCAGAGCATCAAAGGGGCAGCGCAGTAGCTATCAGCAGTCATATTCTTCAGCACCGAGGTGCATCCACTAAACACTTGTTAAGTTTTCAATGAGTTTTAGTTGTTTCTCTCAATAGCTAAGTTGTAGTGTAGATATGGTGTTAGCAGTCGCAGTGTTAGTAGCATAGCAGATGCAGCACTTGAGAGGGAACGGTAGTACAGATGTGGCAGTGGCAGTGGCAGTGTCATGGGTGGCAGTACAGTGGCAACAGCAGCGCAAAGACTAATGGACTTCAACAGCTCAGAGGATGCTTCAGGGTCAGTGCAGTATGCAACAAGCATTATTGCTAGAGCACTTTCCTCGCTAAGAGGGAGTGTTGATTTTTGTAGCATCAGAAAGTGCTCTAAGTCTCAAATTTGGTGTGGAGGCTTAGACACTTGTATTCCAAAGAACCCAGAAAGCGTTTATGGAAATTCTACTAGGATTTTGTTTTATTTGAAAAATTAATTATTTTAATGGGGACCCTAAGTCTAAACTTAGGGAAATTAAATAATTAAAGGGTATTAAATAAAACAGAGTGTGAATCTTCTAGAGGACACGGATCAAGTCATGTTATGATCTTAGCCATTGATTAGACATCTAATGTGGGTCATTGATATGTCAACGAGAAGACAATAGAGGAAGGCTTGAGGGTCACTAGGAAAATACACCGAGACACTAAATTGATCTAAGATCAAAATTTCTAGGGCGGAGTTTGCTGAGAAATTCAAGCTAGAGCTCTGAGCAGTGAGGGGTAGAGATAGCATCCGGAGAGAAAGATTTTCTTAGCCGATGGAGCATCAATAAGAGAGAGGCAGAAGAGATCTAGCCAAAGCTAGTGCCAAAGGAAGAGAGTTGACGCAGTGACTGCGTAGGCTCACGCAAAGGCAGCACAGAGGCAGAGGAAGGGTTTTCGGAATTTTGCTGGTGGATCAGTTTCGGAGGCCGAGATCTGGAAAGTGGCACCGGGAAGCTATTCCTCAGGGTCCAAGGAGGCAAAAGAACTTGGATGAGGCTAAACACTGAGCCTGGAAGGGGGTGACGCAAAGGCTGTAAGTTGCAGCGCTTGGACTACGCAGACGCTGCACAGAGCCTCCCCAAGGCAGGTTTTTCTTCATCTAGATTAGTCGGAAATTCAGTGATTGAGTGAGGTAAATCCTCCAAAATTCTTCTGCCAGTATTTCTCTCTGTAACTGAATCACCCTAGGGGTATTCAGAGATGTATTCAGGCATTGCTACTGCATAATAATAAAACCCTCAGATCTGTTGCACCAGTTTTCCCGCATTGGGCTTTTCTGGGGAATTAGTCCAAAATAAAGGTGTCATATGTGCGAATGATTTCCTTGTTCAGTTTCCTTGTTTCATAATCATAATTATTGTAGTGTAGGTTGCTCCAATGATTGCTTCAGTATTTCATGAATGTATTCAAAAATAATTGTGTAAAGTAAATTATAAGTAATTTGAATGGTTGCAGTAGGATTCATTAGATATGTTTAGATCTAGGAATTTTCACACTCTTGTCCTACCTGTGTCATTGTACCTGACACTCCTTGTGAGTACTCAAAAAGATGTGAGTCACTCCTATCCCACAGTGTAAACTAACATGTTGTGGTATACCACCACGCATCTCCATGCTCCTCTGCAAGCCACTGCTCCTCGCTGCATAGCCCCGCACACCACTGGGTGTTATGTACTAGAATTGGGTCTGTATGCATCAGGCCACATCTCCTCATCCATCCTGGTAGACCTGAGCGCCCTAACTCCACTCCTGCTAGAGGGGATATCTTTGTTGTGTCGATCCTTGGTGACGCCCGAGTCTTAAACCTCAATGGGAGAACTGTGGAAATTTTTGAATCTTTACACTTTATGCAGAAATTATTTACTGTTAATTTGTTTATGCTCCTCCTACTTAGACAAGTTATTAACTAAATAAAATTCAAGTTAAAATCGAAACAAAACACATAACAGATCTCCAACAATCCAGATCTAGAAGAAGTTCATGCACAGATAGACAAAGTTACAGTTATTTCTAGACAAATAGTCCCCGGAAAAACCCAATGCGGGAAAACTGGTCTTCTACCTACTGGAGGGTTTTATTGTTAAGAATTTTCTGAATACAACAAGCCTAGGTTCCAGATCTGGAAAACCTGATAGAGAAATAATAGATCTACAACTCACGGGTCGATCTAGGGCCAAAATAATGACTGATCCACACCCTTAAACAGGATTTACAGAACTCAGCCAGAATTAGGGCCTAGAAACCCCAGCGTTGCCCTTGAAGCCTCTACACCAGCCTCTGAAGCCCCTTTGAACCTCAGTGTTGCTTCGAAAAAGGTTGTGTTACCCCAGACTGGGTGACGCAGTCCCTACGCTGCCCCTTAGGGTCTCTGCGTAACCCCTTAGGGTTTCCTGCAGCAAATCACGTTGTCCTTGAGGGACTGCACAGCACCTGCATAGCACAAGTTGTTGCCCTCCTGCTGCTGGCCTCCTGCCTCTCTGAGCTGATCTCTTCCTCTTGTTGATTCTAGACCCTGGGATCAGATCTCCCCTTGGCCTAAATTCCCCTCTGCAGCTGAAACACTTCTGAGATTTCTTAGCAAACCCGCCCTAGAATCTCAGCTTAGCTTCAGTGCTTTGCCTCTGTGTATCTTTGCAAATGACCCTAAGCCTTTCCTTTATACTTTTCTCGTTGGAAAACCAACGGCCATGATCAGATCTTGAATCAATGGCTGAGATTAAAAGAAAGCTTGATCCGTGTGACTTAAGACAATTTCATCACCTGTTTAGTTAAATTCACTTTAATTATTTAAGTTCCCTAAGTTTAAACTTAAAAAATACATTAAAATAATTAATTAATTTAATATCTCTTAAACCAGATGACATTTCCCAAATCAATTTTTGGGTCTTGTAGATCAAGTGTACTCTAGTCTCTCCAAAAATTTGGGAGCTAGAGCACAACTGATGCTACCCCAAATACACAAAATCTCAACAAGAACATCGTCTCCATACAATACCTGGTCCAGTGGCCTACCCATGCCACCTCCTACCAGAGAATGCTAATGATCCTGCGACCCCATGCACAACTAACATGCCAAAACAACCCATGGAGTTTGCTCACAAACCACTTGGCCACTAGTGCCGACTGGAACTCCCCTAAGGAATGCATGCGCTCAAGCACTGGGTTTTCCACCTCATCGATGCCATATCTGTGAATATTTTTGAATATTACACTCATGCAGAAATCTACTGTTAGATCTAGTTATGCTCCTCCTACTTAATTAAGTTATTAAGCTGAAAATTCATATTAATATCGAAGCAAAACACATAACAAACTTTCACCAATTCAGATCTAGAAAAAGTACATGCACAGATAGACAAAGTGACAAACTGATTTTCTGGAGAAATAGTCCCCAAAAAATCCCAATGCGGGAAAACTGGTCTGATAGCTGCTGGAGGGTTTTATTATTAAGAATTTTCTGAATACAACAAATATGCGCTCCAGATCTGGAAAACCCGACAGAGAAATAATAGATCTACAACTCACTGGTTGTTCTGAAGCCAAAATAATGACTGATCCACACCCTCAAGCGAGATTTACGAGACTCAGCGAAAATTAGGCCCTAAAAACCCCAGTGCTGCCCCAACCCCTGCATCCCTCAGCGCTGGCCTGGAAAGGGTTGTGTTACCCCAGACTGGGTGACACAATCCTTACGCTGCCCTTTAGGGTCTCTGCGTAACCCCAGAGGGCTTCCAGCTGAATTACGTTGTCCTAGGAGGGACTGCGCAACACCTGTGTAGCACAGTTGTTGCCTTCTCTATTGTTGCTCTCCTGCTTCTCTAGGCTGCCTCTCTGAGCTGATCTTTGTCTCTTGTTGATTCTAGACCCTGGTATCAGATCATCCCCTTGGTCTAAATTCCCCTCTACAGCTGAAACACTTCTGAGAATTCTTAGCAAACCCGCCCTAAAATCTCAGCTTAACTTCAATGCTCTGCCTCTTTGTGTCTTTATAAATGACCCCAAGCCTTTTCTTTATACTTTTCTCGTTGGGAAACCAACGACCATGATCAGATCTTGAATCAATGGCTAAGATTAAAAAAAAGTTTGATCCGTGTGCCTTAAGACAATTTCATCACATGTTTAATTTAATTAACTTTAATTATTTCATTTTCCTAAGTTTAGACTTAGGAAATACATTAAAATAATTAATTAATTAAATATCTCCCAAACGAGATGAAATTTCCCAAATCCCTTTCTGGGTCTTGTAAATCAAGTGTACTCTAGTCCTTCCACAAAATTTGGGAGCTAAATCACAACTAATGCTACCCCAAATACACAAAATCTTAACACTCCCTCTTAGCATCAAGAGTGTGCTCCAGCAATACATCACACTATGCATTACAAGATTTTGGACAAAGGTTTCCCACTCATCTGTGAATGCATTGAGAGCAGTCCTGACCATCACATCGTCTTCCACTTTAGCACCCATTGCAATCAACTGATCTCTGATCAACTGCAATCTGAAGAGGAAATGCTCCATGTCTTCTCCCTTGGTCATCATGAATGACCTCATCTGAGTCTCCAACAGCACCTTTCTGTGGACATACTTTCCCCCATATATGGAAGTAAAGGCCTTCCACATCTCATTAGTTGTCTTCTTCTTAGCTATGTGTGGGACAATATGGTCCTTAACTCCATCCATGGTCAGTCGCTTGGCATGCCCAACAGCTTCATTATGCTTTCTGAGGGATCTACATCATTCGGTGTGGCCAGAGTCTGCTCTGCATGGTCCCTTAGATGATATGCCTCTAGGACTATCAAGATCCTAGCCTTTCAAGTTGAGAAGTTGGAAAGGCCATCCAATATGTGCTGATCACGCAATCCATGAGGAGCCATCTGCTCAGAAATGTGTCAGAACTTCCCTTTCTCTTTGCTAGAGAACTGGATCTAAGGCCCTTGGCGAAATAGGCACCTTCTGCTCCCTCTGACAACTAATTCCCTTCTTGGAAATCTGTCAAATCAACAATGATTCAGCTCTCTTTGATCCCATGATCAATCTGCAAGTTTCTTTGGCTAGAAACTCTCTGAGAAGTTGATCTCCTCCCGCTCTTTGTCACTTGTGCTTAGGCTAAAAATCCGAAAACTTCAGAAATTTAACCCCACCAGCACCTACTGAATTTCTACAGTTGTGCTTTAGGCTCTTCTGGATCTGACAGATTCAGATCTATATCACACTGGCTGGCTTCAGACAATCCTAGCGGTGCTTCTGTGCAGTAATTGCGTGGGCTTGTTGTGAAACAGCGCTGAACTGCGTCACCCTACCCTCTGCGTAACTTCTTCTGCTCTAAAAACAGCGTTGTCCCTTCAGATCTGCCCTTCTGCTGCTTTTCCTACTGCCTTCTACAGCAAGAACCTTCAGTCTTTTGCTGGTGACCGACCCTCCTAGATCTGCAATTGCTCTGATACCATGTGAAAATTTCTGAATATTACACTCATGCGTAAATCTACTGTTAAATTTGGTTATACTCCTCCTACTTAATTAAGTTATTAAGCTGAAAATTCAGATTAATATCGAAGCAAAACACATAACAGACTTTCACCAATTCAGATCTAGAAAAAGCACATGCACACATAGACAAAGTGACAATGATTTTCTGGACAAATAGTCCTTGGAAAAACCCAATATGGGAAAACCGGTCTGCTATTTGCTGGAGGGTTTTATTAATAAGAATTTTCTAAATACAACAAATCTGGGTTCTAGATATGGAAAACCCAACAAAGAAATAATGGATCTGCAATTCACTGGCTGTTCTGAAGCCAAAATAATCACTGATCCACACCCTCAAACAGGATTTACAAGACTCAGCCAAAATTAGGCCCTAGAAACCCCAGCGCTGCCCCTGAAGCCCCTGCGTCCCTGAGCGCTCGCCTGGAAAGGGTTGCATTACCCCAGATTGGGTGACGCAGTCCTTACGGTGCCGCTTACGGTCTCTGTGTAACCCCAAAGGGCTTCCAGCTGAATTACGCTATCGTGGGAGGGACTGCGCAGCACCTGCGTAGCACAGTTGTTACCCTCTCTGTTGCTGCTTTCTTGCTTCTCTGTGCTGCCTCTCTGAGCTGATCTTTGTCTCTTATTGATTCTAGACCCTGGGATCAAATCATCCCCTTGGTCTAAATTCCCCTCTCCGCAGCTGAAACACTTCTGAGAATTCTTAGCAAACCCGCCCTAGAATCTCAGCTTAGCTTCAGTGCTCTGCCTCTCTATGTCTTTAAAAATGACCCCAATGTAGAAATTTCTATTTTCCCACCTTGGTTTTCCGTTTCACTTTATTTCTCCAAATAGTTAAATGCACTTTCCCATAGCCTTACATTCAGCAAGCTGGAAAATAAATATTTTCTGAAAACACAAATTCTGGAAAATTTTCACAGTGCTGGAAATTGCAGAAATGAAAATCATCGTACTAAAACAGCCACACAAAACATTTTAACACAGCGATTTTTGGTCAATATGACCCTGGTAAAACCCCCTACAACTCTTGGGGAAAACCAGTTCGAAAGCTTCTATTTATTTTCTGAATATTGCTTTTACAGTGATGCAGAAATTTACTCAGCAAAGAAAATTACAGCAACTTCGAAACAGAACTTATCTCGAAAACTGTGCCAAACTCCACCTTGGTTTCCATGCCCACAAAACAGAAAAATTACAGCAGAAATTACATCCTTCAAAACTGTACGAACAACCTCCAAAACAGTGCCGAAATGGCTGTACGGCCTCCCTCGAAATCTGCAGTTTTCTCTCCTCAAAATTCGTGCCCACTTGCCTCGAGCTTCGTGCTCTGCCCTACTGTACAGATTTGTTGAAAGTTAGTGCTGCTGCCCTCCTCCTTCTCACTGCTCAGAAAATTCTCTTCAGCTTTCTCCTTCTCCTTCTCTCAATCTGCTCATGAAAGAATTAATGAATGAATGACCTTTTCTCTCCTTTTTCTCCTTTAATAGAACTCTAAGTGACTTTTAGGTTATCCCTAAATCTAATGGCTAAAATAGCTTTAGATCTAAGGTTGAGATTAAATGCTCTTTTAAATCTCACTTTCTATTTTTTAATTCACCCCACTTTAATAAAGACCCACTTAGTCATTTATTTCCAAAGTCACTTTTCCTTTCTAATTCTACATTAACTCTATTAAAGTCACTTTAAAATTAGACTTTAGTAACTTTTTCACTTAAAGTCACTTTTAAATTAGATTTTACTTTATAACTTTATAAAGCCACGTTAGGAGAAAAATTATATTCTTTTGGACATTTTTCCCTAGGCCAAAGATCAAAGCCTTAGGGAACCACCAATCCTCCGGAACCAAATTTCAACACTCCCTCTTACTGAGGAAGGTGTTCCTCACCACATCCATCTTATCTCTGAAGTAGACATGCTTGCCCTATGGTAAGGCTTTTGTAAGAATATCTGCAACCTGCTCATCAATGGGAATATATTCGAGCTTCACAACTGCCTTCTGGACATAGTCTCTGATGAAGTGATATATGATGCCGATATGCTTTGACCGATCATGAAATACTGGATTCTCCGTGAGTTTAATTCAACTCTGATTATCACAGTAAATCACTGAAGGTCTCAACTGCTGACCAAATAAGCCAAAAAACATCTTGCAAAGCCAGATAGCCTCACAACTAGCTAGACTGGCTGCCATATACTCTGCTTCCTCTGAACTCAATGCTACTGACTGCTGCTTCCGGCTGAACCACAACACCACTATCGAACCCAACCCAAAACAGCACCCTGAAGTGCTCTTCCTATCAGAAGCACATCCTGCTCAATCAGAATCAGTGTAACCTGCCAATCTCACTCCATTCCCCTGCCTATAATCCAGACCATACTCCACTGTCCCCTGCAAGTATCGCAAAAAGTGTTTTACAGCAATCCAGTGAACCTTCCTAGGCTCATACATAAACTGACTCATCGTGTTGACTGCAAAACATATATATGGTCTAGTGTTGACCAAATACATCAAGGAACCAATCAGCTATATGTACAATGTGGGATCCACCAACTCGAAATCCGAAGCATGAAGCTTCTTTCAGTTGGTGATCATCGATGTCGACATTGGTCTACAATCCTCCATGTGGAATCTCCCAAGGATGTCCACAATATACTTCCCCTGCCCCAGGAAGAAATGCCCCTCCTCCTGCCACACCTCCAAACCCAAAAAGTAATGCATCAAGCCAATGTCCTTCATCTCAAACTCCGATGCAAGACTCTCTTGCAGTGCTCTATGAGTCTCTCTGCACCCGTAATGACCAAGTCATCCACATACAAGACCATAATGAGAGGCTCCTCACCTATCACAATGAAGTATAAGTTCGGATCTGCCTCACTCTTTGTGAAACCCATCTCCTGCAAGCATGTATCTATCCGGGAGTACCAAGCTCTGGGAGCTTGCTTCAGGCAATAAAGGGCCTTCTTCAGTCTGCACACATGGGACTCTTTCCCATGCACCTCAAAGCCCTGTGGCTACTCAATGTACACCTCCTCTTGTATGAAGCCATTGAGAAATGCGGTCTTCACATCCATCTGGTGGATCTTCCAACCCATCTCTGCTGCTATCGATATAATGGAGCGAATCGAAGTATATCGAGCCACGGGAGCAAAGGTCTCCTCATAATCTACTCCCTCTACTTGAGAGAACCCTCTAGCCACAAACCTCGCTTTGAATTTCTCAATGCTGCCATTTGCAGCATGCTTTACCTTGTAAAGTCATCTGGAAGTCACCACGGATTTGCCCTCAAGCCTCGACACCACCTCCCAAACATCATTCTTCATGATAGAAGAATACTCCTCCTGCATGGCCTCTCTCCAGACTTGCTGGCTAGCTGCCTCCTCATAGCTAGAAGGCTCAGAGTCGATGATGTTGGCAACCATTGCCATATAGCTACAAAACCTCTCAGATGGTCTGCTCTCTCTGACCGGCCTCTTAGGCGCAGCAACAGATGTGGCCTCTCTCAAGGTATCCTGAAGCCACTTGGGCTTCCTGTTCCCTGAGCACACCTCTCCCACTGGAGAATGAAACTCCTCCTCCTCATCAGAAGTCTGAACTCCTGACTGTCTGTCTACTGTCCTCCTGCCTAAACCTGAACCTGTAGACGCTGAAGTACCGTGTGAACTGTCCATCAGTGGACTCCCTAGTGAACTGCTCTGTGGACTGCTCTACATGCTACCTGAAGCACCACCCCTCTGACTCTGCAAGCCACTGCTCACTGACGGACCAAACATCGTCATAGATGTACCTTCGAATCCTCCTGATCCCTGCCCACTGGATCTCTGTGACTGACTCAACTGCTGCTAAGGGTCTAGCTGATCCAGATACTCTAACTCCCGTGACCTGCTGAAAGCCCGGTCCTCCTCGAATCTCACATCCCGCCTGATAACAACTTTCCTCGAAGCAGGATTATAGACCCGAAAGGCTTTCGAGGTCTCACTATAGCCCACAAAGATACCCTTCTCTGCGGTGGGCTCTAGCTTGGTCCTCTTCTCCTTGGGTACGTAGGAGTATGCAATACACCCAAAGATATGGAAGTGATCAACATCAGGCTTCTTCCGAGAAAAAGCCTCCTCTGGAGTCACATGCCCCAAGGCTCGATGCGAACTCCTGTTCTGCAAGTATACAGCAATATTGCAGGCCTCTGCCCACAAAAAAAAAGGTAACCCCTAATCCTGTAACATGGCTTTGGCAGCCCCAATGATGGATCTGTTCTTCCTCTCCGCAACCCCGTTTTGCTGGGGGTTGTCAGGAACTGTGAACTCCCTCCTAATGCCTGCCTCCGCACAATACTCAACAAACTCTCCAAGGGTGTACTCACCTCCACTGTCCGACCTCAGGGAATTGATCTTCTGACCTGCCTGTGTCTCTACAAGAGCTCTAAACTCCTGAAACCGCTTGAAGACCTCACTCTTGGTCTTCAAGAAATAAATCCAGGTCCTCCTGGAGTGATCATCAATGAATAACACATAGTACTCATATCCACTAAAGGAAACATGAGACATCCGACCGCTCACATCGGAATGAATCAAATCAAGTATCCCAGTCGCTCTGCTGTCACTGCTGGGAAAAGGGGATTTGGCAAACTTGCCTATCGCACATCCTCTGCAAGTATCAAAGTGATCAGTACTGAAATCTGGCACACCTGTAGTGATCTCCCGCAAAGTCCTCAAGGCTCCATGATACATGTGCCCCATTCTGCGGTGCCAAATCTCACACAGCTCAGAACTGCTAGCTCTGCTGTCGGTACTACTGCTCAATGCCAAAAGGGGCTGAAATGCAAACTTGTACACCTTTGCATGGCATACACCTATCCTCCCCTGAACTGACTCGTACCTGAATATATCGGCTTTGTCCTCTCCTTAACAATATCTCATACCCTCTATCCTCCAGCTCTTGAGACGGATGCCAGGGTTCTTCCCTCATCCACGGCACATATAAAACATCCAACACCTTCAAGGGAGGTTTGGGTTCCCTATCAAATGTCGATGTCCGAGCCTTGCTTTTGCTCTAACTGTGTCATCCAGAGTACTACCTCTAATATCAGTGCCACTCTACGAAAGCTCTGAGAAGTACTCACAATTCTGTCATATGGCGTATTTACTTGTCCACATACCCGATACCCGAATATGCTCCGCTAGTCGAGGGAAATGCATGCTCCCTCTGAACCTCCGTGGCAAGTGATCCTGCACTAGTGGACTCAACCCAAACTCTCGGTCAAATCTATCTGAAAAGTCCTCAATCTCTGCTGATGCTGCCATGGTCTAGTTCTTCCCCTTCTTCTTCTTCTCCAAACACACAACTGCATAGTGTCCCATCTTCTGACAACTCCAACACTTCACTTTGGAGTAGTCCTTCTACGTGTTCTCCTGTTTACCTTTACCTTTGCCTTTGCCCCCACCACCACTTGTGGAAGCATGCTTCTTGCCTTTGCCTATCTTGCCTCCGGCCAACAATGCTACATCCTCATCTTGCTCAACTGGCTTGGCTACCCCAAGCTGACTCTTCCTGATCTCTGTCAGAATGCAATCATCCCAAAACCTCTCCCATGTCGGAAGGGTCTCACGTGCACAAACCCCATCAGCAAAATTCAGCCATGAAGTAGGAAGGCCATTCACTGCAATCCGCACCGACTCAGTGTTTAGAATGACCTCTCCAACTGTTGCCAATGCATCTCTCACATTAGTTATCTTTGTGAGATAACCAGTTGCACTATCATTCTTCCCCATCTTAATGGTCTTCAGCTTCTCCCTTAGGACCATCTTTTTGTTCTCATTGGTACTCTGGTAGAGATTGGTCAAAGCAGACCACATCTCATGAGCATGTCTCTTTCCTCTCACATGAGGAATCACATGGTCTTTAATACCATCCAGAATCAGCGTTTTTCCCTTGTTATTCTTTTTATTAAATGCTGCCAACTGAACAGCATCAGTAGGCACATTAACAGACTGCTGTTGGATATGAACCATGATATCCCAGACTTCTCCCTCCTCAAAGATGCTTTGCATTCTCTCTCCAAACGCTGTAATTACTATGCCGATCCAACCTATCTTCTACCCTCAATCCCAATGACATCCTTATTGTCCTAAAAACTGAAAATAACACTGTTGCAGTAAAGATAAAATTTCTGTGTGAGAAAAATTAACTTGCTGGAATTTTCTTAGTGAAAAATCAGCAACCCGTAATTTTTCTCTTTGTTGTCCCAAACTGCACTTTCAGCACCCAAGCTTTGATACCATGTAGAAATTTCTATTTTCCCCCCCCGGTTTTCAGTTTCACCTTATTTCTCCAAATAGTTAAATGCCCTTTTCCATAGCCTTACATTCAACAAGTTGGAAAATAAATATTTTCTGAAAACACAAATTCTGAAAAATTTTCACAGTACTGGAAATTGCAGAAATAAAAATCAGCAGACTAAAACAGCGACACAAAACATTTTAACACAATGATTTTTGGTCAACATGACCCTGGAAAAACCCCTTACAACTCTTGGGGAAAACCAGTTCGAAAGCTTCTCTTTATTTTCTGAATATTGCTTTTATAGTGACGCAAAAATTTACACAGCAAAAAAAATTACAGCAACTTCGAAACAGAACTGATCTCGAAAACCGTGCCAAACTCCACCTCGATTTCCGTGCCCACAAAACAGAAAAATTACAACAAAAATTACAGCCTTCAAAACTGTACGAACATCCTCGAAAACAGTGTTAGAATGGCTGTACAGCCTCCCTCGAAATCTGCAGTTTTCTCTCCTCGAAATTCATGCCCACTTGCCTCGAACTTCGTGCTATGCCCTGCTGTACGGATTTGCTGAAAGTTAGTGCTGCTGCTCTCCTTCTTCTCACTGCTCAGAAAATTCTCTTCAGCTTTCTCCTTCTCCTTCTCTCAATCTGCTCATGAAAGAATTAATGAATGAATGACATTTTCTCTCCTTTTCCTCCTTTAATAGAACTCTAAGTAACTTTTGGGTTATCCCCAAATCCAATGGCTGAAATAGCTTTAGATCTAGGGCTGAGATTAAATGCTCTTTTAAATGTCACTTTCTATTTTTTAATTCACCCTACTTTAATAAAGACCCACTTAGTCATTTATTTCCAAAGTCACTTTTCCTTTCTAATTTTACATTAACTTTATTAAAATCACTTTAAAATTAGACTTTAGTAACGTTTTCACTTAAAGTCACTTTTAAATTAGGTTTTACTTTATAACTTTATAAAGCCACTTTAGGAAAAAAATTAAATTCTTTTGGACACTTTTCCCTAGGCCAAAGATCAAAGCTTTAGGGGACCACCTGTCCTCCGATAACCAAATTTCAACACCCAAGCCTTTCCTTTATGCTTTTCTCGTTGGGAAACCAACGGCCATGATCAGATCTTGAATCAATGGCTAAGATTAAAAGAAAGCTTGATGCGTCTGACTTAAGACAGTTTCATCACATGTTTAATTTAATTAACTTTAATTATTTCATTTTCCTAAGTTTAGACTTAGGAAATACAGTAAAATAGTTGATTAATAAAATATCTCTCAAATGAGATAAAATTTCCCAAATCCCTTTCTGGGTCTTGTAGATCAAGTGTACTCTAGTCCTTCCACAAAATTTGGGAGCTAGAGCACAACTGATGCTACCCCAAATACACAAAATCTCAACAATATCCATCACGCATGGTTGATGTCAGATAGGAAGCCCCGCTTGGATCACAATGCCAACTTGGGCCTCCAGTACCCTCAATGTCTGAGAGCTCCCACTGAGCTTCACTTCGGACTACGGCCATCTCCATGAGTCTAGCCCACTCCACCGGGTACCAACTCAGAATCTCTCACCATCCAACCCCAAGAGAGGGATTGAATGCACAAACTCCAGCACATAGAACAAGTCCTCCATCCTGTGACTATTGCACGCTACGCAACTCACGTCGCCTCAACTCACCATCCTGGTCAACACATAAAATTTGTCGAGGGGACTTGACATCTCTCTCTTTGTGGTGCAAAGGTAGCCTTGCAATGTTGCAAGCCCCATTTATATAAGCCTAGAGAAAGCTATTGTCTGGAAGTACTACAGCTTTGCTGAAGGTTTGTGCATCTATTTACTCTAAGTCGGTGGCTGGCCCCAATGAATATTGCTCGTCCTCGTCCACTATGGGCTCAACATGAGGCACAAATTGCCCCTCCATGACTAGCTCACGCCCCTTTATGCGCTCTACATGCTGTTGTAGGTGATTGTCATCCTGCAATTCTATGGGTGCCTCTGTACCTATCAGCGTCTCATCAAGGGTGGTGATGTCTCCCGGCACCTCATCATCCTGTCATGCACTGCTACCTCATCAATCCCGCATACCTCATCAATGGATACCTCAACAATGAATGGGACCACTGATGTATGCTCTACTCTCTCCACTATGATATCAACCAGAGTGGTCAAGAGAGTCTCCAACGAGGATGACTCCTGCATCACATTGTGTGCAACTACGTGCTCCCTACAATCTAGTGTGCCCTCAACCTCATGGTCAAACTCCTCCCCAGGCTCTCTATATCTATAGCAAGGCCTCCACTAGCCAAGGCACCCCCAAGTCTCACCTTCTAGTTGTCCTTGGTTCTGTCGACTTTCCCCATATGATGGAAATGGTTGCATCCCCACAGTCTATGTACCTCTAGTGTCTCTGCTGGAAGGATGAGGATGGGTCTCTTTTGTCACCCTTTTAAGCTAGGTCAACCATTCATCACTCCAACAAATTACACCCCAGAATTCCTGCATACTGAATTTCCCTTAAGCCATGGGTTTGTCTACAGTTTCACTAGTCATTGTCCCTACATACTCTAATCTTCCATGATCTTATTGGCTACCCACAATTGGGCCAAGATCATGCTCTATTACCACTGTAACGTTCCAAATTGAAATTTACAGCTAATAACAGACACATGAACTAGAATATCGCAAATAAAATTTACAATTAAGCATGCACCATCAAAAACACCAGGAAACTGAGCAAATAAGTTGAGTCGTTTTATTAAATCTGGAATAAATGGGAATACAGTAACAAGGAACAAGTGGACCTGGGCTTGCATAAGCAAGCTAAGTCAAACCCAGGTGACATAGATGTCTCCCATGAGTAGAAACTTCAATCCCCAAATGGCCTCTACGTTGAACCAGGAAATTGTGCCACTGCTGCTACCAAAAAATATTTCAAATCCCTTGCTGGACTGCCCGGATTGGCTTGAAATTGTTGTTGTAGCTTCCTCTTAATTTTCCTCACAAGACCCAGAAAGGAATTGGTCCCGATCCTCCAAACCAGAAAACCCACAAAATGGAGCAAATTACAAGCAACTGCTTGCTGGGAAGAGAAACTTGTTTGAGCCCCCTCGAGTGCTCAGAAAATTCAGCCAAATTAATCTTGGTCTCTCCTCAACAAACCTAAAAAACCCAGAAATGGCTTTGGAAAATTATACTGACCACCCGAGACCCAAAATTTCATCTCACTCCTCCCCACTGGTGTAATATCCCCAAAGGGAAATAACCAGTAATACACAGAAATATGCCAGACAGATATAGAAAATACAATGCTGGAACTAGATCATGGAACAAGTACACATGGAATGCCAGAAAACTGAGCCATTTTATTAATCTGAAAGTACATAGAGAGAAGTACAAGAAAATCAGAATGAGTGCACCTATCCTTGCCCTAGGCAAGTGGAGACCCTCTCAGACAAATAGTGGCTGCAAATAAGGTCAGCGTCCTAGCTGACTGAAGGCTACTCTGAACACTGAAGCTGGAATGCACTGGAACTATGAGCTGAAGACTAATAGGTAGCTGGTATCAATCCTCCAATCCCACACAATGAAAACGCTGTCTCTGCTAGTGACAGCGCAGAAACAGATGGAGGGCTAGTCATAAACCCTCCAGATGAATGGATCAGCTCCTGAATGCTGGAAAATGCTGTCAAGCCCCTCTAACACAATCCTGCTCGCCAGATCAGCGTCCTCCCTGATGGCTCTGCCTCCTGTATGCTCAGATCTACTGGATCTGAAGCCTCCAATCCAGATCTGCGTCCTATCCCTCCAGATCTGCGTCCTCCTAGATCAGATCTGTTGTCAACCCTTCAGATCTATGCGGGATCTGACAATATCTCTTCAGATCTGCAACCTCCAAGGCTAGATCTGATGTTATCTCTTCAGATCTAAGCTAGATCTGCCAATATCTCCTCAGATCTGCAATCTCCCAAGCTGGATCTAGTACTATATCCTCAGATCTGCACCATACAGAACTAGATCTGCAAATACCCTTCCAGATCTGTGACCTCCAAGTCTGGATCTATCAATGTGCCTCGTATCCGTTCCTCCCCGCTCTCCTACTACAAATAGCCCTCTAAGTCTTACTACGTGCTTCCTTCTCCCCGACAAGCCCCTTCTCGCATCCGAACCGCGGCCCTTCCCGAACACCGCCCTCTCCTGCAAGGCCGACCAAGGCCCCCTCTTTCTTCCCCGGAACTCGTCCCTCCTTTTCGACTACAGCCTACCCGTAAGGGCTTCTTCCTCAAACCTCGGCACTGGGAACCGCCGCTACTTGCTACCGAAACCGAAAGGTGTTACTCGAACATACCCACAGGGCACTCTAAGTCCCCGAAGGATGGGTGAAACTCGTAAATAACCCACAGTATGTGCACTCGAAGTCCCCCGAGGCTAAGGGTGAGATCTCCGACGGGAGACACTCGGTTGCACTAAACAGTGCTGCAGACCGACTAAACAACCGGCGTGCTGAAGCAGACAGAAGTCTAGCTCTCAATATCAATATCAAATCATGAATGTCCAAATGAGGTGAGAACCCCTCCTTTTATAATGCCAAACTCCCTCCAAAACTTAACTGCGTCCTTACTCTCCTTTGACCTGCGCAGTTAACCTTGGGTCAGCCTGATGCCTCCCCATCATACTCATGTGGACCCCCAAGGCCCCCTCTCTAAGTTATAACGTTAATCAACTAGGAAAACACTTTATTTTATAAAGTGAGGTGACCCCTCTTATTTCTCACTTTATTTATTATTTCTAGTTAAAGCGGCAAAATTAAACAAAAATGAAATATTCCAATTAGCAAGGCTAATTGGGAATATTACAACTGGCTACCAAATAATTATGTTGTTTGGGGCACCAAAACTCCCCCAAAAATTCTACAAAATTAGGAGTAGACTCCTTGACCCCTGACTGACAAAAACCATAAATGTTTTGGGTTAATTCCGACCTCCTGAAATTACCCCAAAATTGTTGCTATGTCCTCTTTGGCAGAAATTGCATCCCCGGTGGCAATATTTGTTGCAACTCTCCTTATTTCTCCTCAATCTCCAATAGGAATCATATAGGAAATTTTCTCGGATGTAGGAGAGAGGTTTCACATCAAATCTTGGCACAAGATAGTTGAACCCAACTCCACAAAAACGTTGTCCAGTGACACCCTACGCAGGCCCTGTTACCACTCAAATCAGCAAGGGACCTAAGAGGGGTTCCTATGAGGGCAACTGCTAGGTCAAGGGAAACGATGGAGACTTAGCCCACTATCACCACAGTTAAGACTCCTTGCTCTTTACGGAATTTCACCTATGGGAGAAGACCCAGTCGTTTTAGGAAGTCATTTGTAAAGTATAGATCAATGAATAGGTGTGAAGTGACCCTAGAAACCCTTTCCCTAGGATAGAATGAAGAATGGGACTTAATTGGCTTTTAAGAAAGGGACTTGATCTTCTAGGGAGAGGGGATGAGAATTGGAGGGTTGAGGCGGAAGAATAAGATTGAAAAAGGAGGCTTTCAATCCCTAAAATCCTTTGGGAACTTGGATTCCCGAGTAATCCTTGATGAATCAACTTTGATGAAGAATGGAACCACACGAGGCCAAGTGGACCTAGCCCAGGTTAGGGGATGGATTGTGGCACCCAATGATGTTTTTAACCTAGTCAAGGTGAGGGGAAGGATCAAACAATAATTTTCTTCCAATGATGCCAAATTGATCCTACTAGGTTCTAGCCTTGGGAACACCAAGGAAAAACTTGATCCTAGAGCTAGGGCTTGGGGTATCCGAAGATTCCTCCATCGGAATTACTCCAAATTTGGAGGAGAGTGAGGGGCCCCACCAGCGCAGTTGTATCTAGGAGATCGAAGTTTTCCTGTGGCAAGATTCCTAGGAAATTGATGCCCTAGGTGACCTAATGGAGCTAGAACTAGGAAAAAAGGGAAAAAAGTGAAAAAGAGGGGAAAATGATCACCCTTTTTTGAGGGACCAATGCCTAATTCACTTAGGGTTATGGAGTCAAGGAAAATAATGAAGAAGGATTCAATTTCTTGTTCAAGGAGGCCCAAAAAGTCAAGCATTTATACTTCATACAAATGGTGCAACCTTGTCAAGATAACATGATCTCTAGGACATTTCATTCATCTAACAATGACCCATACATAAAATAAGCTAAATAGACACATAATTCCACATTTCATACATGCAGCAATTAGCCCTAATTATAGCAAAGTTCAATTGTATGCAGCAACAAGAATTAAATTTGCACTTGCAATGTTAGAGAGTGTATCCAACCGACATCACATTTGCAAATAAGAAGCTCTAAGAAAGAAATGGCCCAAATCTATACATCAAAATTCACCCATCATCCAAAAATAGTCCTCCAAGGAAAAATGTGAAATTCTCTAAAGATAGAGAGATCCCAAGTCAAGTGATGATCCAAATGAATCAAACTAACTCCTATTTATACACCAATTAGGAGTTCGATTTAGCTAATAAGCCTACAGTAGCCCCTAAAAATAAAATAATGTGCAAATAAACTAACTTTTGATGACAAGCCCACCAAACTAACTCATAAATGAAATAACACGCCTCTCAAGAGGTCAAATAATAATATATGCATGTTGTGGGACCCTCAAAGAGGCACGATGATGTCCACAAGTGCCATAATGATGAATAAAATCTTCAAAAGGTGATGGACAACGGGGTGGGGGTCTTGTTCTCCAAGTAGAAGACTTGTGGTGCTCCTAGTGGGTGTGGGGGCACACCAATGACCACGAGTCTCCATATGAGTCGAAGATGCATGTAGATCATATGTAAGGTCTCAAATGATAGAATAAACATTTCCATGTCATCGTACAGGTCCTGGGACACCTGCCAAGTGTGTGGTGCTCCTGTGGGGCCAATTGGGCATAGTGTACCAAGTGCATTATCCTCGTCCCAAAGGTGATCTCTAGTAATCTTTGGACATCGGTGGGGATCCATGGAGTGTTGTCTGCTACCGTGGAAGTCCATGGCTCTCTACACACAATGACAATAACTGTGTAGAGACAGTGTATGGCAGTTCATCCAAAGCTCGGATCAGTGTCGGATTGCCTGTGACAGTGTGAGAATTTTCTCACTATTTCTGTCATTTTTTCTCTGTATCGGATAGCCAATTTGGGCATCCAATCATTTGTACTCAAATTACTACTACATAATAATTTAAACCCTCAGTTGTGTGAAATTCCTAGATCTGACAATCTTAGGAATGCTACTTCAACTAACTAAGTTTACTTCTCTTATTATGTAAATTACATTTACAAAATTAATTCAGAATGCATCATGAATTATTGAAGTAAACTACTGAAGAAGTCTACACTTAATTAAATATGATTCTGAAACAAGGAAACTAAGCAAGAAATCAATCACACATAGGACACCTTTATTTTGGACCAAGTCCCCGGAAAAACCCAATGCGGGAAAATCGGTGCAGCAGTTTTCTGAATACAATCTCTAGATGCCTTGCTGGCTATCCAGTTTAGAGAAATAACAGCAAACAAAAATAGTGAGTTTTACCTCACACTGCAAGCCCCGGCTAATCCGGATTTGAACTGGAAAAACCCCAGCTCCCTCTGCACTACATCTGTGTAGGCCTACGTGGGAATGGTTGTGGACTGCGTCACCTCCTCTTTGAATCGATCTGCCTCTCGAAAAATCAAGTTTCAGCCCTCCCGGCTCAGAAACCCTGATCAACAGCAAAACTCGGACTATCTCTTGGAAACACTGCGCAATCCCTGCGTGAGCCCTTCATGGGCCTGCGTCACCCCTTCTGGGGACTGCGTCACCTCTCCTGGTGGCTACGTTGCTTCCTCTGTTGTCTTTGTTGCCTTTCTGCTATGTACTCTTGGTCCCAGAGAAGATCCTCTGACCAATAACTGCTTCTGCCCCTCACTGCACTGAATCACTTAGATCTGATCTTCGTCTAAGAACTTGCTCCATTAGAAGAATTTGATCACTTGATTCACTCGATGTGTCTTTCCAAATGACCCTCAAGCCTTCCTTTATAGTCTTCTCGTTGAGAAATCAACAGTCGATATTAGATATCTAATCAACGACTAAGATTATAACATGACTTGATCTTTGCTTTCTAGATCATTCTCACTCTGTTTTATTAATACCTTTTAATTGTTTAATTTCCCTAAGTTATGTGAAATTTCCCGAAACTGCTTAACAGAAATTTCTACGGCAGAAATCTGGTTTAGTTCTCCTACTTACATCACCCCTGTTGGGCCTACGCAGCCTCTATGTCACCCTCTCTGGACTGCATGAGGCTCTGCACCACCTTTGCGTGAGCCTGGTTGGACTGCGTCACCCTTGTTGGGTCTCTGCGTTGCTCTGGTACAGATCTGCCTCTCTACCAATGTATTCTCGACCTCGGATCTGAAATCCCACTGTCGATCTGCCCCTCACTGCACTGCAAGCTCACTCAAAAATTCTCAGCAAACCGCGCCCCAGAATTTCAACTTAGCTCAAGTGCTACTACTCTATGTGTATTCTCCAATTAACCCCAAGCCTTCCTTTAAAATGTTTCTCGTTGAACATTCAACGGCTGTGATTTAATCTCTAATCGACGGCTAAGATTAGAAAAGACTTGATGCTCATCACTTAGAACATTCTCACCCACATATTTAAATTAATTGCCTTTAATTATTTAATTTTCTTAAGTTAGACTTAAAATAATTAATTATTGGAATAACTTAAGCTCCAGGTGGAATTTCTTCAAACGATTTATGGGTCTTGGAGATCTCATGTGTTCTAGCTCTTCCGCAAAGTTTCAGAGCTAAAGCACATCTGATGCTACCCAAAAATCAACAAGTTAGACTTAGGGTCCCCATAAAAACAATTAATTTTTATAATAAAACATGAACCGAGTGGAATTTTCACAAACAGTTTCTGGGTCCTTTGGAACACCAGTGTCTAAGCCTCTCCACAAAATTTGGGGCTTAGAGCACTTCTGATGCTACCAAAAATCAACACTCCCTCTTAGCGAGATAAGTGATCTAACAATATGCCTGCTGCATAATGCTCTGACCCTTAAGCATCCTCTACCCTGTTGATGTCTGACAAGTTGTCCACGAACCTCTATGATGTTGTTGCAACTGTACTGCTGCCCATGACACTGCCACTACCGCATTTGTAATATAGCTCCCTTTCGAGTGTTGCATCTGTTATGCTACTAACACTGCATTTGCACTGCAACTTAGTTGCTAAGAGAAGCAATTGAAATCACCCAAAGACTGAACAAGTGTTCAGTGGATGCACCTCGACGCTGAAGACTCTGACTACTGACAACTACTACATTATCCCTCTGATGCACTGCGTTGTTGCTGCTCTGCATTGCGCAGCACTACTCTGCTCTGCGTTGCACTCTTGTGCACTATGCTGATGATGTTACGTTGTTGCTACTCTACTCTGTGCTCCTCCAGAAATAGGCGTTGCTACCTACTGTAATTTTCGCTCCATCATTCCTCGGCTCCCACTAAAGACTCCATTCCACTACTGCAAATATGGGCTCTTGTAGCAAGGTAATGATCCATGAGGTGAAATCCCCAAGGATCCTGCCCAACTGACATTCGGAGTGAACTACAGTTCAATATCACCCCACTTCTCACCTTGAGAAGTGTTGACACTCATGGGGAACTCATCCTGCTCGATCTTTGCGGCTGCAACTTTTGGAACGTGCTTCTTATCCTTGTCCTTTTTCTTCAAATGACACTGTGATGCAAAGTGGCCCATCTCACCACATATGAAGCATTTCACCTTCTAGACATCTCTCTTTTGTCTCTATTGCCCTTGTTGCCCTTTTGATGCGAGGGTTGCATTCTCCTCCTCCGGATTCTTAGATCCGCTCCAGTTACTACCGTCAAGCTTGCACTTGACTAGATCTCTCCTCAGCTCCTCCTCCTAAAACACTGACCACATCTACTCCCAACTAGGAAGCGTAGCCCTACCCACAATGCTTTGGACAAAAACTTGCCACTCCTCCGTGACTGCGTTAAGGGCTAGCGTCACCATAGTTGTCGAAGATGGGGTGGATCCCACGACTGCCAACTAGTCTCGAATCTCCTGAAGTCTCGTAAGGAACGAAGTAATGCCCTCCCCCTTCTGCATCTGGATCATCCAAAGCTTCTACTCCAAGTACATCTTCCGCTTCTTGGAATTTCCTTCGTATAGCAAGGACAAGGCCTCCCAAATCTCCCTAGCGGTAATCTTGCTAGCTAGATGAGAGACTATGTGATCCTTGACACCATGAAGGATCATCCTCTTAGCCTTTGCCATATCGGACCGGTACTTCTTATGTTAAAACTTGATCTGGATCTGAAGGTACAACAACCACATTCACCAAAAACATTTTGAGATCATATTCATCCAGAAGGAATTGGATCCTTTCCTTCCAGATTACGTAGTTGGAGGAACCCTCCAACCGGTCCTGATCTCTAAACCATGAGATGCCATCTCAGCCGAAAAACTGTCGAACTACTCCCTCTTCTTCCCCCTCTGTGTAGCACTAGGCAGGCTTACGCACTCCTTGTCAAGCTCATAGATCTGTTGCCCAGATCTGTTGCTCAAATCCTGAAAAAATGTTGAATTCCTCGACTAGGAACTCACTAAGGAAGAATTCCCCGCTAAGTGCTCTTTTCTTTCTTCTGATTCTTCTTTGCCCAGCAACTGCCTGGAGAAAAACTGCGTGTCTCTGGCTCTGCGTGAAGGCTCTGCGTTGCTCCCTCTACCTTGGAAAAATCTCAAACTGGATGTCCTTCCTCTCTATTGACTCACTCAAAGAGAGACAACCTCAAAACTTCAACCCTACTGGCTGGAGCTGCGTAATCCCTCTGGGAATTCGATCTGTTGTTGTTGCAACAAATCGGCCTTCTCTTCAATGCTCAGATCTTCTCTTCCTGTTTCACATCAAATGCTCTGAAGCCATGTGAATATTCCTAGATATGACAATCTTAGGAATCCTTCTGCAATATACTAAGTAAACTTCTCCCATTATGTAAAATACATTTACAGAATTAATTCAGAATGCATCATGAATTATTGAAGTAATCTATTGAAGTAGCCTACACTTATAAAATATGATTCTGAAACAAGGAAACTAAACAAGAAATCAATCACACATAGGACACCTTTATTTTGGACTAGGTCCCCGGAAAAACCCAATGCGGGAAAACCGGTGCAACAGATCTGAGTTTGTATTATTAAGCAGCAGTTTTCTAAATACAATCTTTGGATGCCTTGCTTGTTATCCAGTACAGAGAAATCATGGCAGACAAAAAAAAGTGAGTTTTACCGCACACTACAAGTCCCGGCTGATCCGGATCTGAACTAGCAAAACCCTAGCTCCCTCTGTGCAGTAGATGTATAGGACTACGTGGGGATGGTTGTGGACTGCGTCACCTCCTCTCTGAATCGATTTGCCTCTCGGAAAATCAAGTTTCAACCCTCCCAGCTCAGAAATCCAGATCTCCAGCAAAACTCGAACTGTCTCTTGGAAACACTTCGCAGTCCCCGCGTGAGCCCTGTGTGGGCCTGCGTCACCCCTTCTGGGGACTGCGTCACCTCTCCTGGTGGTTGTGTTGCTTCCTCTGCTGTCTCCATTGCATCTTTACTACGTACTCTTCGTCCCGGAGAAGATCCTCCGACCAATACTGCTTATGCCCCTCACTACACTAAATCACTTAGATCTGATCTTCATCTGAGCACTTGCTCCGTTAGAAGAATTCGATCACTTGATTCACTTGGTGTGTCTTTCCAAATGACCCTGAAGCCTTCCTTTGTAGTCTTCTCGTTGAGAAATCAACGACCGAGATTAGATCTCTAACCAACGGCTAAGATTATAATGTAACTTGATCTTTGCTTTCTAAATCATTCTCACTCTGTTTATTAATACCTTTTAATTGTTTAATTTCCCCAAGTTAGACTTAGGGTCCCCATAAAAATAATTAATTTTTATAATAAAACATGAACCGAGTGGAATTTTCACAAACGGTTTCTCGGTTCTTTGGAATACCAGTGTCTAAGCATCTCCACAAAATTTTGGACTTAGAGCACTTCCGATGAAACCAAAAATCAACACTCCCTCTTAGTGAGGAAAGTGCTCTAACAATATGTCTGCTGCATAATGCTCTGACCCTCAAGCATCCTCTGCGTTGCTAATGTCTGACAAGCTGTCCACCAACCTTTGCACTGCTGCTGCAACTGTATTGTTGTCCATGACACTGACATTGCCACTGCTGCATCTGTACTATAGCTCCCTTTCAAGTGTTGCATCTGCTATGTTTCTAACACTGCAACTCAGCTGATGTGAGAAGCAGCTAAAATCACCCAAAGACTGAACACGTGTTCAGTGGATGCACCTCGACGCTGAAGACTCTGATTGTTGACAACTACTATGTTATCCCTCTGATGCACTACGTTGTTGCTTCTTTGCACTGCATAGCACTACTCTGCTCTGCATTGCACTCCTATGCATTGCGCTGATGCTGCTACGTTGTTGGTGCTCTGCTCTGTACTCCTCCAGAAATAGGCGCTACTACCTACTGTAATTGTCGCTCCATCATTCCTCGGTTCCCACTGAAGACTCCATCCCACTACTGCAAATATGGGCTCCCGTAGCAAGGTAATGATCCATGAGGTGAACTCCTTAAGGATCCTACCCAATTGAAGTTCGAAGTGAACTATAGTTCAATATCACCCCACTTCTCACCTGGAGAAGCGTTCGCACTCATGGCGAACTCATCCTACTCAATCTTTGCGGCTGCAACTTTTGGATCGTGCTTCTCATCCTTGTCCTTTTTCTTCAAAGGACATTGTGATGCAAAGTGGCCCATCTCACCACATCTGAAGCACTTCACCTTCGAGACATCTCTCTTTTGTCTCCATTGCCCTTGTTTCCCTTTTGATGCGAGGGTTGCATTCTCCTCCTCCTCTGGATTCTTAGATTCTCTCTCGCAACTACCTTCAAGCTTGCACTTGACTAGATCTCTCCTCAGCTCCTCCTCCTAAATCGTTGACCACACCTGCTCCCAACTAGGAAGCGTAGCCTTGCCCAAAATGCTTTGAACAAAAACTTGCCACTCCTTCGTCACTGCGTTAAGGGTTAGCCTCACCATAGTTGTCGAAGATGGGATGGATCCCACGGCTGCCAACTGATCTCGAATCTCCTGAAGTCTTGTAAGGAACGAAGCAATGTGCTCCCCCTTCTACATCTAGATCATCCAGAGCTTTTGCTGCAAGTACATCTTCCGCTGATCAGAAGTTCCTTCGTATAGCAAGGACAAGGCCTCCCATATCTCCCTGGCGGTGTTCCTTCTAGCTACATGAGAGAATATGTGATCCTTGACACCATGAAAGATCATCCTCTTGGCATTTTCCATATTGGACCGATACTTCTTAAGTTGATCTGGATCTGAAGGTACAACAACCACATTCACCACGAACATCTTGAGATCATATATATCTAGAAGGAATTGGATCCTTTCATTCTAGATTACGTAGTTGGAGGAACCCTCCAACCGGTCCTAATCTCTAAGACCATGAGCTACCATCTCTCAGAAAAATTGTCGAACTGCTCCTTCTTCGTCCCCCTCTGCACAACACTAGGTAGGCTTACGCACTCCATGTCAAGCTCATAGATCTGCGACCCGGATTTGTTGCTCAGATCCTGGAAAAATGTTGAATTCATCAGCTAGGAACTCACTGAGGAAGAATTCCCCGCTATGTGCTCTTTTATTTCTTCTAACACTTCTCTTCCCAGCAATTGCCTGCAGAAAAACTGCGTCCCTCTGGCTCTGCATGAAGGCTCTGCGCTGCTCCCTCTGCCTTGGCAAAATCTCGAACTGGAAGTCCTATCTCTCTGTCGACTCACTCAAAGAGAGACAACCCCGAAACTTCAGCCCTTTTGGCTAGAACTGCGCAATCCCTTTGGGGATTCGATCTGTTGTTGTTGCAGCAAATTGGCCTTCTCTTCAGTGCTCAGATCTTCTCTTCCTGCTTCACATCAAATGCCTTGAAACCATGTAAAAAATCCTAGATCTGACAATCTTAGGAATCCTACTTCAACTAACTGAGTTTACTTCTCCTATTATGTAAAATACATTTACACAATTAATCCAGAATGCATCATGAATTATTGAAGTAAACTACTGAAGCCACCTACACTTAATTAAATATAATTACGAAACAAGGAAACTGAGCAAGAAATCAATCACACATAGGACACCTTTATTTTGGACTAAGTCCCCGGAAAAACCCAATGCAGGAAAACCAGTGCAGCAGATCTGAGGGTTTGTATTATTAAGCTGCAGTTTTTTTAATACAATCTTTGGATGCCTTGCTCACTATCCAGTACAGAGAAATCACGCCAGACAAAAACTAGTGAGTTTTACCTCACACAGCAAGTCTCGGCTGATCCGGATCTGAACTGGCGAAACCTCAACTTCTTCTGCATTGCCTCTGCGCAGCAGATGCGTAGGCCTGCATGGGGATGATTGTGGACTGCGTCACCTCCTCTCAAAATCAATCTGCCTCTCGGAAAATCAAGTTTCAGCCCTCCTGGCTCAGAAACCCCGATCTCCAGCAAAACTCAGACTATCTCTTGGAAACATTGCGCAATCCCTTCGTGAGCCCTGCGTGGGCCTGCGTCACACCTTTAGGGGACTGCGTCACCTCTTCTGGTGGTTTTGCTACTTCCTCTGTTGTCTCTGCTGCTATGTACTCTTGGTCCCAGAGAAGATCCTCCAACCAATAACTGCTTCTGCCCCTCACTGCACTGAATCACTTAGATCTGATCTTCATCCGAGCACTTGCTCTATCAGAAAAATTCAATCACTTGATTCACTTGGTGTGTCTTTCCAAATGACACTCAAGCCTTCCTTTATAGTCTTCTCATTGAGAAATCAACAGCCGAGATTAGAACTCTAATCAATGATTAAGATTATAACATGACTTGATCTTCGCTTTCTAGATCATTCTCCTCTATTTTATCAATGCCTTTTAATTGTTTAATTTCCCTAAGTTAGACTTAGGGTCCCCATTAAAATAATTAACTTTTATAATAAAACATGAACTGAGTGGTATTTTCACAAACAGTTCTGGGTTCTTTGGAATACCAGTGTCTAAGCCTCTCCACAAAATTTGGGGCTTAGAGCACTTCCGATGCTACCAAAAATCAACACTCCCTCTTAGCGAGGAAAGTGCTCTAACAATATGCCTGCTGCATAATGCTCTGACCCTAAAGCATCCTCTACGTTGCTGATGTCTGACAAGCTGTCCACCAACCTTTGCGACGCTGCTGCAACTGTACTACTGCCCATGACACTGCCACTGCCACTGTTGCATCGGCACTACAGCTCCCTTTGACGTATTGCATCTACTATGTTGCTAGCACTGCATCTACACTACAACTCAGCTGCTGAGAGAAACAGCTGAAATCACCCAAAGACTGAGCAAGTGTGCAGTGGATGCACCTCGGTGTTGAAGACTCTGACTGCTAATAACTACTGTGGTGTCCCTCTTATGCACTACACAGCACTACTCTGCTCTACGTTGCACTCCTGTGCACTGTGTTATTGCTGTTATGTTGCTGTTGTTCTGCTCTACGCTGCTCCAGAAATAGGCGCTACTACCTACTGCAACTGTCGCTCCATCACTCCTCAGCTCCCACTGAAGACTCCTCCATCTCGCTAATGCAAATATGGGCTCCCGTAGCAAGGTAATGATCCATGAGGTGAACTCCTCAA
The DNA here is from genome assembly GCA_034641835.2 of Pinus albicaulis. Classification (NCBI taxonomy): domain Eukaryota; kingdom Viridiplantae; phylum Streptophyta; class Pinopsida; order Pinales; family Pinaceae; genus Pinus; species Pinus albicaulis. The sequence goes on along the minus strand of CM076576.1, from coordinate 794,045,031 downwards.
GGATCCTACCCAACTGAAGTTCGAAGTGAACTACAGTTCCATATCACCCCACTTCTCACCTGGAGAAGCATTGGCACTCATGGCGAACTCATCCTACTCGATCTTTACGGCTGCAACTTTTGGATCGTGCTTCTCATCCTTGTCCTTTTTCTTCAAAGGGCACTGTGATACAAAGTGGCCCATCTCACCACATCTGAACCATTTCACATTCGAGACATCTCTTTTTTTTCTCTGTTGCCCTTGCTGCCCTTTCGATGTGAGGGTTGCATTCTCCTCCTCCTCCGGATTCTTAGATCTGCTCCCGCTGCTACCGTCAAGCTTGCACTTGACTGGATCTCTCCTCGACTCCTCCTTCTGAAGCGCTAACCACATATGTATTTATTTTTCTAGCATCGGAAAGTGATCTAAGTCTCAAAATTTGTGAGGAGGCTTGGACATCAACATTCTAAAGAACTCAGAAATCGTTTGTGGAAATTCCACTCAGTTTATGTTTTATTGAAATAATTCATTATTTTAATGAGGACCCTAGGTCTAAACATAGGGAAATTAAATAATTAATGGGTATTAATAAAACAGAGTGTGAATCTTCTAGAGAACGAAGATCAAGTCAAGATTTAATCTTAGCCATTGATTAGACTTCTAATCTGGGTCGTTGATTTGTCAATGAGAAGATTATAAGAGAAGCCTTGAGGGCCATTTGGAAGATAAGTCGGGCATACACTCAGTAACCTGAGGGAAGTCGACCCTAAAGGAATAGAATTCGATTTCAGAGGGAGAGTTGCAGGGTTGAGGAAGCAGAGAGCATCAGCATTATCAAGGCTCGAGGGAAGAAGGAAGCAGAAGGGCAAAGAGGCAGCACAGAGGAGCAGCGCAGAGGGCTCACGTAGTAGTGATGCAGTCTCACGCAGGCTCTGCGCAGAGAGACACACAGGGGTGATGCAGTGAGGGCCAGTGAGTCCCTCAGGTATCGAGAATTCTCCAAAGGTCTGGAGAGAATTTATCTCAGGTGGTTTTTGAAGAAGTTTCTCAATTTTTCTACCAATCTTTTTTTGTAAAGAATTTGTTGCTGAAGATTAATATATAAACCCTCGACTGTTGCACCAGATTTCCCACATTGGGTTTTTCCGAGGAAAATTGTCCAAAAATAATTGTGTAATTGTGATTATTTTCTTGTCCTTGCATTTTACTGTTCTTTTCTCTATATGTACTTGGTAATAACTACAGCAGTGTTTATTTCGAAATTTACTGGAAGGGTTTTTGTAAATAACTTATTGTGAAAATAAGTAGGAGAAAAGAATCTATAACTGCAATAGAATTTCAGAATTGAAATTTTCACATGGTATCAGAGCTTAGATTGAGTAACAGGAGTGGAGACCCTACAATGGAACAAAGTCCAAAAGTTGTTGCAGCAGCAACTTGGAAGGGTTCACGCAGTTCTCCAGAGAAAAGCATGAAAGAACAGAGGTATCACGACATCTCTGTATTGGTTTCCATATTAGAAGAAGATTTTGCTTGCGTATCAAGCTATGCCTCTCCAGAAGTCTGGTATCTTCATAGTGGAGCTTTTGCTCATATGACAGGAGTATGAGAATGTTTCTCAACCTACCGAGAAGAGCAGATGAACTTTTAGATCACCATGGGCAATAAGGCGAAGTGTGCTCATGTGGGAAGAGGTACCGTAGTATTTCAAACTGAAGTTGGCAATAAGCTTCGGGCCACCAATGCGCTGCATCTACCTGGTTTGGGGATGAACTTACTCTCGGTGTCTTAGCTTCAAAACAAGGGCTATGACGTTTACTTCATTGGAAAAAGAGTATATGTCAAACACCCGAGTTGGAAGAAGAAGGCACAAATCGGAGTCAGGAGCAACAAACTATATAAGTTGAAGCTCGAATCTCCAATGGCACTGATAGGCAGTAGCGATGAGAAGGATTTGAATGAACTATGGCACAGGAGAATGGGGCACTTACCAACATGGAGATTTGAGAATTCTTAAGATCGTCACAGGAGTTCCAGATTTGAGCACCAAGTGAGATGATGTTTGTAGAGGTTGCGCACTAGGAAAGTATGCCAAGGCAGCCTAACCCAGGAGCAGTAATAGGGGTAAGAGTGTGTTGGGATTAATACACTCAGACATCTGCAGACCAATGTCCACTAGAGCTTTTAGTGGTGTCGAATATTTCGTCACCTTCAGTGATGACCATTCCAGGAAAACTTGGATCTACTTTCTGAAGACCAAGGATGAAGTCTTTGATTGACTCAAGGAGTTTAAAGCTCTGGTTGAGAATCTGACAGGAAAGCCGATAAAAATATTGCGATGAGACAATGGTGGAGAATACATTAATAAAGATTTCACAGAGTTTTGTGCAAGGGAAGGCATCAGAAGAGAGTGGACCACTCCTTATAATCCGGAAAAGAATGGAATCGCAAAAGGGAAAAATAGAACTATTGTGGAGGCTGCAAGGGCAACATTGTATGATCAAGACATGCCCAAATTTATGTGGGTTGAAGCTTGTAATATAGCTGTATATGTTCAGAACAAGATTCCTCACATCACATTAGGTAAGATCACTCCAGAAAGTGTCTTCACTGACAGGAAGCCAAAATTAAGCCACTTCAGGATCTTTGGCAATGTGGCATACTACCATGTACCCGAAGAGAAGAGGAAGAAATTGGATAAGATTGCGGAAAAGGGATATCTGGTGGGATATAGCGAGAATGCTAACGCGTCCAGAATCTACATTCCTGATAGCAGGAAGATCGTAGTGCATCGAGATGTAAAGTTTGTGAAAATTTCAATATTGAAATACTACTGCAGTGATAGATTTACTTCTCCTACTAACAATAAGTTATTTACAAAATTATTCAGTAAATTTTGAAATAAACACTACTATAGCAATCACTTATGATTATGCAGAGAACATAACAGTAGAAAATACTGACAGTTATTTTTGGACAATTGTCCTCGGAAAAACCCAATATAGCAAAACCGGTGCAGCAGATGAGGGTTTATATTATTCTTTAGCAGTTAAATCTTTACAAGGAAAGTCTGACAGAAACAATTGAGAAGACTTCTTGACATACACCTGAGAGAATTCTTCTTCGGTACCTAGAAGAATTTATGACACCTGAGGGATTCACCAACCCTCTCTGCGTTTCTCCTGTCTGGCCCTCTGCGCAGAGCCAACGTAGCCTGTGTCACCACTACCTGAGGCTACTGCACTGCTCCTACGTGCTACTTCTTTGATTTTTTTGTTGCCTCCTTCCCTCGAACCCTGTCACTGTTACAACCCTTTGCTTCCTTCACCCTGCAAAGCTCCTACTGAAATCGAATTCTATTCCTTCAGAATCAACTTCCCTTAGGTTACTGAATGCTTACCCGGCTTACTTTTCAAATGACTCTCAAGCCTTCTTTTATAATCTTCTCATTGATGAATCAACAACCCAGATTAGAAGTCTAATCAATGGCTAAGATTAAAACTTGACTTGATCTTCATTCTTTAGAAGATTCACACTTTGCTTTATTAATACCCATTAATTATATAATTTCCCTAAGTTTAGACTTAGGGTCTCCATTAAAATAACTAATTATTTGAATAAAACATGAACCGAGTGGAATTTCCACAAACAGTTTCTAGGTTCTATGGAATATTGGTGTTTAAACCTCCTCACCAATTTTGAGACTTAGATCACTTTTTAATGCTACAAAAATCAACACTCCCTCTTAGCGAGGAAAGTGTTCAAGAAATATGTTTGTTGCATACTGCTCAGACCCTGAAGCATTCTCTGCGTCGTTGATGCCTAGTTGTTGTTGCCCCTCATCTGCTGCGTTGTTGCCTTCTGTATAGCTGCCCATGACACTGCCACTACCTCATTTGTACTGCAACTCCCTCGAAATTATGCATTGGTCCATTTCTGCTATTGAAATGGATTCTGGATCATCCCCATCTTCTCTCTAAAGTAGACAAATTTTGTCTTTTCCAGAGCCTTAGTAAGGATGTCTACCACCTGCTCTCATGTCGGAGTGTACTGTAATTGTACAGCTCCCTGTTGGACACAGTCTCTGATGAAATGACACCTGATGTCAATGTGCTTCAACCAATCATGGAACACAGGATTTTCAAAGAGCTTGATGCAACTTTGTGTTGAGTTTTCTTGAGTGATGGGGTAGCATCAGATCTGCGCTAGCTCCCAAAATTTGTGGAGGGACTAGAGTACATGAGATCTCCAAGACCCAGAAAGGGATTGGGGAAATTTCATCCGGCTTGGGAGATAATTAATTAATTAATAATTTTAATTATGGACCCTAAGTCTAACTTAGGAAAATTAAATTATTGAAGGTAATTAATTGAAACATATGATAAAATTGTCTTAAGTCACACGGAACATTTTTTTTTTAATCTTAGCCATCAATTCAAGATCTGATCATGGCCATTGATTTCCCAACGAGAAAAGTATAAAGGAAAGGCCTGGGGTCATTTGGAAGACACATGGAGGCAGAGCACTAAAGCTAAGATGGAATTTTAGGGCGTGGTTTGCTAAGAATTTCCAGAAGTGTTTCAGCTACAAAGAGGAGTAGTTTAGGCAAAGGAGATGGTCTGATCCCAGTGCCTACAATCAGTAAGAGGTAGAGAGCAACTTCCAGAGGCAGCGCAGAGAAGCAGAGGCAACAGCAGCAGAGAGGGCAGCAGCTGCGCAGCGCAGAGGCAACTTCAGCTACGTATTCCCTCCTAGGGCAACGTTGGGCAGCAGGAGACCCATTTGGGTTACGCAGAGACCCCCATGGGCAGCGTAGGGTCTGCGTCACCCATCCTGGGGTACGCAGCCCTCTCCAAGCCAGCGCAGATGCACGCATGGACTAAAGAGACTGACGCAGGGGCTTCAGGGGCAGCAATGGGGTTTCTAGGGCCAGAATTTGGCCGAGTCTTGTAAATCCTGTTTGAGGGTGTGGATCGGTCAGATTTTTGGCTTCAGAACAGCAGGATAACTGTAGATCTATATTTTTCTCTATCAAGTTAACCCACGTGGTGCCCAGATTTATTGTATTCAGAAAACTACTTAATAATACAATCCCCCCAACAGCCAAAAGATCGGTTTTCCCGCATTGGGTTTTTTCGGGGACTATTGTCCAGAAAATCTTGTGTCACTTTGTCTATGTGTACATGTACTTTTCTGTTTTAGATCTAAATCGGTGAAAGTCTATTATGTGTTTAATTCCATGTTAATCTGGAGATTTCAGCATTAATAACTTGATAAGTAGGAGAAGTATAACCAAATCTAACAGTAGATTTCTGGAAAAGTAACATTCAGAAATTTCCACACTTCGATTATCACATAAAATGTTCGTCGCTTCCATCTTTCCCTTGAGTAACTTCACAAGTAGCTCACTAAGCCATATGGCCTTGCACGAAGCAGTGCTTGCAGCGATATATTCCGCCTTAGTTGATCTCAGAGCCACTGACTTCTGTATCCTGCTGCACCAGGAGGTCATTCTTGATCCGACATTGAAACAGTACCCACTAGTACTTTTACGATCTATTGGGCTCCCAACCCAATCTGCATTAGTGAACCCACTAAATCTGATGTCATCGCCTCGAGTGTATCTCAATCCAAGTTCGATTGTTCCCTACAAATACCTGAGAACATGATTGGTTGTTGCCCAATGTGCCCTCCTTGGTTCTACCATGAATTGACTGAGGGTGTTGACAGCATAACAAATGCCTCGCCTAGTGTTGACCAGATACATCAGAGATCCTATGAGCTACCTATACAAGGTAGGATCAGCCTCATCATCTTCGGACGTATCAATTTTCTTCCAGTTGGTAATCATTGGGGTAGCCATGGGTCTACAGTCCTTCATCTGAAACCTTTTCAGAATTTTTGTAGTATATCTTCCTTGACCAAGGAAGATCTCACCCTTCTGCTGCCAAACTTCCAACCCCAGAAAATAATGCATCAGCCCTAGATCCTTCATGTCAAATTTTGCAACTAAATTCTCCTTGCAGTCCTTGATGAGCCTAGATGATCCTATCATAAATATATCATCTACGTACAGCACCAGTATCAGAGGCTCATCCCCTAATCTCAGATAGTATAGATTGAGATCCGCGTCACTCTTGACAAAATCCCATCTTCTGCAAGTAGTTATCAATTCGACCATACCAAGCTCTAGGAGCTTGCTTCAATCCATACAAGGCCTTCTTGAGCCTGCACACATGAGTTTTCTACTCATGCATCTCAAAGCCCTCTGGTTGTTCAATATATACTTCTTCTATCACCCCATTAAAGAATGTAGTCTTGACGTCCATTTGGTGAATCTCCCATCCCATTTGTGCAGCAAGAAATATCACGGATCTGATAGAAGTTTATCGAGCTACTAGGGTGAAGGTCTCTTTATAGTCTATCCCTTCCTTCTGAGCGTACCCCTTAGCCACAAACCTGGTTTTAAATTTCTCGATGCTGCCATCCGCAGCATATTTGATCTTGTAGATCCATCTCGAACCCACAATTGATCTGTCCTGAGGGCTAGAAACCACTTCCTAGACATCATTTTTCATGATGGAGTTGTATTCTTCCACCATCACATCTACCCACACTTGATGTTGACCTACCTCCTGAAAACTAGAGGGTTCCCCAACTTGGCCGACCAAGGCTTGGTACCTGTCAGGTTGCTTGTGCTGCCTCTTCTCATTTATGGGGGCTCCCACAAACTCCTTTACGTCCCTCAGAATTTGTCGTAATTCCCTACTCGACCTAGCACTGGTAGTGGGTGGATCTACCTGCTCTCCTTCCTACAACTCCTCGGGATATGTATCCCTTGGATCCTCGTGCCTTAGAGAAGCACTCATATCACCCTCCACAGCTCACTGTGGTTGGACTAGCGGATCCTCAGACTGCGTAGTAGAAGGCATCTTCGAGGATTTCCTGAAGGGCCTTTCCTCCATGAACTTCACATCTCGTAGATGGATTCCTCACTGTGAGAACCAAACCTTTGGGTAAGGGTGAGGTCTAAGGATTAGAGTTCAATTGTAATCTCGCTTTAGAGCTAACCAATAAAATAAACCAAGAGCACTATCTCATCACATTTACTTGCAAATCTCTCAAAATTTTTGTTATCTTGATGGTTTAAAGTTTCACATGCAAATCTTATTTCAAGAAGCATTTTGGCTGCAAGCATTTTAATTTCTTGAATTTTGCAACAAGTTTAATTCTATGGTACTTGGAAATTTGTTTACTTTTGCAACTTCATTGCATGTTGTCATTTTAATGGTCATTATGCTTATGGATGATTGATATATCTTGTTTCATTGGCAAGTACCCTTATTTGTGTAGAAATTTCTGAATCTTATATCTTATGCAGAAATTATAACTGTTAATATGGTTAAGCTTCTCCTACTTATACAAGTTATTAACTGAATAAATTCAAGTTAAAATCAAAGCAAAACACATAACAGATCTCTACCAATTCAGATCTAGAATAAGCACATGCACACATTCACAAAGTGACAATTATTTTTGGACAAATAGTCCCCGGAAAAACCCAATGCGGGAAAATCAGTCTCTGGCTGCTAGAGGGCTCTATTATTAAGAATATTTCTGAATACACAACTCTGGGTTCCAGATCTGGAAAACCCGACAGAGAAAACACTAGATCTGCAGCTCATTGGCTGATCTAGGGCCAAAATAATGACCGATCCACACCCTCAAACGGGATTTACAAAACTCAGCCAAATCTAGGCCTAAAAACCCCAGTGTTGCCCCTGAAAGGCTCTGCATCAGCCTTGGATGGCCTTCAAACCCTCAGTGCTGCTCCGAAAGGGACTGCGTTACCCCAGAATGGGTGACGCAGTCACTACGCTGCCCCTAAGGGTCTCTGCGTAACCCCTTAAGGGTTTCCTGAAAATTACATTGTCCTTGCTGCTGTTGCTTCCTTTCTCTGCGTTGTCCTTGAGCTGATCTCTTCTCTGTCTCTTGTGTATTCTAGACCTCGGGATCAAATCATCCCCTTGGTCTAAATTCCCCTCTTTGCAACTTAAACACTTCTGAGTATTCTTAGCAAACCCTACCCTAGAATCTCAGCTTAGCTTCAGTGCTCTGCCTCTGTGTGTCTTTACAAATGACCCCAAGTCTTTTCTTTATACTTTTCTCATTGACAAATCAACGGCCAAGATTAAATCTTTAATCAATGGCTAAGATTAAAAGAAAGCTTGATCCGTGTGACTTAAGACAATTTCATCACATGTTTAATTAAATTCACTTTAATTATTTTATTTTCCTAAGTTCTAACTTAGGAAATACATTAAAATAATTAATTAATTTAATACCTCCTAAACAAGATAAAATTTCTCAAATCCATTTCTGGGTCTTGTAGATCAGGTGAACTCTATTCCTTCCTCAAAATTTGGGACCTAGAGCACAACTGATGCTACCCCAAATACACAAAATCTCAACACTCCCTCTTAGCATCAAGGGTGTGCTCTAGTAACACATCACACTTATGCATTACATGATTTTGGGCACTGGTTCTGTGCTACTAAAGCTTGGCCTCCTGCCACTCAACTCTGCACTGTTGCTGCCATTCTGTACTGCTGCTCATGACTCTGCCACTACCACTGCCACTACAACCTCTGTACTGCAGCTCCCTCTCAATATGCTGCATCTGTGCTCCTCATAGCACTGCCACTGCTAATCTGCTGCACTGCAACTTCAGTTGTTGAGAGAAACAATTGAATCTCCTACCCAATCTTTGATAGACAAGTCGGATGGGATGCATCCTCATCACTGAAGCTCCATAGGCTACAGATATGTGCTGACATCTAAAGAGCGATGCGCAACTATAGCTTTGCCTACGTAATCAAACTCCCTCTACACTACTAAAGTCACATCAGCTCCTTGTGCTGAAATCTATCACGTTGCTGCTGCACTGCGCTGTCCCTCTGAAGCTCTCTGCGTTGTTGCAGCACTGCACTGCGTAAGCAGCACTACTTTGCGCTACTACTGCTTCTACACTGCTGCTGCTTTGCTCTGCGCTGCTCCTCCCAGCCTTCAGATCTGCCTCTGCTTCTGCCTCATTTGTGATCTATGCACCCACTGCTCCACTTGTCCTGCTACTGTCTTAAGGCTGTCGTAGCTCGCATGTGATCCAAGAGATGAGCTACTCAAGGATCCCGCCTCTTCCATGTAGCTCCTCTACATATCCATGTCACCCCACCTCCGTGGTTCATGAGCACTCATGGCTGCATCATCTCCTGACCCATCATCTGCCACTGCTACCTTGGAAGAGGATGCTTCCTAGTCCCTTTTCTTCTCCGGACAATGGCTGGCAAAATGTCCCATTTCGCCACACTGGAAGTACTCGATCATTGAAAGATCCTTCTTCTTCTTCGGCTGCTTCTTCGATGCCAAGGCTGCATCTTCCTCCTCTTCCTTCTTTACTTTGCTCAATGCAGGGTTGTGCCGCCTCTTGGTGAATCTTCGTAGTTCTTCTTGCCACAAGATTGACCACAAACTGTCCCAATCTAGGAGGTCCGCTATGCCCAAGATACTTTGGACAAAGGTTTCCCACTCATCCGTGACTCCATTGAGGGCAATCCTGACTATCACTGCATCATCTATGGTTGCACCCATTGCAGTCAGTTGATCCCTGATTGCCTGCAATCTGAAGAGGAAGTGTTCCATGTCTTCTCCCTTGGCCATAATGAATGACCTCATTTGGGTCTCCAACAACATCTTCCTTTGAACTGATTTTCCCTCATACAAGGAAGTCAAGGCCTTCCACATTTCGTTGGCTGTCTTCTTCTCAGCTATGTGTGGTACAATATGGTCCTTGATACAGTCCATTATTAGCCGCTTGGCATGCCCAGCAACTTCCTTATGCTTCCGTAGGAGATCCGCATCTGTCGGTATGGCAAGAGTCTGCTCTGCATGGTCTCTTAGATTGTACGTCGCAAGGATAATCAGGATCCTTGCTTTCCAAACCAAAAATTTTGAGAGGCCCTCTAGTATATCCTGATCACGCAGTCCATGAGGAGCCATCTGCTCAGAATGTGTCGGAACTTCCTTTTCTCTTTGCTAGAGAAATGTATCTAAGGCCCTTGGTGAAACAGGTGCCTTCTGCTCCCTCTGACACTTGATTTCCCTCCTTAAAAATCTACCAAATCAACTATGATTCAGCTTCTTCTTTGATCCTCTGATCAAAATCTAAGTTTCCTTTGGCAAGAAAATTTCTTGAGAAGTTGATCTCCTCCCAACCTTTGTCACTTGTGCTAAGGCTAAAAATCTGAAATCTTCAGAGTTTTAACTCAACTAGCTTTTCTGAATTTCTGCAGACTTTTTCTAGATCTGACAAATTCATATTTGAATCACACTAGCTAGCTTCAAACCCAACCAGCGTTGTTTCTGAGCTGCCTCTGCAAAGTAATTGCGTGGGCTTGCTAGGACACAACGTTGGACAGCGTCACCCTTCCCTCTGCGTGAATCTGCTCCAGAAAACTGCGTTGTCCCTACAGATCTGCTTCTCTGCTGCTTTCTGCAGCTAGATCCTTCAGATTCTCCTGCTGGTGACCCTTCTAGATCTGCAATTCCTCTGATACCATGTAGAAATTTCTAAATCTTAGATCTTATGCAGAAATTATTACTGTTAATCCAGTTAAGCTTCTCCTACTTATACAAGTTATTCACTGAATAAATTCAAGTTAAAATCAAAGCAAAACACATAACAGATCTCTACCAATTCAGATCTAGAATAAGAACATGCACACATTGACAAAGTGACAGTTATTTCTAGAGAAATAGTCCCCGGAAAAACCCAACGCGGGAAAACCGGTCTCTGGCTGTTGGAGGGCTCTACTATTAAGAATATTTCTAAATACACAACTCTGGGTTCCAGATCTAGAAAACCCGACAAAGAAAACACTAGATCTGTAACTCACTGGTTGATCTAGAGGCAAAATAATGACTGATCCACACCCTCAAACGGGATTTACAGAACTCAGCCAAATCTAGACCTAGAAACTCCAGCGCTGCCCCTAAAAGGATCTGCATCAGCCTCTGAAGCCCCTGAAAGGCTCTTTGTCAGCCTTGGATGGCCTCCAAACCATCAGTGCTGCTCCGGAAGGGACTCCGTTACCCCAAAATGGGAGACGTAGTCACTACGCTGCCCCTAAGGGTCTTTGCGTAACCCCTTAAGGGTTTCCTGAAAATTACGTTGTCCTTGCTGCTGCTGCCTTTCTCTGCGTTGACCTTGAGCTGATCTCTTCTCTGCCTCTTGTGTATTCTAGACCCTGGGATCAGATCATCCCCTTAGTCTAAATTCCCCTCTCTGAAACTAAAACACTTCAAAGTATTCTTAGCAAACCCTACCATAGAATCTCAGCTTAGCTTCAGTGCTCTGCCTCTATGTGTCTTTACAAATGACCCGAAGCCTTTCCTTTATACTTTTCTCGTTGACAAATCAACACCCAAGATTAAATCGTTAATCAATGGCTAAGATTAAACGAAAGCTTGATCAGTGTGACTTAAGACAATTTCATTACATGTTTAATTAAATTCACTTTAATTATTTTATTTTCCTAAGTTTTAACTTAGGAAATACGTTAAAATAATTAATTAATTTAATATCTCCTACACTAGATGAAATTTCCCAAATCCATTTCTGGGTCTTGTAGATCAGGTGAACTCTAGTTGTTCCTCAAAATTTGGGACCTAGAGCACCACTGATGCTACCGCAAATACACAAAATCTCAACAATTTGCCATTGCAAATTTAATTGCATGTTGTTAGCTTGGTCGAACATTTGAGTTTTTATATCATCTCATTTACATTCTCCAAAGTAGATTACTAATTGTTTCCTTTTGACCAAGATAGTTTCTAATGTTTTGATTTATAAATCTATTTATCTTGAAAGCATTTACAATATCTTGTGCTAACATCTTCTTGTTTCACTTTTCAAGATTCCTTTTACTTTCCATTTGAAAGCATTTTACTTCATTTAAGCAAACACATTTTCATTTCTTGAGCAATACTTTAAAAGCACTGGTCTTTCATATGCTTATGCTTATCTCATGTGTTGATTGTTAATGGTTATTTCATTTCATATTGCTCACATCATATTTGCTTGTAATCTTAAAAGGTAATCCATTTCACTTTAACATTCTCCTAGAAACCTCACATCTTTTAACTTAGTTTTTCATTTAGGCGCCACCCCCCATAGCTAACCTATGAGATAGCTTAAACGGAGAGAGTTGTGATTAGAGGGACAGTCTCTTCTCTGAGTTCCTTGCCACCAACCACACCTTTTGGGGTTAAAGGCTTTTCTCACTAACTTGTAGGTAAGTGTAGGTAGCAAGGCGATAACATTTTTGGCACAGTTACCGAGGACAAGCTTTCTTGTACCAAGGAAATTGACTAACTTATGGATTTTGCATGTTGGATTCTAGAGTTAGAGTCTCGTTCAAGTGGCGACTCCACTTATTTCATTTTCTGCAAGGATTTCTGCCTGAAGTCTTCTATTGTAAAATTCTTGCTAATCTTGGACAGGAGCCTCTTTCTGATATCCATTTTCTCTTTCAGGGTCAAGTGAGCATGACATCATGAATGATCTGTTCGCCCCTTCTGATTTTACTAACATTCCAGGCTATCCGAATTTTATTCCAGATGAAGCCATTGAAGTTGTTGATGAGTTGCCTAGTTTTCTAGGTAACAATGCCATTACCACTGAAACTCACCTTAGGAATTTCCACCTTTGTGTGAGCAAATGGTGCCATGATATTAACCATGAGGTCATTAAAATGAAACTTTTCATCTTTTGATTAGATGGTGATGCTATGGATTGGTTCATAGACTTACCTACTAACCATTTTGATTCTCTAGAATCAATCATTGATGCCTTTGAAGAAAAATATGGAGATGAAAGAAAGATCAAAGCGAAAATAAAAGCAAATCAGAGTGATAGGGATCTCATCAGGGAGTTGACTCAAATGATTAAGGATATGCAACTCAACCAAGCTCAACTCATTAAAAACATGGAATTCAATCAAACAAAATTAATAGTAAATCATGCACACGCAATAAAGGCCATGGAGGTCAATCATTCTAATCAGATGACCTCCATTCAAAACAGGTTGTTGGCCATGGAAGAAAAACAAGTGAAATTAATCAACACCATGGAAACAAATCATGCTAAGGAAATAAATGTTATGAAGGCTAGTCATATCACTTTTCAGAATAGTTTAGAGGAAATGGAAAGATTCCAGGTACAGAAATTCCAGCTTAGGGGAAGATGATGAAGGGGAAAGGAACAAAGAAACAAATCATAAGTCTCCCCATCCTCTAAAGCAAGCTTCATCTCATTATGAGGAGGTAATTTATTCCATTGAAAAATGGCTAATTGAAGGTGACCTAGATAGAAAGGAAACTGAGGGGAATCAAGTTCATACTTATGAGATTGATCCATCACCCATGTCAGAGCAGATGCAAAATAAAGAAAGGAAGGTCAAAGAAGTTTTGGATACTTAAGATTTTCCATCTAAGCATCTTCAAGATCGGCCAGAAAGGTCTACTTTGATTGCATCAACATCAACATCACAATATATTAAGAAGTAAAGAAAAAAGAAGAAAGGATTTGGTAAATCTAATGACCATGTACAACACAGTGTCGGGGCGGATCAAAGTCCTAAGATATTCAAAATTGGACAGGGCACATCAAAAAAGCAGCCCATGGATCTGCCTAAAAGTAGGCAAGTTCTCAGCTTGAACTTCATCGAGAACATCTAAAGCATGAGGAATCTTTTTGTATCATATTTCTAATGTTAACCCTTGTGAATTTTGTTTAAGAAGATTTATTTCATGAATAAATTATGCTCTTAGAATAAAATTTCCATTTCGGTACTTGATTTTTTTTTTATGATACTTTGAACGGATACTACTAATATATATCTTTGGTTTGTGGATGCAGATTCCAGGTTCTTGCACACTCACTTCATATCTAGCATGCATCCCCATATGGAGCCAAATGTTAACCACTCGAGTGGCACCTAATGATTATATGAAGACTCTGTGTGCCTAAGGATGAACAAATGGACACCTCTACCATCAGATATCATCAGGTCATCGGAGTTTTTAAACTCTACTTCTACTTCTCATCATTTTCTCTTGGACCCAGATTCCATGCCCTACGGGGAATTGTAATAAATGATGATAGTAATGATGAGTTTTGAGTCAGTATTGAGTATGTAATAGGCCTAGGTAGCTTGGGACCTTGCCAACAAGTGAGTATTACTCTAGGAGGTTTTTTCACTTGGTTAATTATCATCTCCCTACTAGGAGTTAATAATTAATTGAGTTTTTTCTTCCAAATTTACCCCAAAGCCGGAGTAAGGCTTGATGGTGAGGCCTTGGGTGAGTCCTAATGTCTAGAGTCAATGTATATTACCATACTAGATCATACAAAAAAATTCGTGGAATTTGTTAGGTCTAGGTTGTCATTTTTTAAATTTTTTAGATTTCCCGTAGGTCAAAAATTGCAATAAATATTGTAATTGAATTGTAATAAGTGTTGTCTAGACTCTACAGAAGTTTTATGGGGTATGAGTAAACAAAATTACACCTCTCACCCTCAACTTTCTACTATGACACACTTTGAGGGGTTAAAAATGTGTTTTGAACCCTCAAAACCCACTTTTCCTAAGTTTAGTGGGAAATTTGGCAATTAATTAAGCAAGAAATTAAATAAATGAAGAAAAATAAATATCCACACATGCTAAATGTTGTGGAATTGAGGTGGAAAATTATGGAAGAGTTAAAGTGAAGTCCCAAGGTGATGTAGACTCCTAAAATCAAGGAAATGACATGTGCTCAAATAAAATCGAATTTCTGGCATTAAATGAGCGCTGCTTACTTGGAAATTCGAATTTGTGAAGTTAATGCACATTTGGGAGGATTTGGGAGAATATTTGGTGAAAATTTTTGTGGAAAATTGTCCCCATATAGGTTACCATCCATATACATTTGGCATTCCATCATAAATTCGAATTTGGCACATAAGGGAAGAAGAAAATGATGTCCACTTGCCAGAATTCGATTTTTACACTTGGCATTGGAGCTCCACCTTTCAAATTCGAATTTGCCTTGTGATCTCCTCCCTCTCAACACTTGGCATTTGGTTCTTCATTGGGATTTTCTCCCATTCTCTTATATAAGTGAGTCTTGGGCTCTCATTTGTAAAATTATTTTACTAGCTATTACGCTTGCGGAAGCGCTGCTACTTTGTACACTTTTCAAGAATATCAATAAAAAGACTATGGGGGTCCATTCATGGGTGTTCCTCCTTTGGAGCATGTTGCATTGTGAGTTATTTGTATAATCTTTTCTATGCTTTGAGTTATTTCATTTTCAATTTATTCTTGTGAACTTGCTAGTGCACGGCTATCTTGTATTAGCATTTGATTTGAAAGTAGGTTCTAGAGGTTGAAAGTTCTTGTTGGAAATCATGATTGCCGTTAGACCAAAACCCGCAGGTGTTAGTCAACGATCGCATCGCCAGAGATAAGGATCCACGAGAGGCGATTAGTCCATGTCACGAAACACACAGAGAGTGTTGGTTTATCCAATGTCCAACAATCTCCCCCCCAACGCGAGTCAGGTGTGTATCAAACTCGTGACCTCCGCTTTGATACCACTTGTTGGGAATCACGATTAACGTTAGACCAAAACCCGCAGGTGTTAGTCAACGATCGCATAGCCAGAGATAAGGATCCACGAGAGGCGGTTAGTCCATGTCACGAAACACACGAGGAGTGTTGGTTTATCCAATGTCTAACAATTATTGTTAATCAAGGTTGTCATTGATGTCAATGTGGCATTGACCGAGATGTCAATATTCTTGAGATGCCTAGTTCCAGATGATGTGCTTACTCTTGAATCTTGATGAAGAAGCCTAGAACCAGCATGATGTCAAGATGGCGAATATTCTTAAGGTGCCAAGTGTCAGTCATGTAACTTGGTAACCTAGAAGACTACACTTAATGATGTTATACGTGATGACACTTGATGAAGGTCTTGATGACATGGTTGGAGTCTATATGTTGACATGGAGGACCATTTGATGACATGGACAATGATTGGTGACATGACATGAAGTGACTTGGAGATCCACTTAATTGGCATTCATGGAAATATCATTGATGGAAGTATATATACTTGATGAAGCTATCCATATACACTTGAGGAGCTCATTGTTCAGCCTACTGTTCATCCCTTCATGCACAAGAAATACAAGGACAGTCACCAAGAAAATGCTTAAGAATATCTCTTTAAATAAAGGCTCACTGTCCATCATTTTTATGCACAGGAATACAAGGACAGTCAGCAAGAAAAATGATTTTTTGGGGACCTTGAAGGAAGGATATCAACATGAGCCCTTGTCCATCTTAAACAGGACTCCTTCCTCTTTCCAACGAGCCCTCATATGCCCTAAAACTCCCCGTTTAGAAAGATATTGATTTTTGAAGTAGTGCAATAATAATTTTTATTTTTGAGCCAACTTGTCCTAGCTCCTAATGTCGACCTGCCCTAATGACATGTCTCCTCACTTTAATTAGTATAAATACAAGTCGTATTCCCTCATTTCTGTCAAGGATCTCGGTGATTATTCTTCAGAGAGAAATTACAGGAGCAAGAAAGTTCGAGGAGGTTTTTTTTTTGCTTGGGTTATAAACATTGCTTGGATTATTTGACAACTGAGGCAGCCATAGAACCTTTGTCTTAACCATAGAATCTTTGTCACAGAACCTCGGCACTTTGGACCTATGACCTGGTGCTCCTATGAATTGGATAAATCACTTGTTGGAGTTAAAGAACAACGTTGGGGGAATTCCACTACAGAAGCTCAGATTAGTTGCTAGACAAGGTTCCCATACAGTGGAACAAGCCTAGGACCTGTGAAATAATTAATCCTAAAACTGTAACAAAAAATGATCTTGGACTTGTGATAAAAGTATAACCTTAGACCTGTACACTCTTAACACAGCAGCTCGGATTGTTTTTTTTTGGTGGCTTACTCAATATATTTCAAGACCTTGTTTTCTAATTTATCACAGTGATATAGACCTTCTCCCGCATTCAGCAAAGCAGTGCTGTGAAAACCTTCAGAATATAGAGTTGTTGTAGCTTGGACTGTGGATCAGTAATATCCTTGAATTGTGGAGTAATAACCCTTGGACTGTGGAACAATACTAAGACATCCTCGGACTTTTCGCTGTGGTTCAAGTATGAAGATATAAGGACTGTCTCAGGCTTTGATTTGAAGGATTGTCTCAGGCTCAAAGCACTGTATGTGAAGATTTGTCTCCATCTCTGGCTCGGTTATATGATAATCCTGTTGTCATTCCTGTGGGAGCTGAATTGAAGAACTACCAATTGGAAGAAGGCAAACTTGGTGGTTAGAAGCCTTTCCCTAGTTTGACATTTGAAGCAGCAAGGGCTAAGACACCACGGGCAGCTACACTCATGTGATGGAGGGCTCGAACAACTAGATATAGACTTATGATCATTGATTGGTGAAGACTTGTGAAAGTGTTGGTGCAGTTGTAGTGTTAGTATAGGGTGGTGCAGATTTGGTGAGTTGTGGTGAAGAAGTGTTGGTAAAGCACTGGTGCAGTGTGACGCGGAACCATTGGTGCAGTATGGTGCAGATTTGGTAATGAAGGGTGATGCAGGAATAATGATGCTTATTGCTAGAGGAATAGTGCAGAATCCAGACAAGGTACAATGATCATCTTGGGATAGTGAAGTGAAGCTCAAGCACAAGTCAAGTCAAGTGCAAACCAAGAACAGTGAAGTGAAGCTCAAGCACAAGTCCAGTCAAGTGCAAACCAAGAACAGTGAAAAAGTTTGTTGGAGACATTCAACCTTAAGAAGTCTTGTGGAGAATTTTGAAGATCATGATGCATCATTGATGTCATCATGATGTGACTTGAAGAATTTGATTCGATACCATGAAGGACAGTGGAGACACCTTCATGTGAAGATCAAGGTTGTCATTGATGACGTGATGTGGAGACTAAGTGATGGCATAGCTGAAGATTGACAAGGCTCGTTGAAGAAAACATTGGGAGCCGTAAAAAATAACCAAACATATTTTGACGAAGTGAAGTTGAGGGTTGGAGCCTCATAGAGACAAGGTCGGTGCCTGGGAAGATGGGTTTGGAGCCCTAGAGGATTGGAGTCCTCAAGAAACCAGGTAGGAGCCTGTACCAAAGATAGGGTTGGAGTCCTAGAGGTTGGTGCCTCAAATTGACAAGGTTGGAGCCTTGGAAAGACCAAGTCGGTGCTTGGCACAATACAGGTTGGAGCCTGGAAAATTGGAGTCTTCATCTAGGGTTGGAGCCCTATATCATTATGGTACTTTACTTATTGTAAAGAAGAAATTAATAAAAGTATCTATTCCATCATTGTTCATTTTGTGTTCTAAATATAAGTGATCTAATTGGTAAAATTAACAATTGAAAAGAAATACTGATTCACCCCCCTCTCAGTATTTCCAACAGAAAGTTCTAGTTTATTTTCAAATAAATTTCTAGAAGTTTCAATTCATTGTTTGCTTTTCTAAATCTACATGGACTAATGTGTGACTTGAGTATTGTACAAGAATTCTTTTTGGATCAAGCGTGAGGGGAAGTCTTTGGGAGACCAACCCATTCTTGAAGCACCTTCAAATGAACTCTCACTTTTTATTTGGATTTTCATAGTTTATCTTACGGAAAAGTGTCTTGCAGGGATTCGTTTGGACATAATTTGTATGCATGCAATCATTTAAAAATATTTTACTTTTCATTGTGCTTCGTTGGATCATATTTTCTATTTAAAGAGCTTAAGTATGGCTACACAAAAAGGAGATTTTACTCATCCTCTTTGGCTTAGCCCTTTGTAGATTATTGTGCAATATTTTGTGATCTTCTTTCTCTAACACTTGGTTGGTTTTTTGTAGCTTTCTTTTTCTAACTTGTTTTCTTGTAGAAACTTGTGGGATTCACCTTCAAGGAACTACTAACAAATTGTTGGACCTTTGAGCTCTAATGTCAAACGAGCAGGATTCTCTCTTTTTCCTTTGGTTGTGGACAATTAAAGAGATTCCTTGAGGAAGGCCAAGTTCCTTTTGTGGCTTCTTCTCTCTCTCTTGGTCATGAGCATTGAGGAGCCTTAGCCTCTCTTCATCGCTTGTAAAAATATGATTTCTATTGAGTCTTTATATTGCAGATATTTCTCATCGAGGATAAGTCTAAGACCTCAAATTTCATTTGTAAATGTTTTCCTTGAGCTTGTAAGAGGCTTCATAGTCTCTTACCTCTAACAACCAATAAAATTTCTGATTTTGGGAGCGTGGGTTTTACTCATTGCCATCTAAATCTCTCCATTTTTTTCGAGAGAAATTATGATGTGATTTGTTGATCTCTTTAAATTGCATGCATCTCATATAATTGGTAAATTAACACAACCATGCATTTCATTCATTTCACTAGCTGTTCACTTTGATTTGCTACAAGTTTTAAGAGCATTTACTTTCATAGCAAATTCAAAATTTTTTATATAAAAACATCTTTACTTGAGTTTATTTAGCTTGAAATCATACTTCAAATTTGCTTATGCTTCACCATTGAGCACACTCTACAATCTTAAGTTTGATGCATCAAATAAAGCTACATTTTATTTCATGACAAACAAATATATTTCAAGTTGAAGTTGAATTTTCACTTTCTTGTTAATTTGCTTTTAGATCTTACATGCCCCAACCATCACTAAAATTTAACTCCAACATAAGTTAGTTCAATAGACATTTTAGGAACCCTCTACCTCTATGAACTCCTCACTGTGAGATCCAAACCTTTTGGCGAGGGTGAGGTCTGAGGATTAGAGTTCAATTGTAATCTTGTTTTACAGCTAACTAATAAAATAAACCAAGAGCACTATCTCATCACATTTACTTGCAAATCTCTCAATTTTTGTTATCTTGATGGTTTAAAGTTTCACATGGAAATCTTATTTCCAAAAGCACTTTGGATGCAAGCATTTTAATCTCTTAAATTTTGCAACAAGTTTAATTCTATGGTACTTGGAAATTTGTTTACTTTTGCAACTTCATTGTATGTCATTTTAATAGTCATTATGCATATAGATGATTGATATATTTTGTTCCATTGGCAAGTACCCTTATTTGGCATTGCAAATTTAATTGCATGTTTTACCTTGATCTAACATTTGAGTTTTTCTATCATCTCATTTACATTCTCCAAAGTAGATTACTAATTGTTTCCTTTTGAGCAAGATATCTTCTCATGTTTTGATTCATAAATCTATTTATCTTGAAAGCATTTACCATATCTTGTGCTAATATTTTCTTGTTTCACTTTTCAGCATAACTTTTGTTTTCCATTTGAAAGCATGTTAATTCATTTAAGAAAATACATTTTCATTTCTTGAGCAATACTTTAAAAGGCACTAGTCTTTCATATGTTTACGTGTTAATTTTTGGAAACTAGGTCCAAACTCCATGTTGTACTACTCAGATGATGATGCCAATATTTTTATTGGATTCCTCTTTCAGAGAGGTGCAAGATCGATCTAAAGATCATCTTGATCGGATGAGCAGAACATTTATTTTGAATTTATTCCACTTATGTGCAAGGTCGGCTAGAATTGTAATATAGGCTTGGAGCCCCAACAGAGGTATCACACACCCTCATAGATGGATATATATTGGACAAACTTGGAGGTCATTTTCATCATCCACTCATCACACACTTCTCTCTTGTATCTGATTGGTTTGATCATCTTTTGGAGGCGTTTCACCTCACACGTGTGGAACAGCAGCTAGAGTTTCTGTACGAATCTGTCTAGGGTTTCAGCGTAGGTTTGACCAGCGTTGACTTTGGTCAACGCTTAGTCCATTTGACCTCTATCTCCACCAAAATTCTGATTTCTGCAGTCTACATTCATTGGCACAAAAATCGAGGCTAAACATTGACCTTTGACCTGCTGTGTTGACTTTTTGTTGTTGTTCTACATTGACCATTGACTTGATAGCATTGACTTTTGTTGACTTTGGGTTGACTTTTGTGGAGTTGTCTTAAGGGTTGTGTGACACTTCTAGTTGGTTGACCGTGAGGAGACTTTGCTGGTTGAAGCATCCTATTGACCGTCGTAATGCACCAAAACACATATATTTTATTGATCAAGTTAAGTGTATTTTTAGCTTGTCTTCCATCGATCTATTGGTATGTTCTATCACCATTTTACTTTCATGTTTATGTGATTACTATTTGATATCAGGTTTAAAGTAAAGTTGCATCAAGCATAGAACATCTTCAAAAATTTAAATGGTATCGGAGCAAAGGTGAAGACAAAGCCCAAGTTTGAGTCGAAAGTAATCACCGAAAGAGTAGCATTTGTTAAGGACCCATGGGTACCTCAAATTATAATGGCTTCAAAGCTGATGATAAGTTGACTGGCAAGTCTGACTATCATACTTGGAAGATGTCTTTGGACTTGGTCTTGGAAGATCAAGAGGTCATGAACTATGTGCAGGGTAAAATCCAAGAGCCTCCATCATCTACACCTGTTGCCACAAAATCGAAGTATAGAAAACGGGAAATCAAAGCTAAGTTGATAATCCGATATTCCATCCACAAGAGTCTAGTTGCCTACATCTCTGAGTTGGGCACATCTAAGGAGATGTATGATAAGTTGGTCAATATGTTTAGGGCTAACAATGCAAATCAAGTTCTTTTCTTTAAGAACCAATTGAAGAATCTCAAGAAAGGCAAGGATGAGTCCGTTCAATCCTATTTTCTGAAGTTGACCGAAATCAGGAATAACCTTCTTTCCACTAGGGAAATAATAGTTGATCGAGAAATGGTCACTGCACTTGGAGGTCTCCCATCTGAATGGCATGTATTCATTACTACCATTCTCAATAATAATGTGATTCTTGATTTTGACGAAGTATTGTCAAGATGCACTCAAGAGGAAACAAGAATGATGGAATATCAAAATGAAGGTAATGTTGCCTTCACCGCTCGTGCTAAGAAGAAGAAAAATAGTGGTCCGAGGAACCATGGAAGAGCAGGCACCCAAGGAAAGAAAGGAAGATGTTACACATGTAACAAGTTTGGCCACTATGTTAGAGAATGCCCTAACAGAAGGGATTCTCACGGGGATGATGACAACAACAACAGGTTCAAAGGAAAGAGGAAGGTTCCCTCTGGTCGTAATGGAAATGGGCAACCCTTCAAAAGGTCAAGAAATTCAGGTATGAGGAATCTAATGTTGTTGACGATACAAGAAATGAATTCATTCTTGTATCTGCCCTCTCTGCTGCATCTCCACCAGACACCCTGGATGTCTGGTTGATTGATAGTGGTGCTTCAAGGCACCTCACAGGGTTTAAAGAAGCCCTCTCTGATTTGATTGAGAAAGATACCAATCTACAAATTATCCTTGGAGATAATGCCACCTATCCCGTGAAAGGGACAGGGATTGTGACCCTCCATTTATCTCAAGGTCAAGTCCTCCATTGGCAAGATGTATTGTATGTACCTGATTTGAAGAAGAACATTATGTCTATTTCGGCCATGGAAGACAAAGGTTTCAAGGTGGCATTCGTTGACGGAAAGGTACGCATCTGGAAGAAGAGTTTCAAGGAAGCTCTCACGATTGGTTTTAGATTCGATACACTCTACCAGGTTGGAGGAAGTCCATTGGGGTCTATGACATGTGATACAATTCGTCAAACCTAATTATGGCACCAGAGGTTTGGACACTTTCATTACAAAGCCGTTCTCGAAGCAAGGAGGTGGTGACAGGGATGCCCGAATTCAAAAATGACCATGAAGGTGTATGTCAAGGTTGTGCCGAAGGAAAGCATACAAGGGGACCTTTCCCCTCAAGTGTCACAAAGACATCTGATGTCTTGCAATTGATACATTCTGATCTATCTGGTATGTTACATGTGTCATCCTTGGGAGGATGTCCTTATTACATGACTTTTATAGATGACTTCTCTCGCAAGACTTGGATATATTTCTTGAAGAAGAAGGATGAAGCGTTCATGTGGTTTCATACCTTCAAAGCCTTGGTGGAAAATCAAACAGGAAAGAAGATCAAGATTTTAAGGACCGATAATGGCACTGAATATGAGACAAACGAGTTCAATAACTTTTGCAGAGAAGTTGGCATTAAGAGGGAGACCACAACTGTGTATACTCCTGAGCAAAATGGCATTGCTGAAAGAAAAAATAGGACCATTGTGGAAGCTGCCCGTGCCATGCTATGTGACCAAGGCCTTTCGAAGTTTCTATGGGGAGAAGCTGCGAACACTGTTGTGTACATACAAAATCAATGTCCACATTCCGCTCTGGAATCCAAAACTCCCGAACAAGTCTTCTCTGGTAAGAAACTTGATGTTTCTCATTTTAGAGTTTTTGGTTACCCCGTTTACTTTCATGTGCCGAAAGAGAAGAGAAGCAAGCTGGATGCTTCTGGGAAGAAGGGAATGTTTGTGGGCTACAGTGAAACTTTGAAGGCTTATAGAGTCTATGTGCCTGGTCAAATTGAAGTGGAGATATGCCACGATGTCACTTTAGATGAAGATGCTTCCCTTGGGAAAGTGATAAATCTTTCGAGCTCCAAGGAAGACCATGATTTAAGATCAGGGAAGCAGGAAGAGCCGAAGGATGAGATGATGCCCGATGTCGAAGCACTGATGGACCCCATTAATCCACCTCCTTCAATGAAGAGAAGACCCTCATGGCTCCAGGATACTCTCGAAGATGCCAAGAGACATATGGCCCTAAGGGGGACATTCCGTGAAAGCAAGAAGCCGTATAGATACCAAGAGTATCTAGCAGCCATGAGTACAATTGTACAATCTGAACCTGGATCATTTGAAGAAGCCGTAAAGCATCAAGTCTGGAGGGATGCTATGCACGAAGAGTACGATTCCATTATGAAGAATGATGTCTAGGATGTGGTCCCAAGACCAGAGGACAAAGCTGTTGTCACCTCGAAACGGCTCTATAAGATCAAGCATGGATCTAATGGTTGTGCTGAAAAGATCAAGGCAAGATTCGTTGCCCAAGGCTTCTCTCAAAAGGAAGGTATAGACTATGATGATATATTTGCACTTGTGGCTCGCTATACCACCATCCGATCTATTATTTCCCTTGCTGCTACGCAAGGATGGGGTCTTCATCAAATGGATGTGAAGACCGCTTTTCTTCATGGTTCGATAAAGGAAGAGGTGTATGTGGAGCAACCTTTGGGGTTTGAAGTCCAGTATAGAGACTCTCATGTATGCAGGTTGAAGAAAGCCCTCTATGGGTTGAAGCAAGCCCCCAAGGCTTGGTACAAGAGGATAGATAGATACTTTATGAAGCTGGCCTTCACTCAAAGTAATGTTGATCCGAAACATTACTTCAAGGTTGATAGAAAAAAGCCTCTCATTCTTCTTCACTATGTAGACGATCTCTTCCTGACTAGTGCTGACCCTCTCATTCATCAGGGTAAGAGGGAGTTCGCTTCTAAGTTTGAGATGAAAGACCTCGGACTGATGCATTACTTCTTAGGCTTGGAGATCTAGCAGAGACCTGACGAGATTTTCCTCTCTCAAGGAAAATACATTGTGAAGTTGTTGGAGAGATTTGGTATGGTGGATTGTAAGTCCATGTCGACACCGATGCAACTCATGAGTGGAAACGTTGTTGGGCCCGTGCTAGCAAATCCTACCGAGTATTGGCAACTCGTAGGGGCCCTGATGTTCTTAGTGAACACTCGTCCGAACATATGTTTTGCAGTGAACACTTTGAGTCAACACATGGTTGAACCTCATCACATTCACTGGGTTGGTGCCAAGCATCTGTTGAGATATCTTCGGGGCACGATAAACCATGGGATAAGATACACTGTCGGGAGTTTGAGACTCCATGAATATACTGATGCCGATTGGGTTGGGAGTGTGGTGGATCGCAAGAGCACATCTAGATGTTGCTTCACACTTGGGTCTGCTTTGATATCTTGGATGAGTAGGAAGCAGAAGTCGGTGGCTTTGAGCACTGGTGAGGCCGAATGCATTGTAGCAAGTATGGCCTGTTGTGAAGCTATTTGGTTGCGAAAGCTCTTTAGTGAGTTGTTCGGACATGTGTTAAATACCACCGTTATCCTTTGTGATAACCATAGTGGGATTCGTTTGTCAAAGAATCTCGTGTTTCACGATCGATCCAAGCATATTGATATTAGGTACCATTTTATCCGGGATATGGTACAACGAGGTGTTATAAGGCTCGATCATATAGAAACTAATGAGCAGGTCGCAGATATTCTCACAAAGCCTTTGGGGAAGGTCAAGTTGCTAACCTTCCGTGAGAATCTTGGAATCGTGGAACGACCCTATGCTGAGGGTCTTGTTGGACGATGAGCTCTGGGAGCTCCAAGGGGCTTTGGGGATAGCTTCTTGGAGCTATAAGCAACCACAAGGCTAGGCTTGTCGAACCTTGTTGGTGTGCTTCCGCCCCACTGTGAAGATATTGAGTTGGTTCACCTCTCTTTGATCTGTGCCCCATATGCATCCTACCCATGGAGTCTCGAACTCATGGGAAGTACCTCTCATCTTGGCCAATGAGGTGGGAAATGTGGATAGAGACCAATAGCAAGACCGGTGGACGCATCGAAGATTGTTGTACTCTCTATGTCTAGGATGGCATGTGTCCAACTACTTGATCTAGGATCAAGTCTAGTGAGGTTTCGGACCTCCAACTAACTTCGGGTCAGTTAAACTAACTTCGAGTTAGTATGAGACTCCTTTGAGACCTATAGAGGTTTCGGACCTCTAAGCTAACTTCGAGTCAGCTGGGAGTGATGTCTTTGTGACTCACCTTTTGAAATAAAGAAGCCAGCAAAGCAAGTTACCGCGGGATGACGCACGATGTTTGGATGGCACAGGTAGATGGAGTTCTCCCTAGTTGAGAGGGCGTGTTAATTTTGGGCAACTAGGTCCAAACTCCATGTTATACTGCTCAGATGATGATGCCAATATTTTTACTGGATTCCTCTTTCAGAGAGGTGCAAGATCGGTCTAAAGATCATCTTGATCGGATGAGCAGAACATTTATTTTAAATTTAATCCACTTATGTGCAAGGTCGTCCAGAATTGTAATGTAGGCTTGGAGCCCCAACAGATGTGTCACACACCCTCACAGATGGATATATATTGGACAAACTTGGAGGTCATTTTCATCATCCACTCATCACACACTTCTCTCGTGTCTGATTGGTTCGATCATCTTTTGGAGGCGTTTCATCTCACACGTGTGGAACAACAACTAGGGTTTCTGTACAGATATGTCTAGGGTTTCAACGCAAGTTTGACCAGCATTGACTTTGGTCAATGCTTGGTCCATTTGACCTCAATCTCCACCAAAATTCTGATTTCTGCAATCCGCATTCATTTGGCACAAAAACCGAGGCTAGACGTTGACCTTTGACCTGATGCGTTGATTTTTTGTTGTTGTTGTTCTCCGTTGATCGTTGACTGGACAACATTGACTTTGGGCTGACTTTTGTGGAGATGTCTTGAGGGTTGTGTGACACTTCTGGTTGGCTGACCGTGAGGAGACTTTCTTGGTTGAAGCATCTTGTTGATCGTCGTAACGAACCACAACACATATATTTTGCTTATCAAGTTAAGTGTATTTTTGGCTTGTCTTCCGTCGATCTATTGATATGTTCTATCAACATTTGACTTTCATGTTTATGTGATTTCTATTTGATATCGGGTTTAAAGTAAAGTTGCATCAAGCATAGAACATCTTCAAAATTTTACATTACACATATCTCATGTGTTAATGGTTAATGGTTATTTCATTTCAAATTGCTCACATCATATTTGCTTGTAATCTTAAAAGGTAATCCATTGCACTTTAGCATTCTCCTAGAAACCTCACATCTTTTAAGTTAGTTTTCCATTTAGGGACCACCCCCCAAAGCTAACCTAGGAGATAGCTTAAAAGAAGAGAGTTGGGATTAGAGTGACAGCCCCTTCTCTGAGTTCCTTTCCACCAACCACACCTTCTGGGGTTAAAGGATTTTCTCACTAACTTGTAGGTAGGTGTAGGAGGCAAGGCGATAATAGGACGTTAATTATGTTGGTGCAGAACAATGTCCAGTGGGGCAGAAGCAAAGTAGAGGGAATCAGTTCCTCAAAAGATTTCTTGTCAAGAAGTCTAGATCCAGTTCTGAGGAACAACAAAGAGAGATTAGAGAGGGGTGATTCGATATTTGTTGGCAGAAGGATTTCCATGAATGAAATTGAGATTCAGAGGGAGCTTGTTCCTTATAGGATTTCTAGCGCCAAAGAAATCTAGATCTGAGTTTGTTGGTGCAGCAACGAAAGAGGGAGAAAGGAACTTGTTGGACATTCAGTTGAGCAGAGATGACTACAAGTGAACTGAGGGATCAGGATAGGTTGGATGAAGCATCCAACTTTGTCATCTGGAAGGCCAAGATCCTAGCAGTTTTCGATGAATATTGCATCAAGGATCATGCCTTGAACACGATTGTTGTTCTGGTAGATGTTGATCCTCTCAAGAAGTACAAGGAGGCTCAAGCGAAAGTGAAACACATGATCATGGATGAAGTCAAGGATCATGTGATCCCACATATAGCTGAGAAGAACACAGCAAGAGAAATGTGGGTGGCCTTGACCACATTATACGAGGGATCTTCCGTCCAGCGGAAGATGTTGCTTGAGAATCAGTGGAGATTGTTTCAGATGCAGAAGGGAGAAGAAATCGATCCCTTCCTTATCAGATTGCAAGGGATCCGAGATCAACTAGCTTCCATAGGGGCTACACCAGATGTTGGGATTTATGGTCAGGACTACCCTGAATGCAATCACTAAAGACTGGGAAACTTTTGGCCAAAGAATTTTGGGCAGGGCTACTCTTCCTAGCTGGGAGGAGATGTGGGCAGCTCTTCGACAAGAAGAGATCAGGCAGTGGACCAAGACGGGAAGCAGTGATAAAGGGAACAAAGTCAAGAAGGAGGAAGAGGAAGATGCAGCTCTCGCATCAAAGGGGCAGCAAGGGCAGTAGAGACAAAAGAAAAAGGACCTCTCGAAAGTCAGATGCTTCAAATGTGGAGAAATGGGACATTTCGCCACGCAGTGCCCTCTGAAGAAGAAAGGCAAAGAAGAGAAGTCTGAGTCAAAGGTTGCTCCAGCTCAGGCTGATGAGGAGGATGACGATGATTGCGCCATGAGTGCTCATGCACCTATAGAGAAGAGGTAGGGCGATATGGAGTTGTAGATTGGAGCTACAGTAAAGGGGCAGGATCCTTGAGGTGCCCAAAATCTTGGATCACATACGGATACGGGAGCCCTTAATGACAGTAGTAGAATGAATGGAGTCAGTTGGTGTCAGGGATGATGGACCAACAGTGGTAGTGCTAGAGCGCCAAAGTATGAAGCAGCGCAAAGCAGAGGCAGCAGCAGCACAGTAGCATCAGAGGAATAGCACAGATTAGCAGCAGAGGAAGCCTCAGCATCGAGGTGCATCCAGACTGACTAGTATGTCAGGATTTGAGATGTCTTTCAATTGCTTAACTCTCAGCAACTAAGTTGCAGTGAAGCAGTTAGCAGTGGTAGTGCTATGGGCAGCATGATGCAACATTTTGAGAGGAAGTTGCAATACAGACGCAACAGTGACAGTGGCAAAGTCGTGGGCAGCAGTACAGATTGCAACAGCAGAGTGGATGAGGGGCAGTAGGCGGAGCATCAGCAATGCAGAGGACCGATGTCGTGGATCAAGGTGATGCTTCTGGTGAGAAGTGTTGCTAGAGCACATTCCTTGCTAAGTGGGAGTGTTGATTTTTGGGTAGCATCAGATGTGCTCTAGCTCCGAAATTTTGTGGAGGGACTAGAACACATGAGATCTCCAAGACCTAGAGATAGTTTGGAGAAATTTCGCCCAGAGTGCATTTTATTCAAATAATTAATTATTTTTAATGGAGCCTAAGTTAAAACTTAAGAAATTAAAATAATTAAAGTGAATTAATGTAAATGTGGGTGAGAAGCTTCTAAGTGACAAGGATCAAGTCTGTTTTAATCTTAGTCGTTGATTAAAGATTTGATCACGGTCGTTGATTCCTCAATAGGAAAAGTATAAAAGCTTGAGGGTCAATTGGAGGACACACACACACAGTGAATCTGGAGATCGAATTCTTCTGACGGACCAGTGCTCGAACGAAGATAAGATCTAAGTGATTCAGGGCAATGAGGGGTAGAAGCAGTTATTGTTCGGAGGACCAAGAGTACACAGCAGAGAGGCAGCAGAGACAGCAAAGGAAGCAACGCAACCACCAGGAGAGGTGACGCAGTCTCCAGAAGGGATGACGTAGGCCCATGCAGGGCTAACGTAGGGACTGCACAGTGTTTCCAAGAGACAGACTGAGTTTTGCTGGAGATCGGGGTTTGTAAGCCTAGAGGGCTGAAACTTGATTTTCCGAGAGGAAAATCGATTCAGAGAGGAGGTGACGCAGTCCTCAGCCATCCCCACGCAAGCCTACGCATCTACTGCACAGAGGCAGCATAGAGGGAGTTGGGGTTTTGCCAATTCAGATCCAGATCAGCCGAGACTTGCAGGGTGAGGTAAAACTCACCATTTTTTGTCTGTCATGAATTCTCTGTAATGGATGGCCAGCAAGGCATCCAGAGATTGTACTCAGAAAACTGCTACTTAATAATAAAACCCTCAGATCTGTTGCACCGGTTTTCCCCCATTGGGTTTTTCCAAGGACGTTTAGTCCAAAAATAAGTGTGTCCTTTGTGTGATTGTCTCATCTTATTTTTCAGTACTTAATCTGTATATTGGTGTAGACTGCAGTGTATTTGCATGAATATTTACTGAATAATTCTATAAATAACTTGTTAATTGAAGAACACAAGCAGGAAATGCAAATCAGTTAACAACAATAGGATTTCTGTTGGTTTAGATTAAGAAAAATTCACAAATACTTTGTCACCTTCATTAATTATTAGTCCAGGAAAACCTGGATTTACTTCTTAAAGACCAAGGATGAGGTCTTTGATCGGTTCAGAGAGTTTAAAGCTCTCGTGGAGAACATGATAAGGAAGAAAATAAAGGTGTTGCACTCAGATAACGATCGAGAGTAAACAGATAGCGACTTCACATATTTTTGCGCAAAAGAGGGCTTCAAAAGAGAATGGACAGCCCCATACAATCCACAACATAATGGTGTAGTGGAACGAAAGAACAAACTATTGTTGGGGCAACAAAAGCAATGATATATGACCCTAGATCTACCTAGATTTTTATGGGCAGAGGCATGTAACACAGTTGTGTATATCCAGAATAGAACTTCTCACAGAGCATTGGGGAAGAAAATGCTTGAAGGAGTTTTCACATGGAACAAACCAGAAGTAGGCCACCTCTGGATATTTGGAAGCCTGGCATATTGTCACGTTCCAGAGGAGAAGAGAAGTAAACTTGATCAGACTGCAGAAAAGGGGTACCTCGTAGGATATAGCGACACCTCAAAAGCATACAGAATCTACATTCCTAGCAGCAGGAAAATTGTAGTGAGACGAGATGCTAAGTTCATGGAAGATAGGGTCTTCTGAAGATCTCGTGAGATTCTAATATAGGATCAGTCAGCAGAAGTTCCTTTAGTCCAACAGCAGCAGGGGCAGCAGGGAGGACAAGAAGGAGGATAGACACCAGGATCAAGTACAATGACCAGTACTAGTGTCTCCACAGGAGGAGAAGATTTTGGCAGCTCTCAGCAGATGGAACAACAATAACAGGAGGAGGAGTTGAGAGAACCTCCTACCACCAGTGGTCGAACTAGTAGGGAGGCACAACAGACACTAAGGGATGCAAAGGAATTCATTGGAACTCCCAGAACCAAGAAGAGGCAGCATAGACAACCTGAGAGGTACCAAGCATTGGTAGTGCAGGTAGAAGAACCCTCCAGTTTTCAGGAAGTTGTACAGCACCAAGTATAGGTGGATGCCATGGTAGAAGAGTATAGTTCTATCATGACGAATGATGTCTGGGAAGTTGTTCCTAGACCGGAGAATAGATCAGTTGTAGGATCAAGATGGATCTACAAGATCAAGTACGTTGCAGATGGTAGCGTGGAGAAGTACAAGGTCAAGTTCGTGGCAAAGGGGTATGCACAAAAGGAAGAAATTGACAATGAGGAGACATTTGCCCTATAGCCAGATACAGCTCCATCAGATCTGTTGTATCCTTAGCAGTGCAAATGGTATGGGAGATTCACCAAATGGATGTCAAGACAGTGTTCTTGAATGGGGTCATAGAAGAGGAGGTGTACATAGAACAGCCTCAAGGCTTCGAGACTCATGAGAGGAAATCTCATGTATGAAGACTGAAGAAAGCCCTGTATGGGCTCAAGCAGGCACCCAGAGTTTGGTATGGTCGGATTGATAGCTACTTGCAACAGTTGGAATTCGTCAAGAGTGATGCAAATCCCAATCTCTACTATTTGATGGTGGAGAATGAGCCATTAGTTTTGGTACTATATGTAGATAAAAAAAATTTCACAGGATCATCTAGGCTCATAAAGGACTGCAAGAAGAACTTGGAAGCAGAATTCGACATGAGGGATTTGGGGTTGATGCATTATTTTCTAGGATTCGAGGTATGGAAAAAGAATGGAGAGATCTTCCTAGGACAAGGAAGATATGCCAGAAAAATTCTGAAGAGGTTTAGGATGTAGGATTGTCGGTCCATGGTGACACCCATGATAACCAACTGGAAGAAGATAGAAGTATCGGGAGACAAGGAAGTGGTCCCCACCTTTTACAGACAGCTCATTGGGTTACTCATGTATCTGGTCAGCACCAGGCCAGACATATGTTTTGTTGTTGACACCCTTAGTTAGTTCATGGTAGAACCAAAAAGGGTACATTGGGCAGCAGCTAGGCACATTCTCAGATATGTGCGGGGAACAGTGGGATATGGGTTGAAATACACCCGAGGAGATGATGTCAGATTGAGCGGATTCATAGATGCAGATTGTGCAGGAAGTTTGTAGTATACCTAGGGGTGATAATATGGGGTATTCCTAGGGGGGATCATATGGGGTATAGAGGCAGGTACCCAAGGAAATAATGTAATGTAAGGATAATAAATACATGGGCTAATTAATAAATAATTTGGGTTAACCACTTTATTTATTAGTTTGTAGTATGCCTAGGGAGATCATATGGGGTACAGAGGCAGGTATGCAAGGAATACCCCATATTATCCCCCCTAGGTATACTACAAAGTTCAGTAGACCAAAAGAGTACCTCCGGGTACTGCTTCAGTGTTGGATCAGGAATGATCTCTTGATGCAGCAGGAAGTAGAAGTCAGTAGCACTGAGCTCAGCCGAAGCTAAATACAAGGCATCCAGCACAGCAACGTGTGAAGCCATATGGCTTAGGAAGCTTCTTGTGAGCTTGTTCAAAAAGAGGATGTAGCCGGCTAGTGTTTACTGTGACAATCAGAGTTGTATCAAGCTCTATGAGAATCCAGTATTTCATGATCGGTCCAAACATATAGATATCAGATGTCATTTTATCAGAGACTGTGTTCAGCGTGGGGCAGTACAGCTACAGTAAGTTCCCACTGGAGATCAAGTCGCAGATGTACTCACAAAGGCTCCAAGAAGAGCAAAGTTCGTTCAGTTCAGGGAGAATATGGGTATGGTTGAGAACCCATTTCAGTAGCAAATGGGTCATCAGCAACAGCAGATTAGAGGGAGTTGCAATGCAGTAACAGTTGGTAGCAGCATGCAGGGTCAGCAGCAGCACAGATGCAGCAGCGCAGTGTTGGTGGGCAGCAATGTCAAACATCAACAGCACAGAGGGAGATGTTACAGAGTCGGAGAAGTAATCAGAGGGTGTATTGCTAGAGCACATTCCTCGCTAAGAGGGAGTGTTGATTTGGGGTAGCATCAGATGTGCTCTAAGTCTCAAAATTTGCAAAGAGGCTTTGACATAGGTATTCCAGAACCCAGAAATCATTTGGGGAAATTCCACCCAGACTGTATTCTATTAAAATAATTAATTATTTTTAAAGGGGCCCTAATTCTAAACTTAGGAAAATAAAATAATTAAGTAAATTAATAGAATATGGGTGTGAATGTTCTAGAGAAAGCAGATCAAGTCAAAAATTAATCTTATCCATTGATTAGAGATCTAATTTGGGTTGTTGAAGTTTAAACAAGAAGAATATAATAAAGGCTTGAAGGGTCATTTGGAGAACACATTAAGACGAAGAAACAATCCAGAGATCGAAATTATTTAGTGAGCAGTGCTCAAGGAGAATATCGATTGAGAGGATTCTCACAAAGAGGGGCAGACATAATTTCTAGAAGGAAGAATTCTGGATCTAGCGAGTGCATAGAGAGGAGGCAGCAGAAGCCACAAACAGTTGCGCAGAGCCAGTGACGCAGAAGTTATGCTGAGACTACGCAGAGCTGCAAAGAGAGTTTCATTTCCTGTTGAGGAAACCGCAGAGTGTCGGTGCCAATTCCCGGAGGGTGTTTTCGGAGGGCAGAAGATTCCAGTTTCTAGCTAGCAATGAGATCCAGCAGAGAGACAGATAGCAGCAACAGTTGTGATGCAGAGACTGCGTGAGTGATGTAGTCACTGCGCAGAGGCAGTGCAGCGCTGCATGTGTCAGGTACAGGTCAATGTCGGATTCCTGTGGCAGAGTGAGATTTGTCTCACAAGACTTTGTTTGTCAAATTAATCTATATGATTTGTCAGATTTGACAATCATAAAATTTGTACTCAGAAAAATTATTGCATAATATTCAAACCCCAGCTGCTGCATCAGTTTTTTCGAGGACAATTATCCAAAAATAACAATGTTGACGTGTGTATACTTGTGCTATTATTTTTTCTTGTATTTTTATTGTGAATACTACAATGTATTTTATTTCGATACTTGTCGTAGCATACGTTAAATAATTTGTTCAGTTAAACAAACAGAAGAAATTTAACCAGTTACTGCAGTAGGATTCCAGGTAGCAGAATTTTCACACTTAACAGGTCACATAAGAACAAGGCTTGTAGGCCACGAGAACAATACCCTAGTCATAGAGAGTTAGGATTGTTAGGGCCTCCCCAAGAGACTACTTCACTTCGCTAGAATAGTTCCACCTTCACTAAGAGAGGCTGCACAAAATCACAAAAGAAAAGATCACATATAATACAAATTTAGGCCGCATAAGTCACCAAGAGAGGGCCACATATACATAGAAGAAGGCCTTATTAGGCCGCATATAAATCTTAGAAGAATATGCCGCAAAATGAGCTATAGAAAAGAGACGCCTTAATGGAGAATAGGCCACAGAAGAGAAGGATAATAAGTCGTCGATGAACCATATAAAAATACTTAAGAAAAGCCACAGAGATAGGCTGCATACTTGAGGCCTACTTTAGGAGAATAGGGTTCGGTCTAGACCTCAAAAGGAAACCATACCTTGCATAGATAATTTTCCCTTCCAAATTCGATCTATCATCTCCTCGAGGAGCAGCTGGACAGAACCTTTCACCCAAGACAAAAATTCACCTTTCCTCCTTTGCTTAGAATGTCTCCTCTAGACCTGCGTCTGTCTCAGGAATCCATACCATAGATCCGTACTTTTTTGCATTAGAAGATCATCGAATAGTTGTGTGAATGATGGAGGATCATTGCTAATATATAGTTGTTTCCAGATGTGAAAGATCATGACCTTTGGACAGGCCGACATGAAGTATTAAAAGGCCGACTTAAAAGTGGAGGGAAAATTCTTAAATTCAAATTTGCTCAAAATAATATTTAAATATATTTTTATTTAATGATCACTTGTCCAAATTTTGTGCCACATTAATAATAATGAGGGGAGAGCCAAATAATAATTTATTTTAACCAAATTAAATTCTTTTCGGTGCAAGATGGATTTCTCATGGGAAATTCATCCCATAGCTGCCCAAAATTTCAACATGAACATGCCTATGTTTATTATGTATTACTCAGTTTTTTTGATATGAAATACAACATACTTATATGTACATTATATATATATATAGACGCTTCTGAAGATTTTGGAAAATCACGCTTCTGACACTTCGCTTCCAAAAAACGTCCCCGCTTCGCCCCTGCTTCATGCAACATTGGGCAGGAGAATCTGCATGCTGGAGGAGAGGCCTGTGATGGCATGTGGACAAGGGTGGTGAGCCAACTGTCTCTCCCATGCTTGAACAAACAGTACCTTCGATCACCCAATCTGGGGGAAGTGATTTGACATATCATTTGAAGATAGCAAAGCAGATTTTCTGCTGTAATAACATGATTTTCAGATAAGGTATATGCTTGGAAAAGTGTGCCCTAAGAGCTGAAACTTCTAGGAATTTGCTTGGTATCTTTCTCTTGAGCTACCTATTGTGTTGGATTGAAGCAAAGTAAAATATGAAATAATATCTGTTGTTTGCTGCTGTAAATTAAATTCAGATCAGCCCTAAGGCTCAAAGTTCACAAGGATTTTATCCAAGAAGCCTCTAGTGTAAGGTGAAATTTTGGAAGTTGCACTAATTGCCCCTACATAAAAAACTTCAACAAAAACTTATTATTAATATTGAAAAAGGTATCAGCAAGAATAAACTTGAACCTGAAAAACTCAGAATATATTTGGAAAAATTGGCAGCCCAAAAAACTCGAAAACAATTAAAAATATCAAGAACAATCTGCACCACTGCATAAATTGTGGGTGTCTGTGGAATAAAATACAATGAAACATCTCCAAGATTGTGTGGATACTTCCAACAACTATAACATAAAAAATGCTTCAAGGTTCTTTAGTGCATTTTGGTGATTTAGCACGTTTACTCCTAGCTTTATTTGAGAAGTTGGTATCCTCTTCCTATGTAGGTTCATCTTGCTTCACATCAATTAAAGAGTCTTCGATACTTTCAAGTTCAACAAATACCATGACTATCAAATATACATTGCATGCCTTGCATTCCCATTGCAAGTTGAGAATTTGTCTGATTCCTAGTGTAACCATTGCTTGTAGAGGAATTACAAGCTTGATGTCACAAAAATAGCTATCGAAGTTTAAAAACGAGTCTACAAGGGAAAATTGATCAAAACTTGTTCATGTTGAAATTGTCTAAGAGTGCAGTTGTGACTCCTTATATATGACTGATCAAAATGGTCCATAACAAAATTCTTTAAGATGCGACACAATTGCTGTAGTGCTTCACTCAACTCTTGAGATTTAGGCTGCTTGGCAGTTGGGGTTTCTATGGTTTTATTTTGTATCAATTTTAACAAAGTGAGAAATCTATAAAATTAAAAAATAAATGGTGTGTCTTAGGATTCTGCCAACAAATTTCTCCACAATCAAGGCAAGATGGGTCAAACATGATGTAAAGACTAAAGAGAACAACAAAAACAATTTTACAATCAAATCTGACCAAAAAAGTAAAATATCAAGATTTCAATATTGAATCAGAATCCTAGCTCATAAAGTGTCCTGTAAAGCCAACTCTAACTATATCACAATGAATTGTCTAGCAAAAACTCAGAATTAGAATCTCACTTGCAAAGGTCGTAAATGAAATAAGAATGCCCACGTTGATGTACTATATGATATCCTTTGGTGCAAAAACAAAAAAGTTTGAAGCTTCTAAATCCAAGAACAACATTGCTACATCATCAAGAATCCAAAGGACACAACATTCCTTCATGTAACCGGGACACAACCTTTATCGGGATATTCTCTAAACTTAACCCAATTCATATTTTGGGTGGCATTCATATGTTTTGAAATAAAGTCATTTATTTCTTATTTTATTTGCTATGTTATTTCTATTTCCAGCGACTCCTACCTTCATAAGAGTCAGAATGAGAGTATTTAAACCTCTTGACAGGCTTGAACAAAAAACGTTTAAACTTTAAAGCTTACCATGAATTGTAGACTTAGTTTCGCTCAACCAAATAGACTCTATAGGATATTCCTTCTCAACAACCTCTAGAACTCCATGGAACGACTTGTGCCTGCCATCATTAACATCCACCTACCATCCATGTTGCTCTAAGATCACATTAGCCTTTATAACAAACAGAACAAATTCAGAGACATGTAAATAATGACTTCTTTTGAAACTTTGAAAAGAAAAAAAGGATGGAAACTCAAATAGAGACAACAATGTGGCATCCACAATTTAAATAGTTTCCTATTACTTGTTGCTACAAAACAAAGGGCATTATAGAAAACAGATTTCAGATCAGTTTACTAAAAGACAAATGAGCATGATAATCAAACACCAAAAGTGAAGAATTTGTACAAAAGAAAATCAACTCTGGGGTTAGTTTCCCTTCTTTGTGGTTTCTGGTCAGGACTTAAGTACAGACTGACTTTGCCACTCAGAATTAGAGCAATGAAATGATGCATAGATGATTCAACAGATGATGCCACAATGAAATGTATTAGCAACTTATATGCCCATTCATTTATTATATCTCTTAATTATTGGCATTAACTTATTAAATATAATCAATATTGCAATAACTTAAGGTATCATGGTGTCCATCATTATCGATAGGCAACCCATGAGTGTTGAAATTTGGTTACCGGAGGACAGGTGGTTCCCTAGGACTTTGATCTTTGGCCTAGGGAAAAGTGTCCAAAAGAATTTAATTTTTCTCCTAAAGTGACTTTATAATTTTATAAAGTCAAATCTAATTTAAAAGTGACTTTAAGTGATAAAGTTACTAAAGTCTAATTTTAAAGTGACTTTAATAAAGTCAATGTAAAATTAGAAAGGAAAAGTGACTTTGGAAATAAATGACTAAGTGGGTCTTTATTAAAGTGGGGTGAATTAAAAAATAGAAAGTGAGATTTAAATGAGCATTTAATCTCAGCCCTAGATCTCAATCTATTTCAGCCATTGGATTTAGGGATTCCCCAAAAGTCACTTAGGGTTTGGTTAAAGGAGGAAAAGGTCATTCATTCTTTCATGAGCAAATTGGGAGAAGGAGAGCAAGAGAGCAAGGGAGATTTCTGGGTAGTGAGGAGAAAGAGGCAGCACTTTGACACACATTCCAAAGCAGTGTTTTAGCAAGTCCGTACAGCAGAGTTAGCACACAGTGAAAGGCAGATTTTGGGCACGATTTTCTAGAAAATCCGTACAGCAGTTTTGGCTCAGTTTCCAAGAAGGCCGTACAGCAAGTTGGCATGAAAATCGAGGAGCAGAGAAGCTGTTTTGCTGGCACGTTTTTCAAGGGAGGCCATACAGCGAGTGGCTATACCTTTGCACAGATTTCAAGGCAGAAATCCATACAGTAGCTCTGCTGTTTTTTTCTGCACGGAAATCGAGAAAAACAGTACAGCAGCATTTATGGCAGCTTGCACACATTTCTAGGCAGTTCGTACAGCAGCATTTAAGGTTGCAAATTTGGGCACGAAAACCAAGGAGGTCGTACAGTATTTATTGTTGTTCTGTTTTTCTGTTTACATGTTTTTCGAGGTGGTGATAAAGCACGAAAAACGAGATAAGTTGTAATCTGTACTTGCTGATTTTTTTTGAGTTTTTTCTCACTGTAAAAAGCATTTTCCAGAAATAAGAAGGAACTTTCGAACTGGTTTTTCCCAAGAGTTGTAGGGGGTTTTTCCAGGGTCACCTTGACCAAAAATCTCTATGTTAAAATGTGTTGAATGGCTGTTTTGAGCTTGCTGATTTTTTATTTCTGCATTTTCCAGAATTTGTGTTTTTAGCAAAAATTATTTTTCTGCTGTTGAATGTAAGGATATGGGAAAGGGCATTTAACTAAAAAGAGAAATAAGGTGAAACTGAAAACTGGGGTGAGAAAATAGGAAATTTCTACATGGTATCAGAGCTTGAGGACTTTACAAATCGCTTTGATCGAGAGTTTGGGTTCATTGCGTGTGAGTCCTCTAGTGCAGGATCACCTGCCACAGAGGTTCAAAGGGAGCATGCATTTCCCTCGACTAGCGGAGCATCTTCGGGTATCTGGTATGTGGACAGTGGGGCTTCACGTCATATGACAGGAGTCCGTGAGTACTTCTCAGAGCTTTCAGAGAGTGGCACTGATATAGAGGTAGTACTTGGTGATGACAGAGTTGTTAGAGCAGTCGGTGTGGGAACACTGACATTTCATAGGGAACCCAAACCTCCCTTGAAGGTGTCAAATGTTCTTTATGTGCCAGGGATGAGGAAGAACCTCATATCCGTCTCAGCTTTGGAGGACAGAGGATATGAGATACTATTCAGGGGAGGACAGGTGTTGATGTATCCCAGGGGCACTCCAGCTGATTCAGCTAGAGTGATAGGTGTACGCCATGCAAAGGTGTACAAGTTTGCATTTCAATCCCTTTTGGCATTGAGCAGTAGTACCGACAGCAGAGCTAGCAGTTCTGAGCAGTGTGAGATTTGGCACCGCAGGATGGGGCACATGCATCATGGAGCCTTGAGGACTTTGCGGGAGATCACTACAGGTGTGCCAGAGTCCAGTACTGATCACTTTGATACTTGCAGAGGATGTGCGATGGGCAAGTTTGCCAAATCCCCTTTTCCCAGCAGTGACAGCAGAGCGACTAGGATACTTGATTTGATTCATTCCGATGTGAGCGGTCGGATGTCTCATGTTTCCTTGAGTAGATATGAGTACTATGTTTTATTCATTGATGATCACTCCAGGAGGACCTGGATTTATTTCTTGAAGACCAAGAGTGAGGTCTTCAAGCGGTTTCAGGAGTTCAGAGCTCTTGTGGAGACAAAGACAGGTCGGAAGATCAAGTCCCTGAGGTCGGACAATGGGGGAGAGTACACCCTTGGAGAGTTTGTTGACTATTGTGCGGAGGCAGGCATTAGGAGGGAGTTCACTGTTCCTTACAACCCCCAGCAGAACGGGGTTGCGGAGAGGAAGAACAGATCCATCGAAGGGGCTGCCAAAGCCATGTTACATGATCAGGGGTTGCCATTGTTTTTGTGGGCAAAGGCCTGCAACACTGTTGTTTACTTGCAAAACAGGAGTCTGCATCGTGCCTTGGGGCATATGACTCCGGAGGAGGCTTTTTCTGGGAAGAAGCCTGATATTGGTCATCTTCGTATCTTTGGGTGTATCACATAATTTAAGCATACCCAAGGAGAAGAGGACCAAACGAGAGCTATTTGTGAGAAGGTATTCTGTGGTTGACACCTCAAAGGCTGATTTACATTCTCGTACGCAGGAAAGTTGCTGTCAAAGTGATGTGAAGTTCGAGAGGATAGCCTTGAAGGGCCACTAGAGTTAGAGTATCTCTGATCACGAGACCTCAAAGAAAACATTAGGTCATCACAGATTCAATATGGCGGTGATCAAGAGGATCCTGAGGTACATCTATGACGATGTCGGGTTCAAAGGAAGGAGCAGCACGCGCAGTTTAAGGGTGGTGCTTCTGTGTGCATGCAGAGCAGCTCACTAGGGTTCACCCATACAATTCACACAGCACTGCCTTCTACAAACAAAAAGTGTGCAGAGGACAACACAAACAAATAGAGGTTCAGTTCTGATGATGATGATGAGGAGGAGTTTCATTCTCCAATGGGAGAAGTATGCTCAGGGAAGAGGAAGCCCAAGTGGCTTCAGGACACCTTGAGAGAGGCCACATCTGTTGCTGGGCCTAAGAGGCCGGTCAGAGAGAGAAGACCACCAGAGAGGTTTTGTAGCTATATGGCAATGGCTACCAGCATCCTTGACTCTGAGCCTTCTAGCTATGAGGAGGCAGCTAGCCAGCAGGTCTGGAGAGAGGCCATGCATGAGGAGTATTCTTCTATCATGAAGAATGATGTTTGGGAGGTGGTGCCAAGGCCTGAGGGCAAATCCGTGGTTACTTCCAGATGGCTTTACAAGGTAAAGCATGCTGCAGATGGCAACATTGAGAAATTCAAAGCGAGGTTTGTGGCTAGAGGGTTCTCCCAGGTAGAGGGAGTTGATTATGAGGAGACCTTCGCTCCCGTGGCTTGATATACTTCGATCCGCTCCATTATATCGATAGCAGCAGAGATGGGTTGGAAGATCCACCAGATGGATGTGAAGACCGTATTTCTCAATGGCTTCATACAGGAGGAGGTGTACATTGAGCAGCCACAGGGCTTTGAGGTGCATGGGAAGGAGTCCCATGTGTGCAGACTGAAGAAGGCCCTTTATGGCCTGAAGCAAGCTCCCAGAGCTTGGTACTCCAGGATAGATACATACTTGTAGGGGATGGGTTTCACAAAGAGTGAGGCAGATCCGAACCTTTACTATATTGTGATAGGTGAGGAGCCTCTCATTCTGGTGCTGTATGTGGATGACTTGGTCATTACAGGTGCAGAGAGACTCATAGAGCACTGCAAGAGAGATCTTGCGGCGGAGTTTGAGATGAAGGACATCGGCTTGATGCATTACTTTTTGGGTTTGGAGTTGTGGCAGGAGGAGGGGCATTTCTTCCTGGGGCAGGGGAAGTATATTGTGGACATCCTTGGCAGATTCCACATGGAGGATTGTAAACCCATGTCGACACCGATGATCACCAACTGGAAGAAGCTTCATGCTTCGGATTCCGAGTTGGTGGATCCCACATTGTACAGATCGTTGATTGGTTCCTTGATGTATTTGGTCAACACTAGATCAGATATTTGTTTTGCAGTCAACATGGTGAGTCAGTTTATGTGTGAGCCTAGGAAGGTTCACTGGGTGGCCGCAAAACACATTTGCGGTACTTGCAGGGGACAGTGGATTATGGTCTGGACTACAGGCAGGGGGATGGAGTGAGATTGGCAGGTTACACTGATTCTGATTGGGCAGGTTTTGCTTATGATAGGAAGAGCACTTCAGGGTGTTGTTTTGGGTTGGGTTCGGCAGTGGTGTCATGGTTCAGCCAGAAGCAGCAGTCAGTAGCATTGAGTTCAACGAAAGCAAAGTATATGGCAACCAGTCTAGCTAGTTGTGAGGCCATCTGGCTTCGCAAAATGTTTTTTGGCTTATTTGGTCAGCTGTTGAGACCTTCAGTGATTTACTGTGATAATCAGAGTTGCATTAAACTCACGGAGAATCCAGTATTTCATGACAGGTCAAAGCATATCGGGATCAAATATCATTTCATCAGAGACTGTGTTCAAAAGGGAGCTGTGAAGCTTGAGTATATTCCCACTGATGAGCAGGTTGCAAATATTCTTACCAAAGCCTTACCACAGGGCAAGCATGTCTACTTCAGAGACAAGATGGGTGTGGTGAGGAACACCTTCCTCGGTAAGAGGGAGTGTTGAAATTTGGTTATCGGAGGACAGGTGGTTCCCTAAGGCTTTGATCTTTGGCCTAGGGAAAAGTGTCCAAAAGAATTTAATTTTTCTCCTAAAGTGACTTTATAATTTTATAAAGTCAAATCTAATTTTAAAAGTGACTTTATGTGATAAAGTTACTAAAGTCTAATTTTAAAGTGACTTTAATAAAGTCGATGTAAAATTAGAAAGGAAAAGTGACTTTGGAAATAAATGACTAAGTGGGTCTTTATTAAAGTGGGGTGAATTAAAAAATAGAAAGTGAGATTTAAATGAGCATTTAATCTCAACTCTAGATCTCAATCTATTTCAGCCATTGGATTTAGGGATTCCCCAAAAGTCACTTAGGGTTAGGTTAAAGGAGGGAAAGGAGGAAAAGGTCATTCATTCTTTCATGAGCAGATTGGGAGAAGGAGAGAAAGAGAGCAAGGGAGATTTCTGGGCAGTGAGGAGAAAGAGGCAACACTTTGGCACACATTCCAAAGCAGTGTTTCAGCAAGTCCGTACAGCAGAGTTAGCACACAGTGAAAAGCAGATTTTGGGCACGATTTTCTAGAAAATCCGTACAGCAGTTTTGGCTCAGTTTCCAAGAAGGTCGTACAACAAGTTGGCACGAAAATCGAGCAGAGAAGTTGTTTTGCTAGCACATTTTTCAAGGGAGTCCGTACAGCGAGTGGTTGTACCTTTGCACAGATTTCGAGGCAGAAATCCGTACAGCAGCTCTACTGTTTTTTCTGCACGGAAATCGAGAAAAACAGTACAGCAGCATTTATGACAGCTTGCACGCATTTCTGAACAGTCCGTACAACAGCATTTAAGGTTGAAAATTCGGGCAAGAAACCAAGGAGGCCATACAGCATTTATTGTTGTTCTGTTTTGCTGTTTACACGTTTTTCGAGGTGGTTGTAAAGCACGAAAAACGAGATAAGTTGTAATCTGTACTTGCTGATTTTT
The DNA here is from genome assembly GCA_034641835.2 of Pinus albicaulis. NCBI lineage: Eukaryota > Viridiplantae > Streptophyta > Pinopsida > Pinales > Pinaceae > Pinus > Pinus albicaulis. The sequence continues at coordinate 794,001,688 of CM076576.1, read as the reverse complement.
TTTGAGTTTTTTCTCTCACTGTAAAAAGCATTTTCCAGAAATAAGGAGGAGCTTTCAAACTGGTTTTCCCCAAGAGTTGTAGGGGGTTTTTCCAGGGTAACCTTAACCAAAAATCTCTGTGTTAAAATGTGTTGAATGGTTGTTTTGAGCTTGCTGATTTTTTATTTCTGCGTTTTCCAGCATTTTGTAAATTTTCCAGAATTTATGTTTTCAGCAAAAATTATTTTTCTGTTGTTGAATGTAAGGATATGGGAAAGGGCAATTAACTAAAAGGAGAAATAAGGTGAAACTGAAAACCAGGGTGGGAAAACAGGAAATTTTTACAATTAGTAATTAATAATTACCCTATAAAATTCATTAATTATATGGAGATTTTGACAGGTTGTATATAAGATTTTGAGGAGGATTAGTGGAAGACGAGGGGAAATATACTATTACTTTATGCAATATGAATATGGTAGGACACGATAAACAAAGCTGCTAAATAGATAGTCATTTGTAAAGGTTTAGTGAGCTATTAGAGCTTGAATACTAATAATCTTGTGGTTTTAGGAAACTATTCATTGGTAATCAATTATATGATAGGATTGAAGTAAAAGAAAATGATTGAAGTAAAAGAAAATGGCATTGCAGAATCTTCTAAAAAAAAGTAATGGTTTAGCCAACAAGTCTGAGGAAATCTAGTTTTTTGATATACAAAGATGTCTAAATATGGGCTGATAAATGGGCAAATAAGGGAGTTGATCTTAGGCTAATGAAAATAACAATAATCGAGTTTCAAGATGGGACAGAGGATAGCAATTATGCAGCAAGCTATTCTAAGGATGAAAAGGGGTTGATAAGTGATAATTGGGTAACCATATTAAACCAGGCAGTCCATGAATCATGATATTATAGGACTTCGACTTGATAGTTTTGATAGAAAGAAAAGAGTGGCTTTGATGGTAAATGGGACAAGCTAACACCCTTTATTGACATCATAAAGAAGATGCTTCAAGGGTTTCTTTGTATTTCTAAGGAACATGATCTAATTGTGGGATTTGGGAATTTTAGTAAAAAATGGATTCTAAGCTGAGACTAAGAAAACAACGAAGACCTTGAGAATAAGACTAGATGAGGACAACTATTTAGATATGGAAGATGGTGAGAATGTGGGAAACAAGTCTTTAAAAGGCAGTCACTTGAATGCAAAACAATTGTAACATTCCAACCATTAGAAGACTATGGGCTCTGGACAATTGTCCTACTGTGAAAATTTCTGAATATTACTTATCCAGAAACCCTACTGTTAAATCTGGTTATACTTCTCCTACTTAATCAAGTTATTAACCTGAAATTTCAGCATTAACATCAAAGTAAACACATTAACAGTCTACACAAATACATATATAAACTGAATACATGCACATGACAAAGTGACACAGAGGATTTTCTGGACAACTGTCCCCGAAAAAACCCAATGCGGGAAAATCGGTGTTCTGGCTGCTGGAGGGTTTATATTATTAAGTAGATTCTAAGTACAGCAAATCTGGGCACCTTACTGGTTAAACCGACAGAGAAATACAAAATCTGCAGCAATACCTTTGTTCCGGAGACAGAAAACTGGACTGATTCACACCCTCAAACGGGATTTATAGAACTCAGCCCTTTTCAGTCTTCAGAAACCCCAACGCTGCTCTAAAGCCCTTTGCATTAGCTTTGCTAGGTTGTGACTGCCCATGTGCTGCTCAGGAAGAGCCTGCGTCACCGCAAACTGGGTTACACTGTACTGGTTGGGCCTGCGTCAGCCCTGTTGCCTCTGTGCTACCCTTTCTGGGCCTGCATAGCCCCTGAAGCCCTCTACGTTGTGTAGCTGTTGCTCCCTCTGCGTTGCTCTGACTGTTGAATCTCTGCCTCTTGCCAACTCTTGGCCTGGGATCAAATCATCCCTCTCGCCAATACTACCTGTCGCTGCAACTAAAACACTTCTGGAAATTCTTAGCAAACCACGCCCTAGAATTTCAGCGTAGTCTCAGTGCTCTTCCACTGTGTGTGTCCTCCAACTGACCCCAAGCCTTTCCTTTATACTTTTCTCGTTGGGAAACCAACGATCGTGATCTAATCTTGAATCGACGGCTAAGATTAAAAGAAAGTTTGATCCGTGTGACTTAAGTCATTTCCATCACAAGTTTAAATTAATTACCTTTAATCTTTTAATTTTCTTAAGTTAGACTTAGGGTCCTTAACTAAAAAGATTAATCAATTAATTATCTCTTAAACAGGATGGAATTTCTCAAATCCCTTTCTGGGTATTGGAGATCTCATGTACTCTAGTCCCTCCACAAAGTTTGGGAGCTAGAGGACATCCGATGCTACCCCAACACTAAAAAATCTCAACACCTGCAACCTTGGGTTTGTAGGTCTTGGAATGTCACAACCTTACAGTTGTGGACTTTGGGCTTCCACAACTTAGTTTTGGTGCTAGTACACAACGGTTGTCCATGGTCTTGGACCTTGGTTGCTCACAACTTTGCCCCATATTGCATCCTTTTTTGTTCTACTACAACTTTTCTTGCAAAGTTACCATGGCTCTACAAGCAAACATTGCGAAGTTGGCACTAGAAGAAACCATACAATATACATTCTTCTCTTACTTAGACTCTCACTCCTCTCCAATGGTGGATCAAATTGATACTCATGCATAGATTGTTGAGAAATCTATAGGGCTTCAATTAGGATGTTTTCTCTTATATTTGATAATTGTTTGCGATGCATTTTTACTTTTTCTTACTTATTAGCTTCTTCTCTCATTATTATGTTGTTCTTATTATCAAACAGCTACCAAAAACATGAAGATAAATAGTACACAAGAACACAGGAAGTACACTACAAGCTAGGGCCAAAACCTCTCCACTTGAGAGGAAAACCCACAAATATCCTCTTCTTATAGATTCTTCAAATAGCGAATTTCAATACCTCTAGACCAATACCAATACCCTTTTAAGACCAAGCCAGACCTTCCAAACAATGTGCTTCTTCTATCCAAGACAAACCCAATCAAATTTCTTCCAGCTGCTCAATTTCGACCCCCAGCTACAGAATTTCGGCCTCCACTGCAGGTCTGAAATTTTCGACGCCTTTGCTTCCACACATGTGAGCAAATTTAGGGTTCTCAAGGCTTCCTTTAACCTTCGCTTTGGTTGCTTCTCCTTCTAGGCCTTGTCACTGACCTAGGAGTCCTTTCTTCAACTTTCTTTCTGCAATTTTCACAACTTCGACCTTGCAACTACAAAACCCTAGCGTTATCTTTGCACGTGTGAGGGAGAGAGAGAAATAACCCAAACACTTCGTCCTTCATCCTTTGTCCTTTTATACTTCTTCGCTTGCCTTTCTTCTACCTCTTCATCGCTTGAATGATCAGGAATGAATGAGTTTCCATAGGAGGTCGAGTTCCCTCCTATGTATAGGCTTCCAAGGAGGATGACATGCCCTAATGAGGTCGACTTCTTAGCTTCCAGGTCGACTTGGTCTTGGAGGGTATTTTGACACTTTTAAATACAAAAATTATTCTTTTGACATGTTACAATGTGCCCAATGGTGTCTACTTCATATGACAATGACTCTATTGACTTCATGACACTAGGACAAAGCCTAAAAGCACTCAATGGGTGCTTGACCTCTAAATAAAAATACCTTGAGCATGTAACCCATGCTATAAAAATAACAATAATAATTTTTCTTTCTTTTTACAATATGCAAGAATCAAGAGTACATTTCACATTTATGAAGACCGAACCTAGTTACACATTTCAACACTTCCTCTTAACTAGAGAGTTAATCTTAATGTTACATGGACATTCTCAAACCAAAGAGATCTCATAAGAAGAGTCGGATTGGTAAGCCATCTTATAAGTGTGAAACTTTCACTATGAAAATTATTACTGCAGTAATTGATTTATTACGCCTACTTATTTGATAAATTATTTACAGACGCTTCAGTAAATTTTGAACTAAATACAGTTGTTGTACTTCACTCTAATTAAAAGCATAAGAACAAATCTAGCACATATAGCACCATAGAAACAACCACATGAACACAGTTATTTTTATACAATTTTCCCCGGAAAAACCCAATGTGGGAAAACCGGTGTAGCAGATGAGAGTTTGTATTTATCTTTAGCAATGAAAAGATCATTTATAGAAGTCCTGACGAGCAAAATAAAATAGCATACACCTGATGTGAATTTTGCGGACAATCCGGAAGAATTCCCGACACACTGGATGACCTTCTGCACCCTCTGTGTCAATCTGCGTAGCCTCTCTACGCAGTCCCTGTCTGAATTGCGTAATCCTGCGTGGAGGGCTAGTACTGCTGCTCAGCACTGCCTTTCCTGCGTCCTTTTGCCCCTCTTCTTCTCTGTCTGTTGACTTCTCCCTCCTCCTTCTATCTTTGCAACCCTGCCTCTACAAACTCACCCACTAAAATCGAATTCTCTTGCTTTAAAATCAATTTCCTTCGGGTACTGAGAATGTGCTCGACTTGCTTTCCAAATGGCCCTCAACCCTTCTCTTATAGTCTTCTCGTTGATGAATCAACGGCCCAAATTATATCCTTAATCAATGGCTCAGATTAAAAGATGACTTGATCTTTGTTTTCTAGAAGATTCACACTCTGCTTTATTAATACCTTTTAATTATTTAATTTCCCTAGGTTTAGACTTAGGGATCACATTAAAATAATTAATTATTTTAATAAAGAAAAATCCGAGTGAAATTTCCACAAACGATTTATGGTTTCTCTGGAATACTGTTGTCCAAGCCTCTCCTCAAAATTTGAGACCTGGAACACTTTCCGATGCTATAAAAATCAACACTCCCTCTTAGCAAGGAAAGTGTTCAAGCAAGGTACCAACTGTACTGCTCTGACTCTAAAGCATCTTCTGTGTTGCTGAAGTCTTGGCTGCTACCTCTCAACTCTGCGTTGCTGCCCTCTGTATTGTTGCCTGTGACACTGTCACCGCCACTGCCTCATCCGTACTGCAGCTCCCTCTGTCTCTGTAGACCATCCGTTCCTTTACTGTAAAGGGTTCTCGACCATCCCCATCTTTTCTCTGAAGTAAGTAAACTTAATCTTACTCGGAGCCTTGGTGAGGATATTTGCCACCTGTTCTCCTGTAGGAGTGTACCTCAACTGCACAGCTCCATGTTGGACATAGTCTCTGATGAAGTGGCACCGAATTTCAATGTGCTTCAACCGGTCATGAAACCCAGGATTCTCAGAGAGGTTGATGCAACTCTGATTATCACACATAATTCTGGTCGGTTCCATCCTCTTCTTGAGTAAGTTCAAGAGCTCGTACGAAGCTGTGCTTGTTGCCATATACTCTGCCTCGATTGAGCTTAGTGTGACGGATTTCTATTTCCTACTGCATCAAGAAGTCATTCCTGATCCGAGACTGAAACAGTACCCACTGGTACTTTTCTGATCCACTGTGCTTCCAGCCCAATCTACATCTGTAAACCCACTCAACTAGACTTCATTGCCCTTGGTGTACTTCAACCCATACTCGATTGTCCCCTTCAAACATTTGAGAACATGTTTGGTTGCTGCCCAGTGAGCCCTCCTTGGTTCCACCATGAACTGACTGAGGGTATTCACTGCATAACAGATGTCTGGTCTAGTGTTCACCAGATACATCAATGATCCGATGAGCTGCCTATACAAGGTGGGATCAGCCTCATCATCTTTTGTCGTGTCTATATTCTTCAGGTTTTTAGTCATTAGTGTAGCCACGGGTCTACAGTCTTACATCTGAAACCTCTTCAGGATTTTTGTAGTGTATCTCCCTTGCCCAAGGAAGATTTCTCCCTTCTGCTGCCAGACCTCCAAACCAAGAAAATAGTGCATCTGCCCCAAATCCTTCATGTCGAATTCAGTAGCTAGATTTTCCTTGCAGCCTTTGATGAGCTTAGACGATCCAGTAAGGAACAGATCATCTACGTATAATACCAAGATTAAGAGCTCATCCCCTACTCTCAAGTAGTAGAGGTTGGGATTTGCGTCGCTCTTGACGAATCCTATCTTTTGCAAATAGCTATCAATCTGCCCATACCATGCTCTGGGGGCTTGTTTTAGATCGTACAAGGCTTTCTTAAGCCTGGAAACATGAGTCTTCTGCTCATGTGTCTCAAAGCCCTCTAGTTGCTCTATGTACACTTCCTCTTCTATCACCCCATTCAAGAGCGTTGTCTTGACATCCATTTGGTGAATCTCCCATCCCATTTGCACTGCTAAAGAGATGATGAATCTGATTGAAGTGTACCGGGCTACAGGGGCGAAGGTTTTCTCATAGTCGATCACTTCTTTCTATGCATACCCCTTAGCCACAAATCTAGCCTTGAACTTCTCTATGTTTCCATCTATAGCATACTTGATCTTGTAGATCCACCTCGATCCTACAACTGATATGTCCTGTGATCTAGGAACTACTATTAGGGGAATTTTGAGGTCTAAAATGGGCCTCCTAAGGAAATTATAAAATAATAGTGGAAATAATAAAATAAGATTTGATTACATCATCAAATTTTAGAGGGAAAAACGAAAAACTACTTTTTCAACTCATATTTTCAACTTATCTCCCAAATGTTTTAGTCAAATTTCGAGTAGGAGTAATCATTGGATGCAAAATTTAATTCCTCATCCAAGAAGTACCAATGTTGCATACTTTCGATGGATCCTACTACACGAAAAATGAAAAATACATGAAACACGTTCCAACAAATTCCTCTGCATCCCTCAGAATTTGTTGGAGTTCTCTGCTCAGTCTTCCACTGGTGGTAGGTGGTCTTACCTACTCTCCTGCTTGCTCTTCTATGGAGGAACTCTCCTCAGAATCCTTGTGTCATGGAGAGGTGCTCGACCCATCCTCTGTAGGTCGTAGAGGCTATACTAGTGGATCCTCTTCAATCTGCGTATCTGTAGCCATTTCCTAAGATCTTCTGAAGGCTCTCTTCTCCATGAATTTCATGTCCTGCCTTAAGACGATCTCCCTGTTTTCCAGAATATAGATGCGATATGCCTTCGCATTTTCACTATATCCCACAAGATAACCCTTCTCCACAGTCTGATCCAATTTCTTCCTCTTCTCATCTAGTACGTGGCAATACACCATACTGCCAAATATCCTGATATGGCTCACCTCAGGCTTGCTGCCTGTGAACACACTCTCACGAGTTACCTTCCCCAATGCTCTATGGGGCACCCTGTTCTGCACATGCACAATTGTATTGCAAGCTTCTGCCCACAAAAATTTGGGCATGTCTTGGTCATATAGCATTACCCTTGCAGCGTCTATAATGGTTCTGTTCTTCTTTTCTGCAACTCCATTCTGCTATGGATTGTATGGAGTTGTCCATTCTCTCTTGATGCCTTCCTTTGCACAGAAACTAGTGAAATCTTTATCAATATACTCTTCACCATTATCTGATCGCAGCTTCTTGATCCTCTTTCCGGTTGAATTTTCTACCAACGCCTTGAAGTCTTTAAAACACTCAAAGACTTCATCTTTGGTTTTGATAAAGTAGATCCAAGTTTTCCTAGAATGGTCATCAATGAAGGTAGTAAAATACTTTGCACCACTGAGAGCAATCGTGGACATTGGACTGCAAAATCTGAGTGTATCAGCTCCAATACGCTCTTGGCCCTGCTGCTGCTTCTTGGAAATGCTGCCTTGGCATACTTCCCTAGTACACACCCCCTGCAGACCTCATCTTTCCTTACGCTGAGTTTTGGAGCTCCTATGACAGTCTTCTTGAGAATATTCAAGGCTCCATGATGTAAATGCCCCATCCTTCTATGCCATAATTCATTCGGATCCCTTTCGTCCGTACTGTTGATTAGTGCCATTGGGGACTCAAGTTGGTGCTTATATAACTTGTGGCTCCTTACTCCAATTTGTGCCTTTCTTTTCCAGCTAGGGTGTCTGACATAAACTTTATTTGCAATAACGTATACGTCATAACCTTTATTCTGGAGCTGAGACATGGAGAGTAAATTCATCCCCAAACCTGAAACATGCAGAATGTTTGTGGCCCGAATCTTGTTGCTGGCTTCTATCTAAAATATTATGGTACCTCTTCCAACAGGGATACACTCGGCCTTGTTTCCCATTGTGATCTGGAAATTCATCTGCTCTTCTTGGTAGCTCAAAAAACATTCTCGAACTCCCGTCATATGAGCAGATGTTACACTGTCAATGTACCAAACTCTTGAAGAGGTCATGCTTGACACACAAGCAAAATCCTCCTCTAGTCTGGATGCCAGAACAAATATGTCATGCTCCCCTTGTTTCTCTATGTGCTCTAAGGAACTGTGTAAGTCCTTCCGGGCTGTGCCACTACCAGATAGTCTTTCCATTGCGGAACCCCCTTTTCTGTCTTTTTCCTTTCGCTCTGATACCATGTGAAACTTTCACTATGAAAATTATTACTGCAGTAACTTATTTATTTCGCCTACTTATTTGATAAGTTATTTGCAGATGCTTCAGTAAATTTTGAAATAAATACAGCTGAGTACTTCACTCTAATCAAAAGCATAAGAACAAATATAACACATATAGCACCATAGAAACAACCACATGAACACAATTATTTTTGGACAATTGTCCCCGGAAAAACCCAATGCAGGGAAACTGGTGCAGCAGATGAGGGTTTGTATTTATCTTCAGTAGTGAAAAGATCATTTACAGAAGTCTTGACGAGCAAAATAAAATAGCATACACCTTATGTGAAATTTCCGGACAATCCGAAAGAATTCCCAACACACGGGATGACCTCTTGCACCATCTGCGTCAATCTGCGTAGCCTCCCTACGTAGTCCCTGCCTGAACTACGTAATCCTACGTGGAGGGCTAGTGCTACTGCTCAGCGTTGCCTTCCCTCCGTCATTCTGCCCTTCTTCTTCGTCTGCTAACTCTCCCTCCTCCTTTTGTCTTTGCAACCCTGCCTCTACAAACTCACCCACTGGAATTGAATTCTCTTGCTTCAGAATCGATTTCCTTTGAGTACTAAGAATGTGCTCGGCTTGCTTTCCAAATGACCCTCAACCCTTCTCTTATAGTCTTCTCGTTGATGAATCAACAGCCCATACTATATCCTTAATCAATGGTTCAGATTAAAAGATGACTTGATCTTCGTTTTCTAGAAGATTCACACTCTGCTTTATTAATACATTTTAGTTATTTAATTTCCCTAATTTTATACTTAGGGATCACATTAAAATAATTAATTATTTTAATAAAGCAAAATTCGAGTGGAATTTCCACAAACGATTTCTAGGTTCTCTAAAATACTATTGTCCAAACCTCTCCTCAAAATTTGAGTCCAAGAACACTTTCCTATGCTATAAAAATCAACAATAAGCTATTTCCGCTTATCTCTTTGCATCTCATCATACCAACCAACATTGTCACATAGCAAGGCCTTGGCTAACAGCTCTATCTCTCCACATGATCAAAGCACAATGTTGGCGAGACCAATCACTGATAGACACCATCATCATTGTCTCTAAAGGCACATACCCCACCCAAATGTTCAAAGGGTATGTCCTTTTAGGACAATTCTTTTCTTGGAATAACACATCCTCAAGGAATTTCCTCTTCGACTACTCTTATCTATTGGATTCCCTACCTCATCCTCAAAGAGTATCAGAAACCAAATGCTTACCCAATCCTCCATACTTTCTTTACAAAGTGAAGAAAAGAATGATGTCTCTCTCTCTCCCTCTCAACTAGGGAGGATGTATCAACCAATCCAAGCTTGTCTCTCAAATACACAAACTTCTTATTAGGAAGAGATTTTGTCAAAATGTCAGCTATTGGTGGAGATATACTGTAGCTACAACACTCCATCTTGCACTAGCTTTCGTATGTAATGGTACTTGTTATTTATGTGCTTTGTCTTTCCATGGAACACTGATCTTCAAACAACCTTATGCAACTGGTGTTATCACAATGTATAATCGTAGGGTCCATCGATCCTTCAAACAAGTTGGACAACAACTTCCTCAACTAGATAGCTTCTTTGCTTACTTCACATGCTGCAATGTATTCATCCTCAGCACTACTCAAAGCAATTGACTCTTGCTTTCTACTCATTCATGATATCATAAAGGAACCTAAACTAAAACATCCTCTAGTAGTTCTTCTTCCATCCGTCTCACTACCTCCCAAATCAGAATCTTGATATCCAATCAATTGGACATCATTCTTTCTATCATACTTCAAGTAGTGATGGATTGTTCCTCATAGATATCTCAGTATATTCTTGGTTGCTATCCAATGGTCATACTTGGGCTCTATCTGGAACTGACAGATAATATTCACTACAAAACAAATGCATGGTCGAGTATTTATCAAATACATCAGAGAGCCAATCAATTGCCTATACCTTGTCGGATCCATAGGGCTTGAATCAGAACTTCTTGGCTTTTTCAAATTTGTGATCAGAGGGGTTGTCATAGGTTTGCAATCTATCATGTCAAACCTCTGCAACATCTTAATCACATATTTTCCTTGACCTAGATATATCTCATCAAGTCCTTGCCAAACTTCCAACCCCAAGTAATAGTGCATCAATAGTGCATCAGCCCTAGATCCTTCATATCGAATTCTGCTGCCAATTTCTTTTTGCACTCTTCAATTTGACCTTCCACACCTGTCATGAGAAGACCATCCACATATAGAAATGATTACAGGCCCACCCTTCACAACCTTGATATAGGTATTTGGATCAGCAAAACTCTTCAAGAAGCCCAATCTTTGTAGATATGTGTCCATCCTTGCATACCAAGCCCTTGGAGCTTGCTTAAGGCTATAAAGTGCCTTCTTCATCTTGTAGACATGAGTCTCTCTATCATTCACTTCAAATCCCAAGGGTTGTTCTATATAGACTTCTTCATTGATAGTACCATTCAGGAATGTTGTCTTAACATCCATTTGATGGATGTTCCATCCCATCAATGCTGCCAAAGAGACCAACAATTGTATAATTGTATGTCTATCTCTAGGTGCAAATGTCTCTTCATAATCGATGCCTTCTTGTTGGGAGAAACCCCTAGCCACAAATCTTGCCCTATATTTATCAATACTTCCATCTACTGCATGTTTAATCTTGTAAAGCCACTTGGAAGTCACCACAAATTTGTCTTCAGGCCTAGGAACGATTTCTCAAACTCCATTCTTCATTATTGATTGATATTCTTCATTCATAGCATATTTCCATTCTTGATGTTTGACAGTATCTTCAAAGGTGAATGGTTTTGCTTCAATTAACTTTGTCATATAGATTGCATACCCTGAATATCTTTTACGCTTCTTACTTTCCCTTAACGTACCCTTGGCTGCTCCATGTCCTTCTACGTCTAGAAGAGTAGACTTCAACCAATTAGGTCTCTTTCTATTTTTAGGGATGATGACTTGCTACGCAAGTTCACTGGGACCTTCTTCTTCATGATTTGAATTTTCTTCCTCCCTAGGACATTCTTTAAATGTTGGAATTTCTTCATCATCAGAGTCAATCGGGAGATCCTTAGATTTCTTGAATGCAATACTTTCATCAAAGATCACATCTCGGCTTACTTCAATTCAATGCCCTTCCTTTATGTAGATCCTATATGCCTTTGAAGCGTTACTATAACCAACAAATATACTCTTCATGCCTGTAGGATCCAACTTCTTTCATTTATCTTTCCGAATGTGAATGTAGATAGGACAACCAAATATTTGGAGATGGTCTACACACGGTTTCTTCCCAATGAATGCTTCTTCAGGAGTCATGTTTGTTGATTTTTGGGTAGCATCGGATGTGCTCTAGCTCTGAAACTTTGTGGGTGAGAATGTTCTAAGTGACGAGGATCAAGCCTTTTCTAATCTTAGATGTCGATTAGAAATTAGATCAACGTCGTTGATTCGTCAGCTCAAAAAGTATTAAAGGAAGGCTTAGGGTCAATTAGAGAATACACACAGAGTAGCAGCACTTGAGCTAAGTCGAAATTATGGGGCGCGGCTTGCTGAGAATTTCGGAGTGAGCTTGCAGTGCAGTGAGGGGCAGTTCGGCAGCGAGATTTTTATCCAAGGCCGAGAATACAATAGCAGAGAGGTAGATCAGCACCAGAGAGGCAGCGTAGGCCCAAGAGGGGTGAAGCAGAGCCAACAGGGATCACACAAAGGGACGCAAAGCCGGAGAGGGTGACGAAGTCACTCAAAGAGCTCTGTTGGGGAATCTGTAGGGCAAATTGGGCAGCCATCCAACTTTTTGATTTCTGAGTCAGAAAGGGTCACGGAGAGGGTGACGCAGCTCCAGGAGAAGGTGACACAATCTAGCTTGTTGTATCCATCGCTTAGCAACACTAGGAACTGCGCAGTCACCTGTGGGGTTTCTTCATCCAGTTATTGGATCCACCATAATATCTGTCTCCGGATAGAGGTACTTCTACGAAGGATTTTCTCTGTTGGGTGAGCCACATTAGCACCCTAGTTTGTATTAAGAAATCTACTTAATAATAAAACCCTCAAGAGTTGTTGCACCGATTTTCCCTTATTGGGTTTTTCCAGGGACATTTGTCCGAAAAAATTGTGTCCTTTGTCTGAATGATTGCATATTCTTCAGTACTTGATCTGTATAATTGTGTAGACTGCAGTGTATTTACTTCAATGTTTTCATGATTTATTCAGAAAATAACTTGTTAAGTTAAATAAACAAGTAGGAGAAGTATACTGCAGTAGGATTTTTGTTGAGTAGATTCAGAACTTTTCACATGGTATCAGATTATTTGCAAATCAGGAAGAGTTGAAGCCATCAGCAGAAGACCAAAGAAAATTTGATGCAAGAAGGTAGTTGTCCAGAGAGACAGTGCAGATCCAGAGAGAGGCAAGGAAGGGTGATGCAGTCACCTGTGGGGCTCACGCAGAGCCTGTGTCAGCCGGGAGGGGTGACGTTGTAGCTACAATAGTGGCAACGCAATGTTTGCTGGGCCAGCGTAGGGATTTCAAGCCTCCATCTTTCTGGTTGTCGTGGCTGCAAGAGCAGATCGTTTTTCTTCAGTAATTACTGGTGGGGCATTGTTTCTGTTGGTGCAGAACAATGTCTAGCAGGGCGTGGCAAAGTAGAGGGAAGCAGTTCCTCAGCAGATTTCTTCCCAAGAATTCTAGATCCAGTGCTGATCAACAACAAAGAGTGATCGGAGAGGACTGATTCAACATCAGTTGGCAGAGGATTTCCGAGAGGGAAATCATTTTTCAGAGGGAGCGGGTTCCTTAGAGGGTTTCTAGCGCCAAGAAACTCAGATCTAAGTTTTGTTGGGGCAACAGCAAAAGAGGGAGAAGGGAGAAGCAGAGATGGCCTCACATGGACTGAGGGATCAGGACAAGTCGGATGGAGCATCCAACTTTGTCATCTGGAAGGCTAGTATCCTATCAGTACTGGACGGGCATCGTAACAAGCATCTCGCCAAGAGCGCAATTGTTGTTCCTATTGACGTTGAACCACTCAAGAAGTATGAAGAAGCTCAAGTGAAGGGTAAGCACTTGATCATGGATAGAGTCAAGGATCATGTGGTCCCACACATTACTGAGAACGCAACAGCACATGAGATGTGGACTTCGTTGACCACATTGTATCGGGGGACTTCTGTTCAAAGGAGGATGCTTCTTGAGAATCAAATCTGATTATTCCAGATGTTGAAGGGAGAAGAGATCGACCCCTTCCTCATCAGATTGAGGGCAATCTATGATCAGCTGGTTACTGTGGGAGCCACACCTAATGGAGGTCCTATGGTGAGGACTACTCTAAATGCAGTTTCCGATGAGTAGGAGAACTTTGTCCAAGGCATTTTGGGCAGAGCAGCCCCTCCAAGCTAGGAAAACATGTGGGCAGCTCTTCAACGAGAAGAGATCAGGAGGATGACCAAGGCAGGCATGAGCAGCAGAGGGATCAAGATCAAGAAGGAGGAGGAGTAAGATGTGGCTCTCGCATCTAAGGGACAGCATGGGCAGCAGAGGAAGAAGAAGAAAGACCTTTGAAAGGTCAGATGCTTGAGGTGTGATGAATTAGGACATTTCGCCACAACATGCCCTATGAAAAAGAAGGGCGAGGAAGAGTCTAATTCGAAGGTTGTCGTAGCTAAGGACGATGATGGAGATGATGACGATGTGGCCATGAGTGCTCATGTGCCTCAGAAGAAGGGGTGGGGGGACATTGATCTGTAGTTCTTTCGAACTGCAGTGTAGAGGGGTAGGATCCTTGAGGTGCCCAAACTCTTGGATCACATACAAGCTACAAGAGCCCTTAATGACAGTAGTAGGATGACCAGAGTTGGTTGGTGTAAGGGATGATGAAGCAACATTGGCAAAGCTAGAACGTTGTAGACTGGAGTAGTGCAGAGCAGAGGCAGCAGCAGCGTAGGAGCATCGCAGAGGTTGATGGACTTCAACAGCGCAGAGGCAGTTCTTACACAATGCAGAGCAGCAGCAGTGCAGAGGTACTAGAGGGGCAGTGTAGATTAGCAACAGAGGGTGCTTCAGTATCGAGGTACACCCAGACTGACTTGTATGTTAGGATTTTGGGTGATGTTTCAGTTGCTTACTTCTCAGCAACTGAGTTGCAGTGCAGTAGTTAGCAGTGGCAGTGCTATAGGCAGCATGATGCAGCAGTATAGATAGCAACAGCACAGTGGAAGAAGCCCAACACGCCAAGCATCAGCAGCACAGAGGACCGATGTCGTGGATCAGGGTGATGCTTCAGGTTGAAGTGTTGCTAGAGCACATTCCTCGCTAAGAAGGAGTGTTGATTTTTTGGGTAGCATCGGATGTGCTCTAGCTCCGAAACTTTGTGGAGGAGATAGAACACATGAGATCTCCAAAACCCAGAAATCTTTTGGAGAAATTCCACCCGGAGCTTAAGTTATTCAAATAATTAAGTATTTTAATGGGGACCCTAAGTCTAACTTAGGGAAATTAAATAATTAAAGCGAATTAATTTAAATATGTGGGTGAGAATGTTCTAAGTGATGACGATCAAGTCTTTTCTAATCTTAGTCGTTGATTAGAGATTAGATCAAGGTCATTGATTCGTCAACTGGAAAAGTATTAAAGGAAGGCTTGGGGTCAGTTGGAGAATACACACAGAGTAGCAGCACTTGAGCTAAGTCGAAATTCTAGGGCGCGGTTTGTTGAGAATTTCAGAGTGAGCTTGCAGTGCAGTGTGGGGCAGTCCGGCAGCCGGATTTTTCATCCAAGGCCGAGAATACATAGCAGAGAGGCAGATCAGCACCAAAGAGGTAGTGCAGGCCCAGAAGGGGTGACGCAGAGCCAGTAGGGACCACGAAGAGGGACGCAGTCACTCAGAGAGCTGCACTGGGGTTTCTATAGGGCAAATCAGGCATCCATCCAGCGTTTTGATTTCTGAGCCGGGAAGGCTCACGGAGAGGGTGATGCAACTCCTAGAGAAGGTGACGCAGTCTAACTTGTTGTAGCCATCGCTCAGCAACACTGGGGACTACGCAGTCACATGTGGGGTTTCTTCATCCAGTTGTTGGATTCGCCATAATATCTGTCTCAAGATAAAGGTAATTTTGCCGAGGATTTTCTCTGTTGGGTGAGCCACATTGGAACCCTAGTTTGTATTCAGAAATCTGCTTAATAACAAAACCCTCAAGAGTTGTTGCACCAGTTTTCCCATATTGGGTTTTTTTGGGGACATTTGTCCGAAAAATTTGTGTGTCCTTTGTCTGAATGATTACATATTCTTCAGTACTTGATATGTATAATTGTGTAGGTTGCAGTGTATTTACTTCAATGTTTTCATGATTTATTCAAAAAACAACTTGTTAAGTTAAATAAACAAATAGGAGAAGCAAATCAGATTTACTACAGTAAGATTTCCGTTGAGTAGATTCAAAAAATTTCACAATGTTGTCTAGTGATCTGTGAGGACTTTGATTTTGAATGTAGACAGTTGTTTTGGTTGCTTCACCCCACATAAATTTAGGCAAGTCTTGATCATGTGACATGGCTCTAACACTTTCTTCAATCAAGCGATTCTTTCGTTTTGCTACTTCATTTTGCTCTGGATTATATGGAACTACCATCTCCCTCTTAATTCCAACCTCCTTACAGAAAGTTATGATCTCCTTTGAAGTGTATTCTCCTCCATTATTAGATCTTAGTACCTTTATCTTTCTTTATATAAGATTTTCTACTTTTTCTTTGAATTCTTGAAAATTTTCGAATGCTTCATCCTTGGACTTCAGCAAATAGATCCAAGTTTTCCTTGACTGGTCATCAATGAAAATTACATAATATGGATGACCTCCAAGATATTTGTAGACATAGGACCACAAACATCAAAGTGAATGAGATCTAGGATTTCATTTTATCTTGAAGCATTGCTTGCAAATGGTTTCTTAACATTTCTATCTCATGCACATCCCTTGCACACTCCTTCATGATCCTCCTTAAGTTCAGGGATGCCATTCACCATTGAATTTAGAGTTGATAAGATTTTGTAGTGAAGGTGTCCAAACCTTCTATGCCAAAGTTCACATGGACTTACTTCAATGTGAAACAAAGCTTGAGAGAGAGGTGTCAGCAACCTGTAGTCTTCCTTCACAAATCCCAATGACTTTTGCATTGTTGATGCTAGAGCCTTTATCCCATACCGTAACCTTTCCATCTATAAAAGCAACTCTATAGCCCTTATCCTCTAAACATGAAACAGAAAGTAAATTATTTTTCAAACCTGGTACGAATATAATGTTGTTGAGATGTATATTTCCTCCATTCCCCAGCTCCAGCGATGTTGATCCAATTCCTCTTATGGGGTAGCTCTTCTTATCTCCAAGTTCAACTGAGTAGGAATATTTTCCTCTAGATAGGGTTTTTAATTGTTTGTGCTCACCTGTCATATGTTTGGATGCTCCATTGTCAATTACCCATATATTTGCATCTTCAAACGTACATGTTAGTGCTGAGAATAACCCTTCGTCTTTTGTAGGAGAAGTCTTGGTCATATGATTCTTCATAGATAATAGGAGATTCAAAAATGCTTTGATGCCTTGCTTGAGGTGACTTGCCATCATAGAAAACTACTTCAATATTTCTTCAAAGATGTAGTGATCTTCATCAAGCCCTTTGTCAACCTTAGCTATGAAACCATGTTGAGAAATCTATAGGGCTACAATTAGGATGATTTCTCTTATACTTGATAACTGCTTGTGATGTATTTTTACTTTTTCTTACTTACTAGCTTCTTATCTTATTATTATGTTGTTCTTATCAACAAACAGCTACCAAAATATGAATATCAATAGTACACAAGAACATAGGATGTAGGTTGCAAGCCAAGGCCAAAATCTCTCCACTCGAGAGGAAAACCCACAAATCTCCTCTCATTATAGATTCTTCAAATGACGAATTCCAAGACCTCTAGACCAATACCAATACCCTTCCAATACCAAGCAAGGCCTTCCAAATGATGTGCTTCTTCTATCCAAGACAAACCCAATCAAATCTCTTCCAGTTGCACAATTTCGACCCCCAGCTACAGAATTTCGGCCTCCACTGCATGTCTGAAATTTTTGGCCCCTGCAACAGCTGTTACTTCCACACGTGTCAACAAATTTAGTTCTTTCCAAGCTTCCTTTGACCTTCGCTTGGGTTGCTTCTCCTTCTAGGGCTTCTAGGTGACCTAGTAGTCCTTTCTTCGACCTTCTTTCTGCAATTTTCACAACTTCGACCTTGCAATTGCAAAACCCTAGCCTTATCTTTGAACGTGAGAGAGAGAGAGAGAGAGAGAGAAATAACCCAAACACTTCGTCCTTCATCCTTCTATCCTTCTTCACTTGCCTTTCTTCTACCTCTTCTTCGCTTGGATGATGAGGAATGAGTGAGTGTTCATAGGAGGTCGAGTTCCCTCCTATATATAGGCTTCCAAGGAGGATGGCATGCCCTAATGAGGCCAACTTCTTAGCAGCCAAGCTGACATGGTCTTGAATAGTATTTTGACACTTTTAAATACCCTAATGAGGCCAACTTCTTAGCAGCCAGGCTGACTTGGTCTTGGATAGTATTTTGATACTTTTAAATACAAAAATAATTCTTTTGACATGTTACAATGTGCCTAATGGGGTCTTCTTCATATGGCAGTGACTCTATTTACTTCTTCAACTGGAATTATTTCCTCTAACTATAAATTAATTATGTAGTTTATTTCCACCACAACAACAAAATAATTGCACTGCAATCTTCACCAATAAAAATATTGGAGAAGATAAACTGAAAACTGAGAAAATACTGGCACACACACAAAAATTTGACAGTTATTTTTGGACAAAAGTCCCCAAAAAAACTCAACTTGGGAAAACTGGTGCAGCAATTGAGGGTTTCATATTATTAAGCAACAGTGAAATTCTGAGTACAATTTATGGATGCCCAAATGGCAATCGAATCAACAAAATAAACTGGTTGAAATATCTCTAAGGAAAATACCTCAACACCACGCTTGATCCTGCTCCGACAACTGACCAAACTAACCAGATGTTTTGCCTCTACGCAGTGCTTGCGCAAACCCCAACTCGCTAAGCCCAGAATTGCAAGGAAAAAAGACATCATGCTTGACTCTGCCTCTGGGAGAAATTCGCTTGGCCTCCTAGAGAATTTTCGGACCAACAGCTACTAAATTTCTCTTCCCTTCAGCAAAATCAATCTCCCTCTGAAGCTATATGTGATGCCTCTGCTCAGCTTCTCTAGGAAAGACGGCCCTTCTGCTGCTGACTCTCCATATCTGGAAAAACTTTCCTTCGGACTCATTGTCCATGCCCCTCTCTGTCTCTCCTTCCCTTCTCTAGCTCGAACTCTTCCGGCAACCGTTGTTGCTCTCTAGAAAATCGAACAACCCAAGGAAATCGAGCTCTAATGTGTATCCTCCATCTACCCATCGACCTCCTCTTATAATCTCCAGGTGGGACTCCAACGGACAAGATTAAAAGATAATCAATGGTTGAGATCATTTTGGATCGATCAGTGTGAGTTTCTAGATGATTCACACCTTTCTCAATTAATATTGATTAATTAACCCCTTTTCCTAAGTTTACACTTAAGAAATATTTAAAAATAGGCTAATAATCTAATTGAGACACTTCTAGGTGGAATTTCCATAAATGATTTATGGGTTATAGAGAACTCCTGTGTTTTAGCCTCTCCACAAGGTTTCGAGACAAGAACACTGCCGATGCTACAAAAATGAATATTCCTGACACTAGTACAAACCCTAGAAGCACTCAATGGGTGCTTGACCTCTATATAAAAAGACCTTGAGCATGAAACACGTGCTACAAAAATAAAAATAATAATTTTTCTTTCCTTTTACAATATAAAAGAATCAAGAGTACATTTCACATTTATGAAGACCGAACCTAGTTACACATTTCAACATAGGTCACTACAGTCAAGTAAAGCAATCAAAGATTAACACTTGTTATTAGCCCATGTAGTATATCAAAACAAATTGTATCTAGTTGTGTCATTGTATTTCTGCTTCTGACCTGAGTCTTTGAAATGTACTAGCCATCTTTCTTTCAGCTGAGAATCTATCTACCAGTAAAACTCTTTGAATGCCTATTGTTGTAAGCTATATATGCAATTAACCAAGATATATCATGGAAGATACATCATAAAATAGCATTAGCCAAGTATAACAAACCAAAACGCATCACATGAACCACAAACCATTAACCAGATCTATGCACTAAACTAGAATAGCAATGGAGTTACTGCACTGATTCAGATTTTTAAAAACCCAAACAAATGCACAACACACAAATATGTCTTTTTGTCAGCAAAGTCAATAACAATCTTACTGCAATCCGGCATATAATTCAATATGATACATGGCTTTCAACCGACTGCCCATAGCTATGCAATCATGGGTATAAATATATCCTCAACTAATCAAAGGCACACTATTTGGGTTCAGAAGTTGGCCCCAAAAAGATGCTTTGTCCTGAAGCACATTTGACTCAACACTTGAGCTCTAAAGTAAGAAATGATGATAGAGGAAGAATTGAATGGAGGTCTTGTTGGATTAATGTTGTACATTGAGTGATGAAAGGACAATGAAGTTGGAAAGAGGAGCTGGACTTTGTAGGCCAGATGAAAAGTTGCAAGCTGAAACTATGTATTTGAAGAAGCGGGTGCAAAAAGCTAGGTGTAGAGTCACTATCAAACATTTGAAAATAGTTTTGTACATTTGAAGGAGATGACATGGAACAACTATTGAGAACAAAAGTCGGCACGCTAAATATGGCACACACTATACATCTCAATTCACTGTATAAATTGCCATGAATTGGCGCACAGAGCCAAAATTCAGCCAATTGTGTCACTATACACAAGAACTCATCTGCAAAGAAGAAATGCAAGTGTAAACTGCTTCTTACCACTCAAACTCTCGCTGGGTGAACAATGTCCTAACCACAAATCACAAGAGCCAAGAGACACTACAGGCAAGCCACCCACTATCACCTCAGTGGCGTTGCCCCACACTTCAGACTAAGGAAATAAAACTACCCTAACCTAGGGGGAATCCCTAAAGATCATTTTAAGCTAAATCATTTAGTGTGGAATGAAAGTGTGAAATAGCTTAAATTGATCAAGGTTATAACTCAAACAACCCAATTTGCTCAAAGATGAAAACCATAGAATATACAAAATGTTTGCTTCGTTAATAAGAGTCCAACACAAGTTTGTTAAGTGAATCAGCAATCAACATACTTGTGTTATGCTGGAGAACAATTATGAAAAGTTATGTGGCAAACAAGTTAACCATTTTGCGTAGCATTCACATTCATTCCAACCAACTTATGCTTTCATGAGTCCTAGATCCATGATGAAATCAGCATCTACATGAGATAACAGCCCATTAATGAGATTAGAATGACAATATATCAACAAGTAATCAATAGGAGAGATCCCAGACTTGAAGAATTTAGCAAAATGCTCAAGAGCTGTGAAGTTTAGGGTGCCTTGACTTAATTGAATAGACTGTCTAATAAATTCAGGCGCTGTAACATGTATATCAGCAGTAAATAAGAGAGCCGTCCAGTTTAAATATTCTCAAACAATGTGGAATATGGCTGAATACAGCAAGTGTTTTTCCATAAACCAATTCATCAACAAATTGAGACCAAGTCCATACACATTAGTCTTTGCATCATAAGCATTGAAACCCTTGTTAACCATAGATTTTTCAATTATAAGAGGCCAAATCATGGAAGGTTGCCCTTAAAGAGACCATATCGTTCAACTATTTGATGCGTCAATTCAATTGTTTAGGGTCTTATGTCCATATGGAATGTCAAACATTGTTGGAATATTCAGATCTAAGACAAGACGCTAAATCCTTCACCAAGTTGTAAATGAAAATTGCCTTAACAGTCCCTGTATGGAGTGGGAAGCGACGTGACAAGTGGAGGTCGGCATGCTGGCTGTCCCACCTTGCAATAATGAGGGCATGTGGCAGGTATTGCCCCCAACATGAGGATTTAATGCCAAAAGGTGGCGAAGGTATTTCCAATTCGAATTATTACTCTGCTATGATACCTCTTCCTCTGTAATGTTCCCATTTTTCAGTTTTCCTTGTGATGTGGATAGCATGGATGGGTTTCCAGTGGCTGGAGAAGGTGTGATGGCCGAATAATCATTTCTCAGGTTAACAAGTGAATTTTAATCAATCACTTTATTGATAAAAAAAGGAAAGGTGCTTAATAGGAGAAAAAGGGCCAAAAAGGGGGAAAAGTGACTAAAATAAGAAGTCACTTACAATAAAAATAAAATAATAAAGTAAAATACTTCTAGAATGTTGGAGAGGGGCCCATTAGATCTATAAAAGGAGTGGGGGAGCAGTTAAAATTGGCAACTAGGGCCAAATTCCACTTTGGACAGCTCATTTGATGAAGATGATTATTGTGTTAAATTCCTCTTTTCGAAACAACCAAAATTGACCTAGAGATCATCAAATTTGGACAAGGAGAAATGTGTTTTTGAATTTATGCCCACTCACATGCAAATTGTCAAGGTCGGTCTCACTTCCATGCAGGCTCATGAAGTCCAAACGTCATGTCTTTTGACCCTCTCCAATTTGTATATATAGAGGTGTCCTCCAACCTCATTTGACACATCCAAAAGGCTCCAATGTATGTCTGAGGTAGCCGAGCTCTAGGAAGATGAAGGGCTGTCTTGTTTTTGGGTTCTTCTTCTACAACAAGGCCGAGATGCTTCAAATAGGACAGTCGCTGGCCTTGAGGAGAATTTGTTAGTTTTTGTAGCATCAAATGTGTTCTAGCCAAGAAACTTTGTGGAGAGGCTACAATACATGAGATCTCTAGAACCCAGAAATTGTTTCTGGAAATTCCGCCTAGAGGTGATTTGCTTAGATTATTAACCAAATTTTTTGATGTTTCCTAAGTCTAAACTTAGGAAAACGGGGTAATTAATCAGTATTAATTAAGTCAAGGTGAGAATAGTCTAGAAACTCACACAGATCGATCCAGAGATGATCCTAGCATTCGATTTTGTTTTAATCTTGGTCGTTGGTGCTCCAACAGAGGATTATAAGAGGAGATCAATGTGGTGATGGAGAAATCACTTGGGTAGTTTGATTTCTTGGCAGATCGATTTCCAAAGTAGCAGCAGTCGGTTGCCGGAGAGACCCAAAGATCAAAGCAGTGAGAGAGGGGCAGAGACAGTGAAACCGGAGGAAGATTTCCAGATCCAATGAGTGCATTGCAGAGAAAGGCCGAGATTTCTCAAGGAAGTTGCGCAGAGGCAGCGTAAAAGCTTCAACGAGAAAGTTCGATTTTGCTGGGGTGAAGCTGGTTTTCAGTTCCAGAGACTAGAAAGTATTTCCAAAGTGTCGAAGGGTCAATTTCCCAGTCAGCAGAAGGGAGGACGGCTTGATCTTCAATTGTTTCAAGCTGAGTGTGTAGCAGATTGTGCAAAGGTGATGAAGAAGCTGCGTAGAGCTGGGAGGATGGCTTGATTTTCATAAAGCAGTCAAGTGTCGGGATTGCTCGGAGTGAGGGTAATTTCCATCAAGATATTTTTGCCAATATTTTTCTCTGCACGATTGCCAGTATTTGGCATCCAAATTGTACTTAGATTTTTTTATTGTTGCATAATAATAAAACCCTCAACTGTTGCACCGGTTTTCCAGCATTAGGTTTTTCCAAGGACATTTGTCCAAAAACAATGGTGTCAATTTTTATGTGTGTGTTTGCTAGTATTTTCTCAATTTCCAACGCTATTTTCTTTCACAGTTTATTTGTGAAAATGACAGTGTGAATTATTTGATATTTGTCGTAACAAACTGCAAATGAATTGTTAAATAAAATTAACAATTAGGAGAATAATTTCCAATTGTTGTGATAGATAAAATTTTCACATGGTATGAGAGCGGAGTTGAGATGGCCACTGTTGGGCTTCGTGATCAAGACAGGTTGGATGGAGCTTCCAACTACATCATTTGGAAGGCAAGAATGTCCTTCCTTCTAGATGAATTTGGCCTGAAAGCCTACATCAATAATGTAGTGGCGGTTCCCCAAGATGCAAAGCAGCTGAAAGAGTACAGAAAGGAGATGGCACAGGGGAAGTGGTTGATCTTAGATGGTGTCAAGGATCATGTAGTCTCGCATATAGCTAGCAAAGATATTGCCAAGCAAATGTGGGATCCTCTCGCCACGTTATATCAAGGTACTTCTGAGCAACGGAAGATGCACCTCAATGAGAAGCTAAGGCTCATCCAGATGCAGAAAGGGGAAGGCATAGACCCCTACCTCACCAGGATTTAGGAGGTCCAGAACCAGTTGTCAGTTGTTGGGGTAGCGCCTCAATATTCAGAGTTAGTGTGATTAGCTCTCAACAGTGTCTTTGAGGATTGGCAGGTCTTCGTCCAAAGTATATTGGGCAGAGACACGCAACAAGGATGGGATAGGTTGTGGGTTGATTTGCAACAGGAGGAGTTGAGACGAGATTTGCTTAATAGCTCCATCAGTGGTAGTAGTAGCAGCAGACAGAAGGTGGTGAAGGAGGAGGAGAATGTGGCCCTCGCATCTAAGGGTCCTAGTTAGGGACATGGGGAGCAAAAGAAGAAGAAGAAGGACCTATCAAAGGTCAAGTGTTTCAGATGTGGTGAGCTAGGGCACTATATTACCTAGTGCCCTCTCAAGAAGAAGGTGTGAAATTTTCAATCTAGAAAATATATAGTTGCAGTGATAGATTTATTTCTCCTACTTATTACTCCAATAAGTTATTTACAGAAATCTATTAGTAAATTTCGAAATAAATACTACTGCAACATTCACAATTACATATGAAGAGAAAAGAACAGTAAGGAACATAAGCATAAGAACCAATCACATGTACACACTTATTTTTAGACAATTGTCCCTGGAAAAACCCAATGTGGGAAAACTGGTGCAGCAGATGAGGGTTTTATTATTATTCTTCAGCAAATGAATCATTACAAGGAATACGCTGGCAGATATATTCAAAAAACACCTGAGATAAAAATTCTCGAACCCTCCGAAGATTTTTTTGACACCTGGAAGAGCCTCTGACTCCCTCTGCGTCTGTCTGCGTGTTTCTCTGCACAGTCCCTGCGTTGGACTGCGTCATTCTGCGTGGGTTCACTGTGCTGAAGCTCTGCACTGCCTTCTATGGCCCTCTATGTCCCTCTGTCCTCGTGCTCTGTCATTGTTGACTCCCTCTTCTCCTTCTACTTCTGTAACTCCGCCTTGCAACTCTCCCTTTGAAATCGAATTCTATTCCTTCATAATCGATCTCCTTCGGGTACTGAGTATATGCCCGGCTTCCTTTCCAAATGACTCTCGAGCCTTCTTTTATAATCTTCTCGTTGATGAATCAATGGCCCAGATTAGAAGTCTAATCAATGGCTACGATTAAAACTTGACTTGATCTTTGTTCTCTATAAGATTCACACTATGTCTTATTAATACCCTTAAATTATTTAATTTCCCTAAGTTTAGACTTAGGGTCTCCATTAAAATATTTACTTATTTTAATAAGACATGAACCGAGTGGATTTTCCACAAACGTTTTCTGGGTTCTTTGGAATACTGATGTCCAAGCCTCCTTACAAAGTTTGAAACCTAGAAGACTTTCCAATGCCACAAAAATCAACATTCCCTCTTAGCGAGGAAGGTGTTCTAGCAATATACCTGTTGCATGATGCTATGCTTTTGAAGCATCCTCTGCGCTGCTGATCTCTGGCTGTTGCCCCTCATCTGCTGCGTTGTTGCCTTCTGTATTGTTGATCATGACACTGCCACTGTCACTGCCTCATCTGTACTGCAACTCCCTTTGAAACCTGATCCTATCCATTCCAGCTACTGAAATGGATTCTTGATCATTCCCATCTTCTCTCTAAAGTAGACAAACTTGGTCTTCCCCAGAGCCTTCGTGAGAATGTCTGCCACTTATTCTCCTGTTGGAGTGTACGGCAACTGTACAGCTCCTCGTTGGACACAATTTCTGATGAAGTGACATCTATTGTCAATGTGCTTCGACCAATCATGAAACACAGGATTTTCAAAGAGCTTGATGCAACTTTGATTATCACATAGAATATTGGTCGCTTCCATTTTCTCCTTCAATAGGCTCACAAGCAGTTTCCGAAGCCATATGGCCTCACACGAAATTGTGCTAGCTGCAATATATTCAGCCTCTGTTGAGCTCAGCGCCACGGATTTTTGTTTCATGCTGCAGCAGGAAGTCATCCTTGATCCAAGACTGAAACAGTACCCACTAGTACTCTTCCGATCTACTAGACTCCCTGCCCAATCTGCGTCGGTGAACCCACATAAACTGATGTCATTACCACGGGTGTACTTCAATCCAAGCTCGACTGTTCCTTGAAGATACCTGAGAACATGCTTGGCTGCTGCCCAATGAGCCCTCTTAGGTTCCACCATGAACTGATTGAGGTTATTTACGGCATAACAGATGTTTGGCCTAGTGTTTACCAGATACATCAAAGATCCTATGAGTTGCCTATACAAAGTAGGATCAACCTCATCATCTGAGGACGTGTCGATTTTCTTCCAGCTAGTGATCATTGGAGTCGTAATGGGTCTACAATCCATCTGAAATCTCTTCTGAATTTCTGTAGTATATCTTCCTTGACCAAGAAAGATCTCCCCCTTCTGCTGCCAAACTTCCAACCCCAGAAAATAGTGCATCAGCCCTAGATCCTTCATGTCGAATTATGTAGCCAAATTCTCCTTGCAGTCCTTGATGAGCCTCGATGACCCTGTCAAAAATAGATCATCTACATATAGAACCAGTATCAGGGGCTCACTCCCTTCCCTTAGATAGTAGAGATTAGGATCTGCGTCACTCTTGACGAATCCCATCTTCTACAAGTAGTTGTCAATTTGACCATACCAAGCTCTGGGGACTTGTTTTAGTCCATACAAGGCTTTCTTAAGCCTGCACACATGAGTCTTCTATTCATGCGTCGCGAAGCCCTCTGGTTGTTCATTGTATGCCTCCTCTTCTATCACCCCATTTAGGAACGCTTTCTTGACATCCATCTGTTGAATCTCCCATCCCATCTGCGCAGCAAGGGATATTAGGGAGCTAATGGAAGTATATCTGGCTACTGGGGTGAAGGTTTCTTCATAATCTATCCCTTCCTTCTGAGCATACCCCTTAGCCACAAACCTAGCTTTAAATTTCTTGGTGCTGCCATCTACAGCATACTTAATCTTGTAGATCCACCTTGAACCTACAACTGATCTATCCTAAGGTCTGGGGACCACCTCCCAAACATCATTCGTCATGATGGAACTATATTCTTCCACCATCACATCTACCCATACCTGGTGCTGAGCTCCTTCCCAAAAACTAGAAGTTTACCGAACCTGTGCAACCAAGGCTTGGTACCTCTCAGGCTGCCTGCACTGTCTTCCGACAAAGTCTTCTACGTCCCTCAGAATTTGTCGTAGTTCCCTGCTCGTTCACCCACTGGTAGTGGGTGGATCTACCTGCTCTCCTTCCTGCAAGTCCTCGAGAGAAGTGTCCCTTAGATCCCCATGCCTTGGAGAGGTAGCTAAATTATCTACCGCAGGTCATTGTGGTTGAACCAGCAGATCCTCCTCAGACTGCGTAGCAGAAGGCAACTCTCGGGATCTTCTGAAGGCCCTCTCCTCCATGAATTTCACATCCCTCCGCACTACAGCTTTCCTACTCTCCGGAATGTAAATGTAGTAAGCCTTTGCATTCTTGTTGTATCCTACCAGATACTCGTTTTTCCGCATTCATGTCCAACTTCTTCCTCTTTTCACTGGGTGCATGACAATATGTCGTACTGCCAAAGATCCAAAAGTGACTCATTTCAGGCTTGCTGCCAGTGAAGACACTTTCTGGCGTGATCTTTCCCAATGCGTGTGAGGAATCTTGTTCTGAACATAGATAGTTGTATTACAAGCTTTAGCCCCATAGAAATTTGGGCATGTCTTGATCATACAGCATTGCCCTTGCAGCCTCGACAATAGTCCTATTTTTTCATTTCTGCCACACCATTATGCTCCGAATTATATGGAGCGGTCCACTCTCTTCTGATACCTTCCCTTGCGCAGAACCCTGTGAATTCCTTATCAGTATACTCTCCACCATTGTTTGAACGCAACACCTTGATCCGCTTTCCTGTCAAATTTTCTACTAGAGCTTTGAACTCTTTAAAACGACTGAAGACTTCGTCCTTGGTCTTTAGAAAGTAGATCAAGGTTTCCCTGGAATGGGCATCAATAAAGGTGATGAAATATTTGACACCAGTAAGAGCTCTAGTGGACATCGGTCTGCAGATATCCGAGTGTATCAAGCCCAATACACTCTTAGCCCTATTGCTGCTCCTCTGATACCTTGCCTTGGCATACTTTCCCAACACACACCCTCTGCAGACATCGTCTCTCTTGGTGCTCAGTTCTAGAACTCCTGTGACAGTTTTCTTGAGAATCTTTAATGCCTCATGATGCAAATGTCTCATTCTTTTGTGCCATAGTTCATTCAAGTCCTTTTTATCCATGCTGAGTGCCATTAGAGATTCGAGCTGTAACTTACAAAGTTTGTTGCTCCTTACTCCGATCTGCGATTTCTTCTTCCAACCAGGGTGTTTGACGTCAACTCTATTGCCAATGAAGTAAACGTTGTAACCTTTGTTTTGAAGTTGAGACACTGAGAGTAAGTTCATCCCCAACCCAAGCACATGCAACACATTAGTGGCCCGAAGCTTATTCCCAGACTCAGTTTGAAATACTACGGTACCCCTTCCAAAAGGGGTACATTTTTATTTATTACCCATAGTAATTTTAAAGTTCATCTGCTCTTCTCGGTAGTTGGAGAAACATTCCCGCACTCTTGTCATATGAGCAGAAGCCCCACTGTCAATGTACCAGACTTCAGGAGAAGCAGTGCTTGACACACAAGCAAACTCTTCTTCCAGTCTGGATGCCAGAACATAAATCTTGTGATTCATCTGTTCTTCCATGCTTCTCTTCCTTTCTGGAGAATTGCGTGAACCCTTCCGAGCTGCCGCAGCAAAGTCAGGTTTCCGTTCACTTGTCGGTTCTCTGTTACTGTTACTCATCTTTGGCTCTGATAACATGTAAAATTTTCAATTTAGAAAATATAGAGTTGCAGTGATAGATTTATTTCTCCTACTTATTACTCTAATAAGTTATTTACAGAAATCTATCAGTAAATTTCGGAATTAATACTACTGCAGCATTCACAATTACATATGCAGAGAAAAGAACAATAAGGAACATAAGCATAAGAACCAATCACATGTACACACTTATTTTTGGACAATTGTCCCCGGAAAACCCAATGTGGGAAAACTGGTGCAGTAGATGAGGGTTTTATTATTATTCTTTAGCAAATGAATCTTTGCAAGGAATACATTGGCAAATTTATTCAGAAAACACCTGAAACAAAAATTCTTGGACCTCCAAATATTATCTGACACCCGAAAGAGCCTCTCACTCCCTCTACGTCTGTCTATGTGTTTCTCTGCGCAGTCCCTATGTTGGACTGCATCAGTCTGTGTGGGCTCTGCGTGGGTTCACTGCGCTCCAGTTCTACGCTGCCTTCTATGGCCCTCTCTGTCCCTCTGCTCTATCACTGTTGACTCCCTCTTCTCCTTCTACTTTGCAACTCCACCCTGCAACTCTCCCTCTGAAATCGAATTCTATTCCTCCATAATCGATCTCCTTCGAGTACTAAGTGTATGCCCGACTTCCTTTCCAAATGAACCTCGAGCCTTCTTTTGTAATCTTCTCATTGATGAATCAATTGTTGAGATTTTGTGTAGTGGTGATAGCATCGGATGTGCTCTAGCTCCCAAAAGTTGTGGAGGGACTAGAGTACACATGATCTACAAGACCCAGAAAGGGATGTGGGAAATTTCATCTGGTTTGGGAGATATTTAATTAAATAATTATTTTAACGTATTTCCTAAGTCTAAACTTAGGAAAATTAAATAATTAAAGTTAATTAAATTAAACATGTGATGAAATTCTCTCAAGTCACATGGATCAAGCTTTCAGCCATTGATTCAAGATCTGATCATGGTCGTTGGTTTGCCAACGAGAAAAGTATAAACGAAAGGCTTGGGGTCATTTGTAAAGACACATAGAGGCAAAGCACTAAAGCTAAGCTGAGATTCTAGGGCAAGGTTTGGTAAGAATTCTCAGAAGTGTTTTAGCTGCAGAGAGGGGAGTTTAGGCAAAAGGGATGGTCTGGTCTCAGTGCCTAGAATCAGCAAGAGACAGAGAGTAGCGTCCAGAGGCAGCGTAGAGAAGCAGGAGCAGCAGCAACAGAGAGGGAAGCAGTTGCGCAGCGCAGGGGCAGTTTCAGCTACGCATGTGTTGTGCAGTCTATCCCAGGGCAGTGTTAGGCAACAGGAGACCCTAAGGGGTTACGCAGAGACCCTCAGGGGCAGCATAGGGTCTACGTCCGCCGTCACCCGGACTTTGGTTACGCAGCCCTCTCCAGGCCAGCACAGAGGGACGCAGAGGCTACAGAGGCTAACACAGGGGCTTCAAGGGCAGCGCTGGGGTTTCTAGGGCCAAGATTTGGCTGAGTCCTGTAAATCTCGTTTGAGGGTGTGGATCAGTCCATATTTTGGCTTCAGAACAGCAAGAGAGCTGCAAATCTATATTTTCTCTGTCGGGTTTTCCAAATCTGGAACCCAGATTTGTTGTATTCAAAAAACTCTTAATAATAAAACCCTCCAGCAGCCAGCGGACCGGTTTTCCCGCATTGGATTTTTCCGGGGACGATTGTCCACAAAATCCATGTGTCACTTTGTCTATGTGTGCGTGTATTTTTTCTAGATCTGAATTGGTGAAAGTCTGTTATGTGTTTTGCTTCGATATTAATTTGAATTTTCAACTTAATAACTTAATTAAGTAGGAGGAGCATAACCAAATCTAATAGTAGATTTCTGCATAAGTAACATTCAGAAATTTTCACATGGTATCAGCACAATTGCAGATCTAGGAGGGTCACCAGCAGGAGACTGAAGGATCTTGCTGCAGAAAGCAGCAGGAAGTGCAGCAGCAGCAGAAGGCCAGATCTGAAGGGGCAGCACAGTTTCAAAGAGAGCAGAGTTACGCAGAGGGCACGGTGACACAATCTTACGCTGTCTCCCAGCAAGCCCACACACTTATTGCGGAGAGGTAGCATAGAGACAGCGTTGGGACTGTCTGAAGCGAGCTAGGGTGACGCAGAACTGAAGCTGTTAGATCCAGAAGTGCCTAAAGCAGAGCAGAAGAACTTCAGAAGGTGCTGGTGGGGTTAAATTACTGAAGTTTTCAGAATTTTAGCCTAAGCACTAGTGACAAAGAGCAGGAGTAGATCAACTTCTCAGAGAGTTTCTAGCCAAAGAAACTTGCAGATCGATTACAGGATCAAAGAGAGCTAAATCATTGTTGATTTGGCAGATTTCCAAGGAGGGAAATCAGTTGTCAGAGGGAGCAGAGGGTGCCCAGTTCGCAAAGGACCCTAAATCCAGATCTCTAGCAGAGAAAAGAGGAGCTCCAACAGATTTCTGAGCAAATGGCTCCTCATGCACTGCGTGATCAGGATAGATTGGATGGCCTATCCAACTTTACAGTTTGGAAGGCTAGAATCCTAATAGTCCTAGAGGCATATCATCTAAGAGACCATGCAGAACAAGTTCTGGTCACGCCGACCGATGCAGATCTCCCAAGGAAGCATAATGAAGTTGTTGGACATACCAAGCAGCTGATAATGGATGGAGTTAAGGACCATCTTGTCCCACACATAGCTGAGAAAAAAACAGTTAATGAGATGTGGAAGGCCTTAACATACCTATATGTGGGGAAGTCTGTCCAGAGGAAGATGCTTCTAGAGACTCATATGCGGTCATTCATGATGACCAAGGGGGAAGATATGGAACATTTTCTCTTCAAATTACAGTAGATCAGAGACTAGTTGACTGGCACAGGTGCAAAGGTAGAGGATAATGTGATGGTCAAGACTGCTCTCAATACGGTCACAGATGAGTGGCAAACCTTTGTCCAAAGTATCTTGGGCAGAGCGAACCTCCCAGATTGGGACAACTTGTGGGCAATCATGTGTCAAGAAGAACTATGCAGATTCACCAAGAAGCAGTACAGGACGGGATTGAGTAAGGTGAAGAAGGAAGATGAAGAAGATGATGCCTTGGCATCAAAGAAGCAACAGGGAAAGAAGAAGAAAGATCTGTGAAAGATCAAGTGCTTCCAGTGTGGTGAACTAAGACATTTCGCTGGGAATTGTCCTCGGAAGAAAAAGGACAAGGAAGCTCCTTCTTCCAAGGCTGTTGTGGCAGATGATGGGTCAGAAGATGATGAAGCCATGAGCGCTCATGAACCACGAAAATGGGGCGACATGGATCTGTAGAGCAGCTACAAAGAGGGGTTGGATCCTTGAGCAGCTCATCTCTTGGATCATGTTCGAGCTACGAGAGCCTTAAGACAGTTGCGAGACAAGTGGAGCAGTGGATGCAAAGATCACGGATGAAGCAAAGGCAGATTTGAAGGCTGGAAGGAGCAGCGCAGTGCAGATGCAGCAGCAGCATAGAGGCAGCAACAGCGTAGGGGTTGATGTGACTTCAGCAGCATAGAGCAAGCCTGCAGCAACGTGGAGGCTTTAGGAGGACAGCGTAGTGCAGCAGCAGCGTGAGAGATTTCAGCACAAGGAGCTAATGTGACTTCAGTAGTGCAGAGGGAGTCTGCTTACACAGTGCAGAGCTATAGTTGTGCATCAGTCTCCAGATGACAGCACAGATCAGCGGCCGATGGAGCTTCAGTGATGAGGTTGCAACCCAACTGACTTGTCTGTCAAAGATTGGGCAAGAGATTCAGTTGTTTCTCTCAGCAATAGAAGATGCAGTGCAGCAGGTGGCAACACGGATGCAGCAATTTGAGAGGGAGCTGCAGTACAAATGTGGTAGTAGCAGTGACAGCGTCAGAGGCAACAGTACAGAATGGCAGCAGCGGTGCAGTGTTGAAGGGCAACAGGCCTAGCATCAACAGCACAGAAACTAGTGCCCAAAATATTGTGATACATGGTGTGATGTATTGCTAGAGCACACTCCGTGCTAAGAGGGAGTGTTGAGATTTTGTGTAGTGGGGGTAGCATTGGATGTGCTCTAGCTCCCAAAATTTGTGGAGGGACTAGAGTACACTTGATCTACGAGACCCAGAAAGGGATTTGGGAAATTTCCTAATTAATTATTTTAATGTATTTCCTAAGTCTAAACTTAGGAAAATTAAATAATTAAAGTTAATTAAATTAAACATGTGATTAAATTGTCTTAAGTCACACGAATCAAGCTTTCTTTTAATCTTAGCCATTGATTCAAGATCTGATCATGGTCGTTGCTTTCCCAACGAGAAAAGTATAAAGGAAAGGCTTGGGGTCATTTGTAAAGACACATAGAGGCAAAGCACTGAAGCTAAATTGAGATTCTAGGGCAGGGTTTGCTAAGAATTCTCAGAAGTGTTTCAGCTGCAGAGAGGGGAGTTTAGACAAAAGGAATGGTCTGATCCCAGTATGAAAATTTATGAATCTTGCACTTATGCAAAAAAATTTACCGTTAATCTGATTATGCTCCTCCTACTTAGATAAGTTATTAACTGAATAAATTTAGATTAAAATCTAAGCAAAACACATAACAGATCTTCACCAATTCAGATCTAGAACAAGTACATGCACACATAGACAAAGTGACACAGATATTTTCTAGACAAATAGTCCCCGGAAAAACCCAATGAGGGAAAACCAGTCTTCTGACTGTTGGAGGGTTTTATTATAAAGAATTTTCTGAATACAGTAAATCTGGGTTCCAGATCTGGAAAACCCAACAGAGAAATAATAGATCTACAGCTCATTGGCTATTCTAAAACCAAAATAATGACTAATCCACACCCTCAAACGGGATTTACAGAACTCATCCAAGATTAGGGCCTAGAAACCCCAGCGCTATCCCGGAAAGCCTCTGCTTCAGCCTCGGAAGCCTCTGCATCTCTCAGCGCTGCTCCGGAAAAGGCTGCGTTACCCCAGACTAGGTGACGCAGTCCTTACGCTGCCCCTTAGGTTCTCTGCGTTACCCCTGAGGACTTCCAGCTGAAAATCATGCTGTCCTTGAGGGACTGCGTTGTCCTTGTTGTTGCTGCTCTCCTGCTTCTCTACGTTGTCTCTTTGAGTTGATCTCTACCTCTTGTTGATTCTAAACCCCAGGTTCAAATCATCCCCTTGGCCTAAATTCTCCTCTCTGCAACTGAAACATTTCTGAGAATTCTTAGCAAACCCGCCCTAGAATCTTAGCTTAGTTTCAGTGCTTTTCCTTTGTGTGTTTTAACTTTTTACAAATGACCCCAAGCCTTTCCTTTATACTTTTCTCGTTGGGAAACCAACAGCCATGATCAGATTTTGAATCAATCACTAAGATTAAAAGAAAGTTTGATCCGTGTGACTTAAGACAATTTCATCACGTGTTTAATTAAATTCACTTTAATTATTTAAATTCCCTAAGTTTTAACTTAGGAAATACATTAAAATAATTAATTAATTTAATATCTCCTAAACCAGATGAAATTTCCCAAATCCATTTATGGGTCTTGTAGATCAAGTGTACTCTAGTCCTTAAAATTTGGGAGCTAGAGCACAACTGATGCTACCCCAAATACACAAAATCTCAACACCCAGTGCCTAGAATCAGCAAGAGGCAGAGAACAGCTTCCAGAAGCAGCGCAGAGAAGCAACAGCAGCAGCAGCAAAGAGGTTAGTCCCTGCACAGCGCAGGAGCAGCTTCAGCTACACAAGTATTGCGCAGTCTCTCCCAGGGCAGCATTAGACAGCAGGAGACCCTCAGGGGTTACGTAGAGACCCTTCGAGGCAGCGTACGGTCTGCGTCACCCAGTCTGGGGTTACGCAGCCCTCTCCAGGCCAGCGCAGAGGGACGCAGAGGCTGACGCAAGGGCTTCAGGGGCAACGTTGGGGTTTCTAGGGCCAAGATCTAGCTGAGTCTTGTAAATCTCGATTGAGGGCGTGGATCAGAGAATATTTTGGCTTCAGAACAGTAGGAGAGTCGCAGATCTAAATTTTCTTTGTCGGGTTTTCTAGATCTGAAACCCAAATTTGTTGTATTCAAAAAACTCTTAATAATAAAACCCTCCAGCAACCAGCAAACCGATTTTCCCGCATTGGGTTTATCCGAGGACTATTGTCCAGAAAATCCTTGTGTCACTTCGTCTATGTGTGCATGTATTTTTTCTAGATCTGAATTGGTGAAAGTCTGTTATGTGTTTTGCTTCGATATTAATCTAAATTTCCAGCTTAATAACTTAATTAAATAGGAGGAGCATAACCAGATCTAACAGTAGATTTCTGCATAAGTAACATTCAGAAATTTTCACATCAATGGCCCAGATTAGAAGTCTAATCAATGGCTAAGATTAAAACTCGACTTGATCTTCGTTCTCTAGAAGATTCACACTCTGTCTTATTAATACCCTTTAATTATTTAATTTCCCTAAGTTTAGACTTAGGTTCTCCATTAAAATAATTAATTATTTTAATAAGACATGAACCGAGTGGAATTTCCACAAACGGTTTCTGGGTTCTTTGGAATACTAATGTCCAAGCCTCCTTCCAAAGTTTGAGACTTAGAACACTTTTTGATGCTACAAAAATCTACAAAAGGACAAGGAGGAGAAGTAGGACTAGCAAGCAGCTTCTGCAGAGATCGATACGCTTCCCTCCAGGCTGGAGGAAGACTTCGCTATGTTCGCCAATATACCTCCAAGCGTGAGGTGGGGTGACTTGGTGTTGTAGCCCCAGAGAGCTACAGATGGGCAGTATCCTTGAGGAATCCACCTCTTGGATCAATACCGTGATATGGCGACCCACAGCATTCAGTAGCAGGATGGATCAATGACAGTTGATGCAATCAAATGCCAGAGTGAAAGCTGCAAAGACTAGTAGCAATCAAATGCTGCTAAGCGCAGAGCAGAGTTGGCAGCAGTGCAGTTGGCACAATGCACAGTCCGCAGCAGCGTAGAGTCTTTAGTGGACAGTGCAAAGGCTAGTAGCAGTCAAAGACTCGAGTGACAGATGCATTATACTGATCACAGTTGATTCAGTATTCTGGATGTTTTTCTGTTGCATGTTGCAGTAGCAACAGCAACAGAGTTACAGTGCAGATGCAGTTTTAACATCAGTTCAGCAGGGTCAAGAGCAGCATAGATGCAACATATATCAGAGCTGCACAGTTGTTGGTGAGCAGCAACAACCAGACATCAGTAGCGTGACAAGAGATGTTGCAGAGACAGGGTGTTGTTATAGGGTGTGCAGTAGCACTAGAATCTATGTTGCCAGGAAACGTGGGTTCGGGGAAAGGGGACGGGGACAGGGACGGCATTTTTTGAAACAAGGTGCATGGGTTCGTCTAGGTATTTTTATATTAATATATATTATAATTTATATATCATATATAATACTATATTTTATAAATTATAAATTTAATGACACTAATATAGTAATTGAAAAATTACTAATAATTTATAAACTTTAAACTTTAAAGATTTAAACATGCATATCATTCAACATTCAAGTTTGAACATTCACATGTGACATTTGTCATTGAAATTTCAAAATTTCTAGTTTAATAATATCATGATTCATATATGATATCAAGTGCAAATTGGAGCTCAGTTTACATATTGAAAAGAAATTAGAATCATGATTCAAAATTTCAAAATATATGTCCATTCCGGCGTCGATGAATGTTGTTGTGGGCCTGCGGGTGGTGAGAGGGGTGGTGAGATGGGCGGACGAAGCTGTGAGAGGGGTTGTCGGGTGAGAGGGGCGGAGTTGTCGAGTGAGAGGGGCGTCGAAGCGTCGTTGTGGTGAGCTGTCATTGTTGTGGTGAGGGTCATAAGATGGTTGTTGTCGTCGTGGTGAGGGCGATGAGGGCATTGTCGTCGCTGTGGTGAGGGCGCTGTCAAAGAAAAGCTACCTACCAAGTCCCAATGAATGTTGCCTGCGGATTAATGTTATGCTGCCTACGGATGAAAGCTGCCCACAGATGAATGCCTGTGGTAAGTCTACGCTGGGTAAGTTATGATTCATGGGTACATAGGTATGTTTTAAGGTTTAATTTTAATTTATTTATTTTTAACTTTTAACTTTTAACTCCTAAGTTTTAAAATTTAATTGTAATTTGTATGTTTTAAAAAATAGTTAGATTTTTAATTTATTAAATTATTTTTAATTTAATTTTAATATTTATTAAAATTTAATTAAATTTTTTTAATTTTAATCATTTAAAATATATATATATATTTGAGGAAATTATTCATGAAGAACCCAAAGAACCCGAAATTCGGGTTCTAAGTACCCAAACCATGGGTTCTCTATACCCAAAGAACCCAAAGAACCCGAATATTTTTTCGAAGAACCTAGTTCTTCATAGAAGAACCCGGTGCGTTTTGGTTCTTCTAAGAAGAGCCTGTACCCAAATCCGGGACTTGGGTGCGGGAACCCGGTGTGGGTTCGAGAACCCCACACCTAGGTGCGGGACCCCGTGCAACATAGACTAGAATACATTTCTCGCTAAGAGGGACTGTTAGTTTTTGTAGCATCGGATGTGTTCTAGCCACAATTTTTTGTGGAGAGGCTAGAATACATGAGATCTCCAAAACCCAGAAATTGTTTTTGGAAATTCTGCCTAGAAGTGACTTTATTAGATTATTAACCAATTTTTTTAATGTTTCCTAAGTCTAAACTTAGGAAACAGGCTAATTAATTAATTCAAGGTGAGAATAGTCTAGAAACTCATAGGGATCAATCTAGAGATGATCATAGCCATCGATTATGTTTTAATCTTGGTCATTGGTGCTCCATCAGAGGATTATAAGAGGGGATCGATCTGGTGATGGAGAAATCGCTTAGGTAGTTCGATTTCTTGGTAGATCGGTTTCCAGAGTAGCAGCAATCAGTTGTCAGAGAGAGCTAGAGATCGAAACAGTGAGAGAGGGGCAAAGACAGTGAAGCTGAAGGAAGATTTCCAGATCCGGTGTGTGCATTGCAGAAAAAGGCCGAGATTTCTCCAGGAAGCTGCGCAGAAGCTTCAGTGAGCAAGTTCAATTTTGTTGGGGTGAAGTTGGTTTTCAATGCCAGAGGCCGAAAAGTATTTCCAAAGTGTCGAAGGGTCAGTGTCTCAGTAAGCAGAAGGCAGGACAACTTGATCTTCAGTTGTTTCGAGATGAGTGTGTAGCAGACTGCCCAAAGGTGACGCAGAAGTTACGTAAAGCTAGGACTACTTGATTTTCAATAAGCAGTCAAGTGTAGGGATTGCTTGGAGTGAGGGTAATTTTCCTCAAGATATTTTTGCTAGTATTTTTCTCTGTAGGATTGCTAGTATTCGATATCCAGATTGTACTCAAATTATTTCATTGTTGCATAATAATAAAACCCTCAATTGTTGCACCGGTTTTCCAGCATTGGATTTTTCCGGGGACATTTGTCCAAAAACAATGGTGTTAATTTTTATATGTGCTAGTATTTTCTCAGTTTCCAACGCTATTTTCTTCCGCAGTTTATTTATGAAAATCACAGTGTGAATTATTTGATATTTGTCGTAGCAAACTGCAAATAAATTGTTAAATAAAATTAACAATTAGGAGAATAATTTCCAGTTGTTGTGATAGATGAAATTCTCACAGAATTTTGTTCTCTTTGTATGGGTAAATTTGTCATTGCAGGTCTGATTTCAAGAGCAGTAAGGTAGGCCGAATTTGTAGGTTGGCTTGTGGACAATGTAAGGCAAAATCTCCCTTCTAGTAAAGTCGCACTACATATCTGATGCTTCAGAAAGGGTCACAGGCGTTCACCAGCATAGATAAGGAGGTCGAAGTACCTAACAAGGATTGTGTCCAACTCTTAGAGCCAGCGAAGGGCGCCATCATGTTTTCCAAGGAAGGTCGTAGCTGAAATGAGTTCTGGAACAGTTGAGTGGGATAACAGTGATTTACAAGAAGCCCTAACCAGACCTCACTTCTGGAATGCCAAAAGTGATCATTGAGATAGAATGCCAAAATTACAGTCTTCGAGTAGGCCATCTACTTGTCTAGGGAAGTGACATTAGATCTCCAAATTGGCAAAGTCATTTTGACTTTACATCATTGTACTCTTCCTCTATTAAACATTTGATATTGATAATAAGAAGCATTGATCAAGGGTTTTCCCCATCTTGGGGTTTTTTCCCTGGCTTGAGCCATATCATTGTGTCCTCTTGTCTTGGCTCGTCTTTTGCATTTGTTGTATATGTTCTTTCTTCAAGGTACCATCTGATCACTGAGACAGAATGCCAAAATTACAGTCTTTGATTGGGCCATCTACTTGTCTAGGGTAGGGACATTAGATCTCTAAATTGGCAAGTCATTTTGAGTTTAAATTATTGTACTCTTCCTCCGTTAAACATTTGATATTGATAATTAGAAGAATGATCAAGGGTTTTCCCCATCTTGGGGTTTTTTCCCTAGCTTAAGCCATATCATTGTGTCCTCTTATCTTGGCTTGTCTTCTGTATTTGTTGTATATGTTCTTTCTTCAGTTACTGTCAATATGATAATGATTCTTGAGATTGCTAATGGATTGACGAGTGGGATAATATGGAATATTGAAGTAATTGTCCTAAGAAAGGAACGTGTTAACCTAAAATTAGCATGGTATCAAAGCTCAAGAGAGGTCAAGCCCAAGCAAGAATAAAAGCAATCACTAAAAATTTTGTTGATAATTCTTTGTGGGTACTAACAAGGAACGAAGATAACCACAGTTCTAGGACTGAGCTCTTTGTCAAATTTTGTGCAGAATCACTGTCTAGGCCGAAATATTATCAAAGGAGAGAAAAGACTTTGAGGGGCATACAAACCCTGTTAAAATTGGAAACTAGGGAAAAAATCCACTATTGGAAAGCTCATTTGATGGAGATGATTATTGCATTAAATTCCTCTTTTTGAGAGGACCAAAATTGACCTAAAGATCAAGAAAGTTGGCCAAGCAGAAATGTGTTTTTGAATTTATGCCCACACATGTGTAAAATGTCAAGGTCGGCCACATCATCATGTAGGCTCATGAAGCCCAATGGACATGTCACTTCACCCTCAAGGACTTGTATAAATATAAGTGACCTCTCACCCATTTGGCATCATCATCACTCACACTGTTAGAGTCCTGTAATTTACAGTACCACAAGGTGACTGACTATTGCGTATGTTTTTTATTGAAAATAATATTCCATGGCTATCATTTATTTTCAGAGAAAGAAAGGGAACTCCTGATTGTAAAGAGCTTCAAACGAATCAATCTCCCTCTCCATCCAGTAGAAGGAAGGAAGTGTTGTTGATAAGGTGTGATGGGGATCAAACTTCATTTTTGCCCTCGTTGCATTTCGTTTCATTCACCCTCTTTGCACCCTTCATTTCCTCCATATTCTGAATGATCTGAATCCCATTCAAACCCAAAAACCCACGTGTCTGATCTTTGGGACTTATTGCTTTATAAACCCTTTTATGTTAAAGTCCGCAATACTATTGTCATAGCTCCGCCCACCCACTAGCAGCCGTGTTTTAACACAAAAACCTTACATTTTCTGCTATTTCGCACCCCCCTTCTATATTACCACTTACCACCTAAGACCCCCTCTGAAAAGTTGTTTCCACCGTCCTCCATTCCGTCCACGTCTGCCAACCGCCATCCCTCCACGACCAGGCATATAAAGTCTATGCGCCATTTATGAGGAAATAGGCTACGCACGGCCAAAAGACTCGGGTTGAACCCGACAAAGGAGCAAAACACAGGGTGAGGCTGAACATCACAAGAAAAAAGACAGAGAAGGTCGAATCGGGGATTGATGTGGAGATGTAACAGCAGAGACTAAAGGGGCAGCAAAGCACATCACCACCCAGCATCAATAAATGAAAATAGCCAGCGCTGCACCAGACATAATTGCCCAACGCCAGTTTTTTGAGGAGCAGGGCCAGATGTCAAGAATACTTTATTTGCTGCCTCTTCGGCATTACTCGAGCCAGTTACTAACCACTCTGTAATTAATAACAGACTGCCAAAAGCCACTGTTGGAAGCCAGGCTTGTCTCATCACCGCCTGCATGTTTCCACTTGTCCAGTTTTGCTTGAATGTAATCACTGCATTAGACAGATTAACCGACACAAGTTTTCTATAAACACTGTATGCATTAGCAGTATGAAAGGAGGCCCAGAAGGGGAAAAAACCATTGTAATAGATTTTGTTAGTTGTAAGCACTCTCTTTTGGATGAATGAATGAGTGTTGTTTTCCAGATTCTTGTATTATGATCTGTGGCGAAGTGCTTCTCCCATGTAATTTGTGATTCTTCTGTTTTACATATTGTTTTCTTTCTTTACTGCGGATAGAAATTTTTGTGCAGGATTTACCATAGGGTACCCTGCTTAGTCTTGAAACAGTACATTATGTTTTCCTCTAAGACTTGGATGCAGAATTCAGAGACGGTTTGCTCTGCATCCATGTTGAGACCGAGATGTAGAATTCAGAGACGGTTTGCTCTGCATCCATGTTGAGACCGAGATGTAGAATTCAGAGACGGTCTACTTTGCATTCCTATTTAACCTTAATCTCCTCCTCTTTTCTGTTTCACAAGCTGTAAAGATCCATTGACATGGCTAGCTTGTCTGGTTGCACCTGACCTCAGTTATTCATCTATTTGAGTTTGTTTACACCTATTTGACTCCATAGCCCAATGGCCCTCTTCTGCTGCCTCAACCAAATCTTCAAACAAATCTATGCAATAATAGCTAGGCTAAAATGGCCATGTAAACAAAGTTATATCTAACAGAGAGAGCCCTCTCTGAGTCCAGGAAGGCTAGGTCCTAGTTTCCAAAGTTGGTTTGACGTTTCCCTCTGTAGTTCTATCTTCAGCCTTCAGACATAATGGCGACCATACTGGGGATGAAATTTATGTTGAAATTTGGTTACCGAAGGACAGGTGGTTCCCTAAGGCTTTGATCTTTAGCCTAGGGAAAAGTGTCCAAAAGAATTTAATTTCTCCTAAAGTGATTTTATAAAGTTATAAAGTCAAATCTAATTTAAAAGTGACTTTAAGCGATAAAGTTACTAAAGTCTAATTTTAAAGTGACTTTAATAAAGTCAATGTGAAATTAGAAAGGGAAAAGTGACTCTGGAAATAAATGACTAAGTGGGTCTTTATTAAAATGGGGTGAATTAAAAATAAAAAGTGAGATTTAAATGAGCGTTTAATCTCAGCCCTAGATCTAAAGCTATCTCAGCTATTAGATTTAGGGATTCCCCAAAAGTCACTTAGGGTTAGGTTAAAGGAGGAAAATGAGGGAAAAGGTCATTCATTCTTTCATGAGCAGATTGAGAGAGGAGGAAGAGAGCTGGAGACATTTTTTCTAGTTTGAGCTTGAGAAGGTGAAGGAGAGGCAGATTCAACAGTCCATACAGCAGCAAGGGGCTGCACGTTTTTCGAGGCAGCAAGGTCGTACAGCAACACAGATTTCGAGGCAACAGTTCGTACAGCAGCTTGAGGTACATTTTTCGAGGAGAGGGACAGCACAAAAATCAAAGCAAAGGTACAGCAACTAAAGGCACGGATTCCAAGGTGGCTGTGCACGATTTTCGAGGCAGCTAGCATAGATTTCGAGGAGGCAACTTGCTGTATTTTCCCCGTACAGTCCGTACGGCCATACAGCTAAGTACTAGGCACAATTTCCAAGATTGTCATTTGCTGTAATAAATT
This sequence comes from Pinus albicaulis, assembly GCA_034641835.2. Taxonomy (NCBI): domain Eukaryota; kingdom Viridiplantae; phylum Streptophyta; class Pinopsida; order Pinales; family Pinaceae; genus Pinus; species Pinus albicaulis. Next base: position 793,959,249 of record CM076576.1, on the reverse strand, counting down.
TATGTTTTGAGTTTTTTTGCTGTTTTGGCACATTTTCCAAGGCAGAGGCAAGCACGGAAAACAAGATAAGTCTGCACTTTGTTCGCTGGAATTTTTCCTGTGCATTTCACTTCTCTATAAAAGCATTTTCCAGAAATAAGAAGCTTTCGAACTGGTTTTCCCCAAGAGTTGTAGAGGGTTTTTCCAGGGTCAAATTGACCAAAAATCAGCGTGTCAAAATTCTGTGTGGGGTTGATTTAATTTTCTGAGTTTTTATTTCTGCATTTCAGCATTGTGAAATTTCCAAAATTAGTGTTTTCAGAAAATATTTATTTTTCTCAGCTTGTTGAATGTATGGCTATGGGAAAGGACATTTAACTTTATGGGAGAAATAAGGAGAAATTGAAAACCGGGGTTGGTATTAAAATTTCTACATGGTATCGGAGCTACTTTGCTGAAAAGTGTAGTTTGGGACAGCAAGAAGAAAAATTACAGCAAGATGATTTTTCACATAAAAATTACAGCAAGTTGATTTTTCACACCGAAAACAGTACCTTTACTACAGCAGTGTTATTTTCAATTTATTTAGGACAGAAAGCATCTCTTTGGGCTTGAGGGTGGAGGATAGGTTGGATGGGCATAGTAACTACAGTGTATGGAAGGAGAGAATGTAGAGCATCTTTGAGGAGGCAGAAGTCTGAGATATCATGGTGCATACCACACAGAACCCTGTTAATGTGCCTACTGATGCTGTTCAGTTGGCGGTCTTTAATAAAAAGAATAACAAGGATAATAGACTGATTCTAGATGGAATCAAAGACCATTGCATTCCTCATGCGAGAGAAAAGAGATATGCTCATGAGATGTGGACAACACTAACCAATCTCTACCAGAGTACCAATGAGAACAGAAAAATGGTCCTAAGGGAGAAGCTGAAGACCATTAAGATGGGTAAGATTGATAGTGCAGCTAGATATCTCACAAATATTACTAATGTGAGAGATGCATTGGCAGCAGTTGGAGAGGTCATTCCACCCACTGAGTTGGTGCGGATTGCAGTGAATGGCCTTCCCAGTTCATGTTGAACTTTCCTGATGGGGTTTGTGCACGTGAGACTCTTCCCTCTTGGGAGAGATTCTGGGATGATTGCATACAGACAGATATCAGAAAGAGCTAGCTTGGGGCAGCCAAACCAATTGAGCAGGATGAGGATGTAGCACTGTTGGCAGGAGGCAAGAAAGACAAGGAAAAGAAGCAAGCTTCCACAAGCAGTGGTGGGGGCAAAAGGAAAGGTAAAGGTAAACAGGGGAACACGTAGAAGGACTATTCCAAGGTGAAGTGTTGGAATTGTCAGAAGATGGGACATTTGCAGTTGTGTGTACGGAGAAGAAGAAGAAGGGGAAGAACCAGAGCATGGCAGCATCAGCAGAGATAGAGAACTTTACAGATAGCTTTGACCGAGAGTTTGGGTTCATTGCTTGTGAGTCCACTAGTGCAGGATCACCTGCCACGGAGGTTGAGAGGGAGTGTGCATTTCCCTCCACTAGCGAAGCATCTTCAGGTATCTGGTATGTTGACAGTGGGGCTTCACGTCATATCACAGGAGTCCGTGAGAACTTCTCAGAGCTTTCAGAGAGTGGCACTGATATAGAGGTAGTACTCGGAGATGACAGCGATGTTAGAGCAGTCGGTATGGGGACATTGACATTTGATAGGGAACCCAAACCTCCCTTGAAGGTGTCAGATGTTCTATATGTGCCAGGGATGAGGAAGAACCTAATATCCATCTCAGCATTGGAGGACAAAGGGTATGAGATATTGTTCAGGAGAGGCAAGGTGCTGATATATCCCAAGGGCGCTCAAGTTGATTCAGCTAGAGTGATTGGTGTACGCCATGCAAAAGTGTACAAGTTTGCATTTCAGCCCCTTTTGGCATTGAGTAGTAGTACCGGCAGCAGAGCTAGCAGTTCAGAGCTGTGTGAGATTTGGCACCGCAGGATGGGGCACATGTATCATGGAGCCTTGAGGACATTGTCGGAGATCACTACAGGGGTGCCAGATTTCAGTACTGATCACTTTGATACATGCAGAGGATGTGCAATGGGCAAGTTTGCCAAATCCCCTTTTCCCAGCAATGACAGCAGATCGACTGGGATACTTGATTTGATTCATTCCAATTTGAGCGGTCGAATGTCTCATGATTCCTTGAGTGGATATGAGTATTATGTATTATTCATTGATGATCACTCCAGGAGGACCTGGATTTATTTCTTGAAGACCAAGAGTGAGGTCTTTAAGCGGTTTCAGGAGTTCAGAGCTCTTGCAGAGACTCAAACAGGTCGGAAGATCAAGTCTCTGAGGTCAGACAATGGAGGAGAGTACACCCTTGGTGAGTTTGTTGATTATTGTGCGGAGACAGGCATTAGGAGGGAGTTCACAGTTCCTTACAACCCCCAGCAGAACGAGGTTGCGGAGAGGAAGAGCAGATCCATCGGAGGGGCTGCCAAAGCCATGCTACATGATCAGGGATTACCATTGTTTTTGTGGGCAGAGGCCTGCAACACTGTTGTATATTTGCAGAACAGGAGTCTGCATCATGCCTTGGGGCATGTGACTCCGAAGGAGGCTTTTCTGGGAAGAAGCCTGATATTTGTCATCTTCGTATCTTTGGGTGTATTGCATACTCCTACGTACCCAAAGAGAAGAGGACCAAACTAGAGCCCACCGCAAAGAAAGGTGTCTTTGTGGGCTACAATGAGATCTCGAAGGCCTTTCAGATTTATATTCCCGCACAGAGGAGAGTTGTTGTCAAGCGGGATGTGAAGTTCGAGGAGGACAGGGCTTTCAGGAGGTCATAGGAGTTAGAGTATCTAGATCAGCCAGACCCTCAGGAGCAGCTGAGTCAGTCGCAGGGATCCAATGGGCTGGGATCAGGAGGATCCGGAGGTACATCGATTACAGTGTCAGGTCCGTCAGTGAGCAATGGCTCACAGAGTCAGAGGGGTGGTGCTTCAGGCAGCATACAGAGCAGTCCGCAGAGCAGTTCACTAGGGAGTCCACTGATGGACAGTTCACATGCTACTTCAGCGTCTACAGATTCAGGTTAGGGCAAGAGGACAACAGACAGACAATCAGGAGTTCAAGCTCCTGATGATGAGGAGGAGGAGTTTCATTCTCAGGTGGGAGAAGTGTGCTCAGGGAAGAGGAAGCCCAAGTGGCTTTAGGATACCTTGAGAGAGGCCACATCTGTTGCTGGGCCAAAGAGGCCGGTCAGAGAGAGCAGACCACCTGATAGGTTTTGTAGCTATACGGCAATGGTTGCCAACATCATTGACTCTAAGTCTTCTAGCTATGAGGAGGCAACTAGCCAGCAGGTCTGGAGAGAGGCCATGCAGGAGGAGTATTCTTCTATCATGAAGAATGATGTTTGGGAGGTGGTGCCGAGGCCTGAGGGCAAAACCGTGGTTACTTCCAGATGGCTTTATAAGGTAAAGCATGCTGCAAATGGCAGCATTAAGAAATTCAAGGCAAGGTTTGTGGCTAGAGGGTTCTCCCAAGTAGAGGGAGTTGATTATGAGGAGACCTTCGCTCCCGTGGCTCGATATACTTCGATTCGCTCCATCATATTGATAGCAACAAAGATGGGTTGGAAGATCCACCAGATGGATGTGAAGACCGCATTTCTCAATGGCTTCATACAGGAGAAGGTGTACATTGAGCAGCCACAGGGCTTTGAGGTGCATGGGAAGGAGTCCCATGTGTGTAGACTGAAGAAGGCCCTTTATGGCCTGAAGCAAGCTCCCAGAGCTTGGTACTCCAGGATAGATACATACTTGCAGGAGATGGGTTTCACAAATGGTGATGCAGATCCGAACCTATACTTCATTGTGATAGGTGAGGAGCCTCTCATTCTGGTGTTGTATGTGGATGACTTGGTCATTACGTGTGCAGAGAGACTAACAGAGCACTGCAAGAGAGATCTTGCGTCGAAGTTTGAGATGAAGGACTTTGGCTTGATGCATTACTTTTTGGGTTTGGAGGTGTGGCAGAAGGAGGGGCATTTCTTCCTGGGGCAGGGGAAGTATATTGTGGACATCCTTGGCAGATTCCACATGGAGGATTGTAGACCCATATCGACACCGATGATCACCAAATGGAAGAAGCTTCACACTTTAGATTCCGAGTTGGCGGACCCCACATTGTATAGACAGTTGATTGGTTCCTTGATGTATTTGGTCAACACCAAACCAGATATATGTTTTGCAGTCAACACGATCAGCCAGTTGATGTGTGAGCCCAGGAGGGTGCACTGGGTTGCTGCAAAACACATTTTGCGGTACTTGCAGGGGACAGTGGATTATGGTCTGGATTATAGGCAGGGGGATGGAGAGAGATTCGCAGATTACACTGATTCTGATTGGGCAGGTTGTGTTTCTAATAGGAAAATCACTTCAGGGTGCTATTTTGGGTTGGGTTCAGTAGTGGTGTCGTGGTTTAGTCAAAAGCAGCAGTCAGTAGCATTGAGTTCAGCAGAAGCAAAGTACATGGCAGCCATTCTAGCCAGTTGTGAGGCCATCTGGCTTCGCAAGATGTTGTTTGGCTTATTTAGTCAGCCGTTGAGACCTTCAGTGATACACTGTGATAATCAGAGTTGCATTAAACTCACGGAGAATCCAGTATTTCATGACAGGTCAAAGCATATCGGCATCAGATATCATTTCATCAGAGACTATGTTCAGAAGGGAGCTGTGAAGCTTGAGTATATTCCCACTGATGAGCAGGTTGCAGATATTCTTACCAAAGCCTTACCACGGGGCAAGCATGTCTACTTCAGAGACAAGATGGGTGTGGTGAGGAACACCTTCCTCGATAAGAGGGAGTGTTGAAATTTGGTTACCGAAGGACAAGTGGTTCCCTAAGGCTTTGATCTTTGGCCTAGGAAAAAGTGTCCAAAAGAATTTAATTTTTCTCCTAAAGTGACTTTATAAAGTTATAAATTCAAATCTAATTTAAAAGTGACTTTAAGTGATAAAGTTACTAAAGTCTAATTTTAAAGTGACTTTAATAAAGTCAATGTGAAATTAGAAAGGGAAAAGTGACTTTGGAAATAAATGACTAAGTGGGTCTTATTAAAGTGGGGTGAATTAAAAATAGAAAGTGAGATTTAAATGAGCATTTAATCTCAGCCCTAGATCTAAAGCTATCTCAGCCATTAGATTTAGGGATTCCCCAAAAGTCACTTAGGGTTAGGTTAAAGGAGAAAAAGGAGGGAAAAGGTCATTCATTCTTTCATGAACAGATTGAGAAAGGAGGAGGAAGAGAGCTGGAGACATTTTTCTGGTTTGAGCTTGAGAAGGTGAAGGAGAGGCAGATTAAGCAGTCCGTACAGCAGCAAGGGGCTGCACGTTTTATGAGGTAGCAAGAGGCTGCACGAATTTCGAGGCAGCAAGGTCGTACAACAGCATAGATTTCGAGACAGCAGTCCATACAGCAGCTTGAGGCACATTTTTTTAGGAGAGGGACAGCACAAAAATCGAGGCAAAGGTACAGCAGCTAAAGGCACAAATTCCAAGGTGGTTGTGCACAATTTTCGACGCAGCTAGCACGAATTTCGAGGAGGCAACTTGCTGTATTTTTCCCGTACCGTCTGTACAATCTGTACGACTGTACAACTAAGTACTGAGCACGATCTCCAAGACTGTCATTTGCTGTAATAAATTTATGTTTTGAGTTTTTTGTTGTTTTGACACATTTTCCAAGGCGGAGGCAAGCATGGAAAACAAGATAAGTCTGTACTTTGTTTGCTAGAATTTTTCTTGTACATTTCACTTCTCTGTAAAAGCATTTTCCAGAAATAAGAAGAAGCTTTCGAACTGATTTTCCCCAAGAGTTGTAGGGGGTTTCTCTAGGGTCAAATTGACCTAAAATCAGCGTGTCAAAATTCTATGTGTGGCTGATTTAATTTTCTAAGTTTTTATTTCTGCATTTCAGCATTGTGAAATTTCTAGGATTAGTGTTTTCAAAAAATATTTATTTTTTCCAGCTTGTTGAATGTATGGCTATGGGAATGGGCATTTAACTTTATGGAGAAACTGAAAACCGGGGTTGGTATTAAAATTTCTACAATTTATCTTCCTCAGAAAGTACATCAAAGTTCAAATCTAATCACTGATGGTGGACAGTGACCAGACACAAGAAGGCTGCGATTATTCACCTGGCGACTCCATGATTCAAAGAACCCGACTTTTGAGCATTCATGGCAACTCCACAACACGCTAACCAGAGTTCCTGCTGACCAAGAGTTCCTATTGAAGGCCTGTTAGGTCCCTATATTACTAGTATAGTACCTTATTGTTGTTAGTGTAACCCCTTTATTGTTATTATTGTACCCTTGTAACCCCCATTTTGTTATTATTGTGCCCTTAAATTATTATTGTTAGGTCGGCTAGAATTACATTGTGGCCCACTAGGATTACATTATGGCCCCATGGACTCCTATATATAGAAAGGAGGTTTTGTAAATTGAATCATCCAAGAATTGTTCATTCATGTAATGTATTGGAGGTTGCCCCCTCGAAGTGGCTTATTTCTAAGGCGTGAATATCTCTTTTCTTCTCTTTTTGGAGCTGGTTACACAACATTTGGTATCAGAGCTTTGGGATTCTAGGGTTTCGCTGCTCCAAACAGGTCATCGTGGAATTTTCGCTATAAAGTTTTTTTCTACGAAGCTTCAGAAGCTGAAATTTTTAGGGTGCGAAGCCGAAATCTTGAGGAAGGTTGTCTAAAAATTTCAGATCTTGGTTCGCAATATTTTCGGAGATATGATCTGTGGAAGTTAGGTATTTTTTCAAGCTCCTAAACAGGTCATCGTGGCATTTTCGCTATAAAAATTTTTCTACGAAGCTTCAGAATCTAAAATTCGTATGGTGCGAAGCTGAAATCCTGAGGAAATTCGTCAAAAAACTTCAGAGCTTGGTTCGCAATATTTTTGGAGATATGATCTGTGGAAGGTAGTGCTTTTTCAGGCTCCTGAATTTCATCTCAAAGAGGTGATCGTGGGAAAAGTTCAATAACTCTCTCTCTGGAGATTGGATTGGAGTGCCGTCAAAAGTGGTCGCAAGTACACGGCCTGTAGTTTCTTGGATATCAATTTCAGAGACAAAGAACAAAACAATGACACGTGGCAAGTCGTACAAGTTCGCTCTACTGAACCAGTCCAAAATTAGGTCATTGTGGGAGATTGGACACAACTTTGTCTTGGAGAATCCAAATTAGGTCATACCTGTGGCATTCAAAAGAGAATTCAGAGGGCTACTTCAGTGCTGAATTTCAGATATTGAAGTTCCGAAATAACAGAGATAATACAATTTCAATATCGAGCTCCTCAAAGCAAGTAAAAGGTGTGTATTTTTTTTTCCGAATTGCATAAGTCTTGTTTGAAGAATCAATTTGAATTGATTGAAAGGGCCTATTGTAGAATAGATATCAATATTGAAGTATAAAATGGCCCCTAAAAAGAATTCAACACCAATTAAGCCTTTGGAAAGCTCTACTATGACTCATGAAGATGAAGAATGGCAACATGACATATCAAAATTACAAGAGCAAGTGCAACAAATTTCGCTCTCGCAAAGAGCAACAAAAAATGACATGGAAGTTTTGAAGAAAGGCGTGGAAACCAAGATAGATGGCATGGAAGCCGGCATGGAAGCTAAGATGGATGACATGAAAGACCACATGGAAAACAACATGAAAAACATGAAGAATGATCTAAAAGCAGACATCGAAGATTTGACCAAGATGATACAAGAAATGTTTCCTAATGGTGAAAAGATAGTAGAAGAACCTCATGATGAGAACAAAATAAATGTTAATCGTGATTTCATAAACTCTAATGCTGGCGGGAAGAACCACCATATTCCAAAAATGGATATGAGGAAGTTTGATGGAAAGGATCCTGTAACATGGATACTACAGATGGAGCAATATTTGATCTCCATAATGTGCAAAACACACAAAAGGTACGCATTGCAACTTTACATTTAGAACAAAATACATTTGTATGGTATCGATGGCTTTGCTCCCGTAAAAAAATTGTCACTTGGTCAATTTTTACAGAGGAAATGATAGCACATTATGAGGATACAAAGAGCAACACCTTCTTAGCCAATTGATAAATCTCAAACAAAAGGGTTTAGTGGGGCAGCACATTGAGGACTTCCAAAAATTGAATATAAGGGTAACTGATATTCCAGAGGAACACAGGATTGATCTCTTCATAGGCACTTTAAAGGATAACATCCAACATGAAGTTCGCGTTTTGGAACCTAATTCATTAGAGAAGGCATTCAAGTTGGCAAGAAAAGTTGAATGTAAAATTATGGCGACAAGGAAGCCTACCACTCAATTCTATAAAGAAGGAAGTGTTGCTACGCCTAGATTTCCACAACCTACAAGGTTGACACCACAACAATTGAAAGAAAAAAGAGCAAAAGGGCTTTGCTACAGTTGTGATAGCAAATACACTAAAGGTCATAAGTGTGCTGAGAAGAAATTATTTTACATAGATTATGAAGAGGAAGAAGAAAATGAACAAGAAGAGGATATACACCAGGAACCAGCCCTAGAAGAGGAAGAAATGAGTCTGACCATATCATGTAATGCATTGGCAGGAATTACCACTCCTCAAACTCTCAAGATAGAAGGACATATCAAGAAGAAAAAGGTAATAGTGTTGATTGATTCAGTAGCACCCATAATTTTATTCATTGTAAGGTAGCCAAGGAATTAAATTGTTTCCTATACCCAGCACCAGAATGTCAAGTGATGGTTGCAAATGGAGGAACTATAAATTGTTCTGGAAAATGCAATAACATCAAGCTAACCATGGGGGAATATGTGCTGACTAGTCCAATGCTTTCCATTCCTATGGGAGGTGCTGATGTTGTACTAGGAGTACAATGGTTACAATCTTTGGGGACGGTAGCTTTTAATTTTCAAGAACTTTTCTTGAAATTCTTTTCAGAAGGAAAGGAAGTCGAATTAAGGGGTATTGAAGGGAAGCCAGGAAGGATAATAAGCTCTAATGGCATGACAAAGCTTCTAAAGAAAGAACAACGAGGCGTAATTGCACAATTATGCTCACTAGAAGTTCCGACATCAAAATCATCTATTTCTGCAGATCTCCAACAAGTCTTGGACAATCATTCCAAGGTGTTTGAAACTCCCAAAGGACTCCCACTTATTCGTGATCAAGATCATGCTATTCATTTGATTCCAGGAAGTGTTCCTCCAAACATCAGGCCTTATAGATATCCTTACTTCCAAAAGAGTGAAATTGAACGTATGATTGCAGAAATGTTAGAGGCAGGTATAATTCAACCTAGTCAAAGTTCTTTCTCTGCTCCCGTAGTATTGGTACACAAGAAGGATGGATCATGGCGAATGTGTCCGGATTATAGGGAGCTCAATAAGCTCACCATTAAAGATAAATTTCCATTCCTGTGATTGATGAATTATTGGATGAATTACATGGAGCAATTTATTTTACCAAGTTGGATCTTCATTCAGGATATCATCAAATTAGAATGAAGACTGAAGATATTCCAAAAACAACATTTTGAACTCATGAGGGTCATTATGAATTTTGGTCATGCCTTTTGGCCTTACCAATGCACCTTCTACATTTCAAGGGTTGATGAATTCCATTTTCAAACCCTTCCTTAGAAAATTTGTGCTAGTATTTTTTGATGATATACTAATCTACAAGAGGTCTTGGAAGGATCATGTTGAACATGTTGACAGGGTGCTCAAACTATTGCAGGAGAAACAATTATATGCAAAAAAATCCAAATGTTTCTTTGGAGTACAAGAGGTGGAATATCTCGGTCATATTGTATCTCACGAGGGTGTTAAAGTAGACCCTAACAAAATTAAAGCCATTAAGGAATGGAAAGTCCCCACAACCATAAAGAAGTTGCGAGGATTTCTCTGGTTAACAGGGTATTATCGCAAGTTTGTTAAGAATTATGGGAGAATAGCAGCACCTCTAACAACATTATTGAAGAAAGATGCATTTTCATGGACTCCTGAAGCAACTAAGGCCTTTGAACATCTTAAAGAAGAAATGTGCCTAGCACCAGTCCTAGCTATGCCAGACTTCACAAAAACCTTTATTGTGGAATGTGATGCCTCAGGAAATGGAATTGGTGCAGTTTTAATGCAGGAAGGAAGACCGATTTCTTTTGAAAGTCGTCCAATCAAAGGAAAGTATTTACAGAAACCTATTTATGAGAAGGAAATGTTAGCAATACTGCATGCACTAAAGAAATGGCTAACTTACCTAATGGGAAGACACTTCAAGGTAAAAACTGATCATGATAGTCTTAAACACTTTTTGGAACAAAGACTATCTTCAGAAGAGCAGCAAAAATGGGTCACAAAGATGTTTGGTTATGACTTTGAAATAATCTACAAAAAAGGAAAGCTTAATGTTGTTGTAGATGCACTCTCAAGAAAGAATGAAGAGGTGGAAGCATTGCTTTGTGCCATTTCTATTATCCAAACAGATTGGATAACCGAAGCAAGAGATGAATGGAAGAAGGACAAAGATGTATGGACACTCATTCAAAAGTTGCAGCAAGATCCTAGTACATCTGATACATTTAGTTGGAAAAATGATTCCTTATGGTACAAAGATCGTTTATATCTTTGTAAGGATTCCCAACTAAAACAAAAGATTCTTCTGGAATTGCACACTTCTCCTTTAGGAGGACACTCAGGATTTTTAAAAACTTACCACAGGGTGAAGAAAGAATTTTTTTGGGATGGCCTTAAATCTGATATTCAAAAGTTTGTGGCGGAATGTTTGGTTTGCCAGCAGAATAAAGTGGAGACAATTACGACCCCGGGACTTCTACAACCTTTATCCATTCCAAGTCAGCGTTGGGAGGAGATTTCAATGGATTTTATCACAGGTTTACCTAAGTCTGAAGGAAAGAATGTCATCATGGTGGTAGTTGATAGACTTAACAAGTATGCACACTTTTGTGCATTATCTCATCCATTTAAAGCAAGTACAGTTGCTACTACATTTATGGACACAATTCAAAATCTACATGGAAACCCAAGGGTTATTGTGAGTGACAGAGATCCCATTTTTACTGGAAATTTTTGGATGGAGTTATTTTCTTGTTTGGGTACTCAATTAGCTCATAGCTCATCTTATCATCCTCAATCCGATGGTCAAACCGAGATAGTAAATAAATGTTTGGAAGGATATCTTCGTTGTTTTGTATCTGATAAACAAACACAATGGGTCAAGTGGTTACCTCTAGCTGAATGGTGGTATAACACTTCCTTCCATACTGCAGCGAAAATGACCCCATTTATGGCACTTTATGGATATCATCCACCATCCATCACATCATCTTTAAGGGAAAATTCGAAGGTTCAAGCAGTGGAAGATCACATCGAGCATCAGCAAGAAGTTCTCCAACTCTTAAAGGATAACCTGAATTTGGCACAAAATCAAATGAAACAACAGGCAGATCAACATCACAGCGAGAGAAGTTTTCATGTAGGAGATTGGGTATTTTTACGGCTACAACCATATAAACAAATGTCCCTCAAGCAAGCTAAGAAGGATAACAAATTATCGCCAAAATACTATGGTCCTTACAAGGTGTTGCAAAAAATTGGTACTATGGCATACAAATTGGAGCTTCCTGCTTCTTCGCGAGTACATCTAGTTTTCCATGTTTCATGCTTAAAGAAGGTTATAGGTGAAAATCTTCCAGTTTAAACAATATTGCCAGAACTTGATGAGGAAGGAAAAATGATATTGGAACCTGAAGCGGTCACGGAAACAAGAACTCGAAAATTACGGAATCGATCAATTTCAGAGTATCTCATCAAGTGGAAGAACTTACCCACTGAAGATTCTACATGGGAGGATGAGAATTTAATACAGAAGCACCCAGAGCTACTCAAGCGTTGAGGACAACGCTTTTTTGAAGGAGAGGGGCATGTTAGGTCCCTATATTACTAGTATAGTACCTTATTGTTGTTAGTGTAACCCCTTTATTGTTATTATTGTACCCTTGTAACCCCCATTTTGTTATTATTGTGCCGTTAAATTATTATTGTTAGGTCGGCTAGGATTACATTGTGGCCCACTAGGATTATATTATGGCCCCATGGACTCCTATATATAGAAAGGAGGTTTTGTAAATTGTATCATCCAAGAATTGTTCATTCATGTAATGTATTGGAGGTTGCCCCCTCGAAGTGGCTTATTTCTAAGGCGTGAATATCTCTTTTCTTCTCTTTTTGGAGCTGGTTACACAACAAGGCCTAGAAGCAAGTATTATATCTCATGCTTTTATTGATCCTATAGCAGATTATATGGAGGTTCTTTTTAGCTCAATTTTTCAAACATATATTCTCTATAAGGATCAAATACATCAGCATTTTCCATTACATAATATAACTTTGGTTATGAGGACACATAATCAAGTTTTATTGTTGATTGCCCTGACAAACAGTCAAGTTGTCCATCTGTTTCTGCTGCTACTTGACTGGCTGCACTGGCATTATTGTATCATTTAGAACAACAGCAATTTCAGTAGAGTAGGGTAGGTAGGTGTGCAAATAAGCTCAGTACCTTGAGCATCTTTCCAGTTCTAGTTTCAGATTGCTTCCCAGTTTTTAGTGCAAGTATTTTCTAGACTTCAGTTTGCAGAGAGTGTTGATTTTGAACTGAACTTGCTCAGCCACAGAGGTTTTAGTAGCAGATTAAGTTGCAGATTTGGGATCAACCCAATGGATCAAGCCACTAGTCTACAGTGTTCTTGACACCTCCTGAAGGAGCTGCCATCCCCAGCTGGAGCCACTGTTAGAATCCTGTAATTTACAGTATCACAAGGTGACTGACTATTGCTTATATTTTTTACAGAAAATAATATTCCATGGTTATCATTTATTTTCAGAGAAAGAAAGGGAACTCCTAACTGTAAAAAGCTTCAAAGGAATCAATCTCCATCTCTGTCCAGTAGAAGGAAGGAAGTGTTTTTGATAAGGTGTGATGGGGATCAAACTTCATTTCTGCCCTCGTTCCATTTCATTTCATTCACCCTCTTTGCCCCCTTCATTTCCTCCATATTTTGAAATGCTCTGAATCCCATTCAAACCCCAAAACCCACATGTATGATCTTTGGGACTTATTGCTTTAGAAACCCTTTTATGTTAAAGTCCGCAATACTATTGTCATAGCTCCGCCCACCCACTAGCGGTCGTGTTTTAACACATAAACCTTACCTTTTCCGCTATTTCGCACCCCCCTTCTATATTACCGCTTACCACCTAAGACCCCCTTCGAAAAGTCGTTTCCACCGTCCTCCATTCTGTCCACATCCGCCAACCGCCATCCCTCCACGACTGGGCATATAAGGTCTGTGCGCCATTTATGAGGAAATAGGCTACACAAGGCAGAAAGACTCAGGTCGAACCCGACAAAGGAGCAAAAGGTGGGGTGAGGCTGAACGTCACAAGAAAAAAGACAAAGAAGGTCGAGTCGGGCATTGATGCGGAGATGTAACAGCAGAGACTAAAGGGGCAGCAAAGCACATCAACACCCAGCATCAATAAATGAAAATAGCCAGCGCTGCACCAAACTTAATTGCCCAACGCCGGTTTTCTGAGGAGCAGGGCCAAATGTCAAGAATACTTTATTTGTTGCCTCTTCAGCGTTACTCGAGCGAGTTTCTAACCACTCTGTAATTAATAACAGACTGCCAAAAGCCACTGTTGGAAGCAAGGCTTGTCTCATCACCGCCTGCGTGTTTCCACTTGTTCAACTTTGCTTGAATGTAATTACTGCAGTAGACAAATTAGCCGACTCAAGTTTCTATAAATATTGTATGCATTAGCAGTATGAAAGGAGGCCCGGAAGGGGAAAAAACCATTGTAATAGATTTTGTTGGTTGTAAGCACTCTCTTTTGGATGAATGAATGAGTATGTTGTTTTCCAGATCCTTGTGTTATGATCTGTGGCGAAGTGCATCTCCCATGTAATTTGTGATTCTTATGTTTTACATACAGTTTTCTTTCTTTACTGCGGATAGAATTTTTTGTGTAGGATTTATCATAGAGTACCCTGCTCAGTCTTGAAACAGTACGTTAAGTTTTCCTCTAAGACTTGGATGCAGAATTCAGAGAAGGTCTGCTATGCATCCATGTTGAGACCGGAATGTAGAATTCAGAGACGGCCTGCTCTACGTTCCTGTTTAACCTTAATCTCCTCCTCTTTTCCGTTTCACAAGCTGTAAAGATCCATTTACATGGTTAGCTTGCCTGGTTGCACCTGACCTTAGTTATTCATCTATTTGAGTTTGTTTACACCTGTTTGACTCCATAGCCCAATGGCCCTCTTCTGTTGCCTCAACCAAATCTTCAAACAAACCTATGCACTAATAGCTAGCTTAAAATGCCCCTGTAAACAAAGTTATATCTAACAGAGAGAGCCCTATCTGAGTCCAGGAAGGCTAGGTCCTGGATTCCAAAGTTGGTTTGATGTTTCCCTCCGTAGTTCTATCTTTAGCCTTCAGAATTACAGAGTGACAACATAATGGCAACCATACTGGTGACAAAATTTATCTTGCTCAGAAAGTACATCAAAGTTCATATTTGATTACTGATGGTGGACAGTGACCAGACACAAGAAGGCTGCAATTATTCACCTGGCAACTCCATGATTCAAAGAACCCAGCTTTTGAGCATTCATGGCGACTCCACAACATGCTGACTAGAATTCCTGCTGACCAAGAGTTCCTATTGAAGGCCTAGAAGCAAGTATTATATCTCATGCTTTTATCGATCCTATAGCAGATTATAAGGAGGTTCTTTTTAGCTCAATTTTTCAAACATATATTCTCTATAAGGATCAAATACATCAACAGTTGCCATTACATAATATAACTTTGGTTATGAGGACACATAATCAAGTTATATCGTTGATTGTCCTGACAAACAGTCAAGTTGTCCATTTGTTTCTACTGCTACTTGACTAGTTGCACTGGCATTATTGTATCATTTAGAACAGCAACAATTTAAGTAGAGTAGGGTAGGTAGGAGTGCAAATAAGCTGAGTACTCTGAGCATCTTTCCAGTTCTAGTTTCACATTACTTCCCAATTTTTAGTGCAAGTATTTTCTAGACTTCAGTTTGCAGAGAGTGTTGATTTTGAACTGAGCCTGCTCAGCCACAGAGGTTTTAGTAGCAGATTAAGTTGCAGATTTGCGATCAGGCCACTAGTCTATGGTGCTCTTGACACCTCCTGAAGGAGCTGCCATCCCCAGCTGGAGCCACTGTTAGAGTCCTATAATTTACAGTATCACAAGGTGACTGACTATTGCTTATATTTTTCACTGAAAATAATATTCCATGGCTATCATTTATTTTCAGAGAAAGAAAGGGAACTCCTGACTATAAAGAGCTTCAAAGGAATCAATCTCTCTCTCCATCCAGTAGAAGGAAGGAAGTGTTGTTGATAAGGTGTGATGAGGATCAAACTTCATTTCTGCCCTCGTTCCATTTCATTTCATTCACCCTCTTTGCCCCCCACATTTCCTCCATATTCTGAAATGCTCTGAATCCCATTCAAACCCCGAAACCCACATGTATGATCTTTGGGACTTATTGCTTTATAAACCCTTTTATGTTAAAGTTCGCAATACTATAGTCATAGCTCCGCCCATCCACTAGCAGTCGTGTTTTAACACATAAACCTTACCTTTTCCACTATTTCGCACCCACCTTTTATATTACCGCTTACCACCTAAGACCCCCTCCGAAAAGTCGTTTCCACCATCCTCCATTCCATCCACGTCCACCAACCGCCATCCCTCCATGATCGGGCATATAAGGTTTGTGCGCCATTTATGAGGAAATAGGCTACACATGACAGAAAGACTCGGATCGAACCCGACAAAGGAGCAAAAGGCAAGGTGAGGTTGAACGTCACAAGAAAAAAGACAAAGAAGGTCGAGTCGGGCATTGATGCGGAGATGTAACAGCAGAGACTAAAGGGGCAACAAAGCACATCTGCACCCAGCGAGTTTTCTAATGAGCAGGGCCAAATGTCAGGAATACTTTATTTGTTGCCTCTTTGGCGTTACTCGAGCGAGTTTCTAACCACTCTGTAATTAATAACAGACTGCCAAAAGCCACTGTTGGAAGTCAGGCTTGTCTCATCACCGCCTACGTGTTTCCACTTGTCCAGTTTTGCTCGAATGTAATTACTGCAGTAGACAGATTAGCCGACTCAAGTTTTCTATAAATACTGTATGCATTAACAGTATGAAAGGAGGCCCGGAAGGGGAAAAAACCATTGTAATAGATTCTGCTGGTTGTAAGCACTCTCTTTTGGATGAATGAATGAGTATGTTGTTTTCTAGATTCTTGTGTTATGATTTGTGGCGAAGTGCTTCTCCCATGTAATTTGTGATTCTTCTGTTTTACATACTGTTTTCTTTCTTTACTGCAAATAGAATTTTTTGTGTAGGATTTACCATAGGGTACCCTGCTCAGTCTTGAAACAGTTCATTATGTTTTCCTCTAAGACTTGGATGCAGAATTCAGAGATGGTTTGCTCTGCATCCATGTTGAGACCGGAATGTAGAATTCGGAGACGGTTTGCTCTGCATTCCTATTTAACCTTAACCTCCTCCTCTTTTCCATTTCACAAGCTGTAAAGATACATTGACATGGCTAGCTTGCCTGGTTGCACCTGACCTCAGTGATTCATCTATTTGAGTTTGTTTACACCTGTTTGACTCCATAGCCCAATGGCCCTCTTCTGTCGCCTCAACCAAATCTTCAAACAAACCTATGCACTAATAGCTAGCCTAAAATGCCCCTGTAAACAAAGTTATATCTAACAGAGAGAGCCCTCTCTGAGTCCAGGAAGGCTAGGTCCTGGATTCCAAAGTTGGATTGATGTTTCCCTCTGTAGTTCGGTCTTCAGCCTTCAAAATTACAGAGTAACAACACACACATTTCTTCTCTCTCTTTCTCTCTTTGGTTCGTACAACTATTGGGAAGATCTTCTCTCTCACATGTGCAGCAAGGAGGACAAATTTTTCTAGGAAAATTGCAGGGTCGAATTTCAAGACTATTGCATGTTGAGATTTGCAGTGTTCTACGAGGACGCGTCCCCCAGGGTGGGGGACGCGCCCCGGCACTCCCCCACGTCCCAGGACGGGGAAACTCCTAGGGAAACGTTTCCCCCACATCCCCTTTTTGGAGAAACTCGAGGAAACTCCAGGGGGACATTTTTTGGGCAGCGAAACGCGACTCCCCTGAAGGGGGACGGGGGGACGCCTGGGGGACGTCAGGGGGATGCTTGGGGGACGTCGAGGGGACGCCAGGGGGACGCATATGAGTCCCCCCATTTTTTTGCCTAATAATTTTTATAAAAATTTAAAAATTAAAAAAAAAAATACAAATTTAAATATATGACAAATTAAAAAAAACAACAATAATAGAAAAATTTAACTCTATTAAAACATCAAACTTTGAGAGTGCAAGCTTCTGTGATCCATAACATATTAGATTAAAAATCTTTCGGGAAATCACATGAGAATTTTAGGAACTTAAAAATTAAATTAAATTAATTAATTAAATTATATTAAAATTTAAATAAAAATTTAAAAAATGAAATTATCTTAAACCTATATAGTAAAGTTTATGTGCATTCCATAATTTGAATTTCAATTGTCAAACGATGAATTTATTAATTTAATTTAGATGTACCTTGCATCATGCCAAATGATAATCCATGAATTTAGATGGAACATTGCATAATGTCAAATGATGGATTCAATTTAGTAATTTACTTTATGAATGTAGATTTATAAATTTAAATTATAATGCAGAAATGTCAAATGATAATTCATAAATGAATCAATGATAATAGTCTAATATGCAATGATGATCATATTTATTCTTTAGATGTAAAATGATAATTATTTAAATTTTCTATTTAGTTATTTTTAATTAAATTTTTAATAATTTATAATTTTATAATTTTTATGACTTTGACGTCCCCCCGTTTCCCCGAAAATTCCCCAAATTTTGGGGTTGCTTATATACGTCCCCTTTGTGCATATCCTCGTTCCTGCATTTCCCCGTCCCGGAAACTCGGTGGAACATTGGAGATTTGTGGATTGTTGGGGTAGCTTCAGATGTGCTCTAGCTCACAAACTTTGTGGAGGGACTAGAGTACATGAGATCTCCAAGACTCAGAAAGCGATTTGAGAAATTCCATCCTGTTTAAGAAAAAACTAATTAATTAATATTTTTAATTAAGGACCCTAAGTTTAACTTAGGAAAATTAAAATATTAAAGGTAATTAATTTAAACATGTGATGGAAATGACTTAAGTCACACGGATCAAGCTTTCTTTTAATCTTAGCCATTGAATCAAGATTAGATCACGGTCATTGGTTTCCCAACAAGAAAAGTATAAAGGAAAGGTTTGGAGTCAGTTGGAGAACACACACACACAGGCAGAGCACTGAGACTAAGCTGGAATTCTAGGGCGTGGTTTGCTAAGAGTTTCCAAAAGTGTTTCAACTGCAGTGAGGGGTAGTATTGGCTAAGGGGATGATCTAATCCCAAAGCCAAGAGTCAGCAAGAGGCAGAGAAGCAGCAACCAGGAGCAGCACAGAGAAGCAAAGGCTACGCAGCAACTACGCAGCGCAGAGGGTTTCAACCGCTACGCAGGCCCGGAAAGGGCAGCGCAGAGGCAGCAAGAGGCCATCAGGGCTTACGCAGGGCCAACCAAGGCAACACAAGGACTGCGTCACCTAGTCTGGGTTACACAGCCCTCTCCTGAGCAGCGCAGGGGCATCAGAAGGCTAGCAAAGCTGACGCAGAGGGCTTCAGAGCAGCGCTGGGGTTTCTAGAGGCAGAAAGGGGCTGAGTTCTGTAAATCCCGTTTGAGGGTGTGAATTAGTCCAGTTTTCCGTCTCTGGAACAGCAGGTGTTGATGTAGATCTTATATTTCTCTATCGAGTTAACCAGTAAGGTGCCCAGATTTGTTGTACTTAGATTCTACTTAATAATATAAACCCTGCAGTAGCCAGAAGACCGGTTTTCCCGCATTGGGTTTTTCCGGGGATAGTTATCCAAAAAATCTTGTGTGTCACTTTGTTTGTGTGCATGTATTATGTTTAGATATGTATCAGTGAGTACTGTTAATGTGTTTACTTCGATATTAATAATGAAATTTCAGATTAATAACTTGATTAAGTAGGATAGGTATAACCAGATTTAATAGTAGGGTTTTTGCATAAGTAATATTTAGAAATTTTCAAATGGTATCAGAGCCATTGGAGATCTAGCTGGATCACCAGCAAAAAGACTGAAGAATCCTTGCTGCAGAAAGCATCAGCAGTCACAAAAAGCCGAACCAGAGAGGACAACGCAGCAGAAGAGGGAAGCAGAGCCACACAGAGGCCAGAGTGACGCAGTCCCCATGCATGCCCACGTACTTACTATGCAGAGGCAGCACAGAGACAGTGTTGGGATTGTCTGCTCACGCAGAGGCCAGCCAGGGTGATGTTGTCTTGAGGTTGTAGCTGATTCAGAGTGCCGGAAAAAGTGCTACAGAGCTTCAGTAGTTGTTGGTTGGGTTAAATTTCTGAAGTTGCAGAAATTAGCCTAAGCACTAGTTAACAAAGAGCGGGAGGAGAACAGCTTCTCAGAGGATTTCCAGCCAAAGAAATCCGCAGATCGATCAAAGGATCGAAGAGAGATGATTCGTTGTGTTTGGCATATTTCCAAGGAGGAAATCAGTTGTCAGAGAGAGAAGAGGGTGCCTTTTCGCCAAGGACCCTAGATTCGAGCTTCAGTTGAGAAGCAGGGAGAGGAAGATCTGTTCCAACAGAGTAGATCTGAGCAAATGGCACCTCACGGACTACGTGATCAGGATAGGTTGGACAGCCTGTCCAACTTCGCAATATGGAAGGCCAGAATCCTGGTAGTCATGGAGGCATACGGTCTGAGGGAGCATGCAGAAAAAGTCCTAGCCATGTCGACTGATACTCTTCTCCTAGCGAAGCATAATGAAGCAACGGCACATGCCAAGCGCTTCATCATGGATGAGGTTAAGGACCATGTAGTACCACACAGACGAGAAGAAAACGGCTAATCAGATGTGGAAAGCCTTAACCGCCCTATATGAGGGAAGATCCGTCCAGAGGAGAATGCTTCTGGAGAATCAGATGCAGTTATTTATGATGGCCAAGGGAGAAGAGATCGAGCTCCCTTCCTTTTCAAATTACAGGCGATCATGGATCAATTGACTGCCATGGGAGTGAAAGTGGAGGATGATGTGATGGTGAGGACTGCACTCAATGTGGTCTCAGAGGATTGGAAAACTTTTGTCCAAAGTATCTTGGGCAGAGCGAACCTTCCCAACTAGGACAATATGTGGGCGATCCTACGTCAAGAAGAACTTTGTCGGTTCACCAAGAGAGAGTACAGCACCGGATCAAGTAAGGTGAAGAAGGAAGAGGAAGAAGATGCAGCATTGGCATCAAAGAGGCAGCAAGGGACGATCCCGGACGAAGAAGCGTGATCTATCCAAGATCAAGTGTTTCCAGTGCGGCAAACTAGGACATTTCGCTAGCAATTGTCCTCAGAAGAAGGACAAGGCAGCTTCTACATCCAAGGCTGTTGTGGCGAACAATGCCTCCAAAGATGACGTAGCCATGAGCACTCATGAACCACGAAAGTGGGGCGACATGGATCTGTAGAGCAGCTACAGAGTGGTGGCAGGATCCTTGAGTAGCCCAACACTCCTTGAGTAGCCCAACACTTGGATCACAAACAAGCTACAAGAGCCTAAAGACGGTAGCGGGGCAAGTGGAGCAGTGGGTGCAAAGAATCACAGATGGAGCAGAGGCGGAGCTAGATACTAAGAGGGAGCAGCGCAGTGCAGATGCGCAGGGCAGAAGGGCCGATGTGACTTCAGCAGCGCAGTGCAGGCTAGTTTATGCAGAGTGGAGTTGTAGCAGCGTAGTGGCTTCAGGAGGACAGCGTAGAGAAGCTCCCTATTGGGCAGGAGTTTTCAATTGCTTCTCTCAGCAACTGAGTTGCAGTGCAGCAGTTGGCAGCACGATGCAGCAGATTGAGAGGGTGCTGCAGTACAAATGTGGCAGTGGTGGTGGCAGCGTCATAGGCAGCAATAAGGGAGAGCAGCAGTAGCGCGGTGATGAAGGGCAGCAGTACGGGAGAGCAGCAGTAGCGCAGTGATGAAGGGCAGCAGGCCAAGCATAAGCGCAAAGACCCACACCAGAGATCAGTGCAGAGCTTTAGGGTGAAGTAGTGTTGTGCTAGAGCACTTTCCTCGCTAAGGGGGAGTGTTGAGATTTGTGGATTGTTGGGGTAGCTTCAGATGTGCTCTAGCTCCCAAGCCTTGTGGAGGGACTAGAGTACATGAAATCTCCAAGACCCAGAAAGGGTTTGGAGAAATTCCATCCAGTTTAAGAGAAAATTAATTAATTAATATTTTTAATTAAGGACCCTAAGTCTAACTTAGGAAAATTAAAATATTAAAGTTAATTAATTTAAACATGTGATGGAAATGACTTAAGTCACACAGATCAAGCTTTCTTTTAATCTTAGCCGTCGAATCAAGATTAGATCACGGTTGTTGGTTTCCCAACGAGAAAAGTATGAAGAAAAGGCTTAGGGTCAGTTGGAGAACACACACACGGAAACAAAGCACTGAGACTAAGCTGGAATTCTAGGGCGTGGTTTGCTAAGAATTTATAGAAGTGTTTCAGCTACAGTGAGGGGTAGTATTGGCTAAGGGGATGATCTGATCCCAGAGCCAAGAGTCAGCAAGAGACAGAGAAGCAGCAACCAGGAGCAGCGCAGAGAAGCAAAGGCTATGCAGCAGCTACGCCGCAGAGGGTTTCAGCCACTACGCAGTGCCAGAAAGGGCAGCGCAGAGGCAGCAGGAGACCATCAGGGCTTACGCAGGGCCAGCCAAGGCAACTAAAGGGTTGCGTCACCTAGTCTGGGGTTACGCAGCCCTCTCCTGAGCAGCGCAGGGGCATTAGAAGGCTAGCAGAGTTGACGCAGAGGGCTTCAGAGCAGCGCTAGGGTTTCTAGAGGTAGAAAGGGGCTAAGTTCTGTAAATCCCATTTGAGGGTGTGAATCAGTCCAGTTTTCCGTCTTCGGAACAGCAGGTATTGTTGCAGATCTTATATTTCTCTGTCGGGTTAGCCAATAAGGTGCCCAGATTTGTTGTACTTAGGTTCTACTTAATAATATAAACCCTCCAGCAGCCAGAAGACCGGTTTTCCCACATTAGGTTTTTCCGAAGACAGTTGTCCAGAAAATCTTGTGTGTCACTTTCTCTGTGTGCATGTATTCTATTAGATCTGTATCAGTGAGCACTATTAATGTGTTTACTTCGATATTAATACTAAAATTTCAGATTAATAACTTGATTAAGTAGGAGAAGTATAACCAGATTTAAGAGTAGGGTGTCTACATAAGCAATATTCAGAAATTTTCACATTGCAGTGGTTTGACCAACATTGACCGTACACTTTGACTCATCATTTGACTGTGATTTTTGTGGGAAAAAATCGTTTTTGGTCGGTTGTACAATTTGGCACAAAAACCGAAGTAGTCTAGGCACTTTGACTGCAACAGAAAATTGCAAGTTGACCGCAGACTCCAGGGCAGAAGTTTGACCACTAACTTTGGGACTGTTTTGGGTTGATTTAGACCTTTTGTTCAAGCTGAGTTTGACTATGTTTGACCAAGCTTCAAAGGAGACATTTTGTTGTTGATTTGACCATTGCTAACTTTCTGGTTAGGGCTAAATTGGACTACAATTGAATATAGATTTGACAGGGTTATTTTGACTATAATTTGGCAAGTCAAACTTTGACCTTTTGTACTCTCTCTCTCTGTTGAACATTTGATATAATAATAAGAAGATATGATCTAGTGTCCTCTTGTCTTCTGCATTTTATTTTATGTTCTATCTACAGTTACTATCAATGTGATTTAAGGTTAATGTGATTGCTATTGGAAAGTAAATTGGAAATTGTCATTGGGTTACTAAAGGAACATTGAAGTAATTGTGCTAAGCATAGAACATACCATTGTTAACTAAAATTAACATGGTATCAGAGCACAGGTGAAGACAAATCCCAAGCAAGAGAGAGAAAAGCAATCACTAAGGAGACCTGTTGGACAAGATTATTGGACTAGCCTTAATGGCTACTCCATCTTACTTCAAATCTGAGGATAAGCTCAAGGAAAATTCTGACTATCATGCATGGAAGATGACATTGGACTTGACTTTAGAAGAGCATGATGCCATGGACTATGTGCAGGGAAGAGTGGTGGAGCCTCCTTCAAATGCCCCTGTTGCTGCAAAGACGATGTATAAGAAAAGTGAGGTAAAAGCTAAGAGAATTATCATAGACTCCACTCAAAAGCATTTGGTTGCCTATATTTCTGATTTGGGAATATCTAAGGAGATGTATGATAAGTTGGTTGAAATGTTCAAAGTAAACAATGCAAATCAAATCCTCTTGCTCAAGAACAAGTTGAATGACATCAAGATGGATAAAGGAGATTCTATCCAATCCTATTTTATGAGAATAACACAAATCAAGAATGACCTACTATCTATTGGAGAAGTTATCACTGACAAGGAGCTCACTCTCATTGCACTTGGAGGTCTTTCAAGAGCATGGGATGTGTTTAACAACACCATTCTCAATAATGACAGGATTCCTAGTTTTGGTGAATTATTGGCTAGATGCACTCAAGAGGAAACGAGGATGATGGAGAGAGACAAGCTTTCAAATGGAAATGAACCAACTGCTTTCTCCGCTCATGCTAAGAAGATAAATAATGCAGGTCCAAGGAGACAGGTTCAAGGATTAAAGCAAGGATTCAAAGAAGGAAGGAAAGGAAGGTGCTATAATTATAACAAGTTTGACCACTATGCTAGAGATTGTCCTCACAAGAAGGATTCTCCAAGGGATGACGACAACAACAACAATTTCAAAGGCAATGGAAATCAAAGGAACAACAGGTTCAACAATAAAGGAAAGAGGAATGCTCCCACTACTCGATATGTAAAGGGTCGACCTCCCAAAAGGACAATAAATTCCAGGTATGAGGAAAGTAATGTTGTATAAAAACAAAAAGAGTTTTATCTTATTTCCGCTCTATCTACTACCTCTCCTCCGGATACTTTGGATCATTGGTTGATTGATAGTGGAGCCTCAAGGCACTTCACTGGGTACAAGGAGGCCCTCTCAATTTTGATTGAAAAGAAGACTAATTTGGAGATCATACTTGGAAATAATGCCACCTACCCCGTGAAAGGGATAGCTATTGTCACTCTTCACTTGAATCAAGGTCAAACCATTCATCTACAAGAAGTGTTGTAGGTGCCCGATTTAAAGAAGAACCTGGTGTCTATTTCTGCGATGGAAGATACAGGCTTCAAGGTAGCATTCATTGATGGAAAAGTATGTATTTGGCAAAGAAACCCTAAGGATGCATTGATGCTTGGATTTAGGGTTGATGGTCTCTATCAAGTTGGAGGAAGTCCTTTGGGAGCGCCTTCGCTAGCGATACTTTTCTTAAATTTGAACTATGGCTCCGGAGATTTGCCCACCTTCATTACAAAGCCTTACCTAGGGTAAGGAAGATGGCCACGGGTATGCCCAAGTTCAGCATGAATCATGACAGTGTTTGTCAGAGTTGTGCAACTGGGAAACTTACAAGGGGACCATTCCCTTCTAGTGAAAGTCAAACTTTTGATATTCTTCAATTGGTCCATTCTGACCTATCTGGTATGTTGCTTGTAACATCATTGGGAGGATACTTATACTATGCAAACTTTGTAGATGACTTCTCACGCAAAACATGGATCTATTTTTTGAAGAAGAAGGATAAAGTGTTCAAATGGTTTCGATCTTTCAAAGCATTGGTGGAAAATCAAACAGGGAAGAAAATCAAAATATTGAGGACCGACAATGGAACCGAATATAAATCAAATGATTTCAATGAGTTTTGCAGAGAGGTTGGCATTAAGAGGGAGACAATTGTTCCATTCACTCTTGAGCAAAATGGAGTTGTTGAAAGGAAGAATCAAACCATCACGGAAGCCCCTCGTGCCATGCTACATGATCAAGGCCTACTGAAGTTCTTATGGGAAGAAGTTGCCAACACTATCTTGTATGTTCGAAATAGGAGCCCACATCAAGCATTGGATTTCAAGACACCCGAAGAGGTTTTCACTGGTAAGAAACCTAATGTTTCTCATTTTAGAATATTTGGTTGTCCCATGTATTTTCATGTGCCTAAAGAGAAAAGGAAAAAGTTGGAAGCATCTGGGAAGAAAGGTATATTTTTTGGCTACAGTAAAATTTCAAAGGCATATAGAATTTATGTGCCTAATCAAATAGATGTGGAAGTAAGTCATGATGTCACCTTCGATGAAGATATTTCCCTTGGGAAAGCCATAGACCTCCCTATCCCAAGGAAGGACAATGATGATGCTATAGAAAAATAGGATGAACCTCTGTCAGATGAGCCTATGCCCGATGTTGAAGGCCCGATGGATCCCATTGATCCACCTCCTGGTGATCCCTCTACCTCAAGGAAAAGGCCTTTGTGGCTCAAAGATACTCTCAAAGATGCTGAAAAACATACTGCTCCAAGAAGGACATTTTGCGAAAGTAAGAAGCCAAACAGGTATCAAGGGTACTTAGTTGCTATGAGTACTATTGTTCAAGCTAAGCCATGTACGTTCGAAGAAGCCATAAAGCACCAAGTCTGGAAGGATGCGATGAATGAGGAATATGAATATATCATGAAGAATGATGTCTGGGAAGTGGTGCCTAGACCCATGGACAAGTCCGTAGTCACCTCAAAATGGCTATACAAAATTAAACATGGAGTTGATGGGAGTGCTGAAAAATATAAGGTCAAGTTCGTTGCTCGAGGCTTCTCTCAAAAAGGAGGAGTGGACTATGACAAGATATTTGCACCGGTTGCCCGATATACCACTATCTGATCTATTATTGCTCTTGTTTCCTCCCAAGGATGGAGCCTACATCAAATGGACGTTAAGACCGCTTTCTTGCGTGGCTCACTTAAGGAGGAAGTCTACTTGGAACAACCTTTGGGGTTCGAAGTACAAGATAGAAGGACACATGTATGCAGGTTGAAGAAAGGCCTCTATGGGTTGAAGCAATCCCCTAGGGCTTGGTATGAGAGGATTGATAGCTATCTTATGAAGTTGGGGTTGACAAGGAGCAATGTTGATCTAAACCTATACTTCAAAGTTGAAAAGGACATGCCTCTGATTTTGGTCCTTTGTGTAGATGATCTCTTTCTGACAGGTGCAAACCCTCTCATTTATCAATGCAAGAGGGAGTTGGCTTCCGAGTTCGAGATGAAGGACCTAGGTCTGATGCACTACTTCCTAGGCCTAAAAATCTAGTAAAAGTCGGGTGATATTTTATTTTCTCAAGGAAAATGCATAAGTTGCTCGAGAGATGTGGGATGGTGGATTGCAAGTTTGTATCTACTCCAATGGAACTCAACTTCAAGAAGCTATGTGGTAGTGTTGTTGGGCCCAAATTGGCAAACCCTTTCGAATATAGACAGCTTGTGGGGGCCTTATGTTCTTGGTAAACTCTTGTCCTAACATATGCTTCATTGTGAATACGTTGAGTCAATTTATGGTCGAGCCTCATCACATACATTGGACTATTGCTAAGAATCTCTTGAGATATCTCTGTGGCACAATCAATTATGAAATGAGATACACTGCTAGGAATTTGAGGCTACATGGATATACTGATGCTGACTAGGTGGGCAGTGTGGTGGATCGAAAGAGCACGTCTGGATGTTGCTTCTCATTGGTGTCTGCTTCTATTTCTTGGATGAGCAGGAAGCAAAAATCGGTTGCTCTCGGCACTGCCAAGGCCGATAATATTGCAGCTAGTATGCCCTGTTGTGAGGCTGTTTGGTTGAGGAAGCTCTTTAGTGAGCTATTTGAGCACATGTTGGATACCACCATGATCTTTTGCGAAAAAATAGTGGGATTCGCCTTTCAGAGAATCCCATGTCCCACAACTGCTCCAAGCACATTGATATTAGGTACCACTTTATCTGGGATATGGAACAACGGGGAGCAATAAGGCTCCAACAAATCAGACTGATGAGCAGGTCGTAGACATCCTCACGAAGCCCTTAGGGAAGGTCAAATTCTTAGCCTTCCAAGAGAGACTTGGAGTCATGGAAAGACCCTCCCATCAAGGTCTCGCTTAAGTTGGATATTGAGCTATGGGAGCTCTTAGGGGATTGGAGTACTTCTTGGAACTATGAGCGACCATAGGGTGAGTGGTTCCTTCCCCTATGATACCCCATGATGGTTGACATGTGTGTAGGGTCAGTAGTTCACCTTCCCCTACAATTGATATATGCATGATGAGTGGTTCACCTTCTCCTATGGCATATGAGCGGGATGAGTGGTTCAACTTCTCTTGTTGATGCCCCAACATACATCCTACCCATGTAGTCTGGGACTCATGAGAAGTACCTCTCATTTGGCCAATGAGTTGGGAAAAAATGATAGGGACCATAGCACTACAGATGGACACATCGTGTACTGCCATACTCCCTATGTCTAGGATGCATGGTGTTCAACAACTTGATCTAGGATCAAGTCTGATTGAGGTTCTACCTTTGGACTGACTTTTGCCAATGGAGGGTGGCAAGGTCTTGTGACTCACTCTCGATTATTTCTTCGTCATTATTACATCATTGTTCAGTAGAGGTGAGACGAGATACAAAAATGGTACATCATGACAAGATGGCATGATGATCGATGATGATGTATGGATTGGTAGGTGGAATTCTCCCTAGTTGAGAGGGAGTGTTAAAATTGGAAACTAGGGCCAAATTCCACTATTGGACAACTCATTTGATGGAGATGATTATTGCATTAAATTTCTCTTTTCAAGAGGACCAAAATCGACCTAAAGAACATCAAATTTGGACAAGCAGAAATGTGTTTTTGAATTTATGCCCACACATGTGTAAAATGTCAAGGTTGGCCACATCATCATGTAGGATCATGAAGCCCAATGGACGTGTCACTTCGCCCTCAATGACTTGTATAAATATAAGTGACCTTTCACCTCATTTGGCATCATCATCACTCACACATTTCTTCTCTCTTCTTCTCTCATTGGTTCATATAGCTATTGGGCAAATCTTCTCTCTGACATGTGTGGCAAGGAGGACACTTTGACTCATCATTTGACTGTGATTTTTGCGGGATAAAAACGATTTTGGCAGGTCGTACACTTTGGCACAAAAATCAAAGTAGTTTGGGCACTTTGACGGCAGCAGAAAATTGCAGGTTGACCGCAGACTTCAGGGCAAAAATTTGACCAAGCTTGACTGCTGAATTTAGGATTGTTTTGGGCTAATTTTGACCTTCTGTTCAGGCCGAGTTTGACTGGGTTTGACCGAGCTTCAAAGGAGACATTTTACTGCTGATTTGACCACTGTTGACTTTCTGGTTAAGGCTGAATTTTACTGCAGTTGACTGCAGATTTGACAGGGTTGTTTTGACTGTAATTTGGCAAGTCAAACTTTGACCTTTTGTACTCTCTCTCTCTGCTGAACATTTGATATAATAATAAGAGGATTTGATCAAAGGGATTTCCCCATCTTGGGGTTTTTTCCCTCGCATCCGTCAAATCTGGTGTCCTTTTGGCTTGGCTTGTCTTTTGCATTTTATTTTATGTTCTATCTACAGTTACAGTAAATGTGATTTATGGTTAATGTGATTGCTATTGGAAATTATCATTGGGCTGCTAAATGAACATTGAGGTAATTGTGCTAAGCATAGAACATACCATCGTTAACTAAAACTAATAAATAATCTGGAAAGACCAAGGGACCAATTCAATAGCCCACACAAAGCCGAGTTTGTGGTTCAGGAAATCACAGTCCTGGGTTCAACATATCAGATCTGAAATTAATTCTCTGAGTTTCCTCAGAAGTCTGAAATTCTAAAGCTCTGTGCATTTGAATTGTTGTTTGAAATATATTTTGAAGTTACCCTTTCTAAGTCGAGCTGAAAGAAGATTTCTGGAGGTTTGATTTGAAGAGGCCCTGAGGCACAACTCACCCCAGCTCTTCAGATGATGGCACAGTCTAGAATCTACGTATGGATCACTTTCCTTCGCTGTCACTATAGGTCTATTCTATCTTGACTCTACTCTCTTGCAGACTTGACAGAACGACACTCTGTCACTTGTAGATGTTTTAGAACTGCACTCGATCTCTCATAGTGGACTTCTACTTGATGAAGGACTCTCTATAAAGGACTCTCTACTGGTATGATCTAATCATAATGATAATTATATCGCACCTTTATATAGCCTTATTATATTACAGTCTCTGCGTTATATGGTTTCTCTTCATACAAGTCTCCTTTGTCCATAGTCTAGGCAACATAATTCTGGCACTGTTGTATACATTGATTTCTGTACAATGTGTGGTCGACCTTAGCATCGTATATGTATAGTGATCTCGATCTATGCACTCATATACACGGCTTCTCGGCTTAGTTGTCATGGCTCAGTAATTGGTATGATCTCGGCTCAAGACTATGATGTACGGTTTGCTTTATAGTTCATATTACTCATGAAATTCTATCTTGAAGATCAAAATCTCATGTGATGGGGCCGAGCCACTATGGTGCCATGTTTGAAGGAGTACAGTACTTGTTTTGGAGGAACGAATCACCAGGCATGTAGCTGGAGTAACATTGTAGGATAGCACAGGAGATGTTTTCATCTGAGATCCTCGCATTGATCTGAGGCACTTCGCATAGCTCTACTGACTCTGGAATTTTTCAGATATTCATAACCCTTGAGGTGTCATAGTGACATGTTTTGAGTTGAAGATAGTGATTGTCTATGATATTATCTAGCAGTGATTTATATGACAGAATGTGAGCTCCAAAATGCTTTGGAGTAAAGGCAACTCAAAAATAAGGGTTTATTGTCGAGACTCCATGATCTTCTCCCTCTGCCAGTCTGAAAATAAGTCAACATGAAGTGGAATATGGTACCTGGGTGCACATTTGTTGTGACTTTGTTAGACGAAAAGGGTCTCGAAATCATCAAAATAGTCAGAATGGAAGCAGAGGAAGAAATTTTTTTTGAATGCCTCAAATCAGTGACTAAATCAAAGTTTAATAAGTTCCCATGCTCTCAGTATTAGAAGACCAAGAAGCTAGTCAAATCATCATACAAGATTGAGCATCTTATCAAAGGAGCGTTTCAAATATGAGGAGCGTTTCAAGTCTGTATGGGTGACCAATCTTCATCTGATAATGGACTATAGCTTGCATTTGTCTATGGCTCATTTACCTCAGAAGGGACCTCGCACACTCCACAGCATAATTTGCCAAACATTTGACATAAACTCATCACATAAAATGGATCAGAAAAATTATGGCAGTATATGTATTTATGCATTTTTTAATCAATGTGGTCAAGTTTTTCCCAAGAACCTGAGTTCTGTTACAGCTCTATTAAGCTCTTCAGGAAGGAACCAAGTAAATTCGGAAAATCCTGCCATGGAGCCCAGTCTCCCTGTGGTATCAAGCTTATCCATATGGCTGAGAAGCCACTGTAAGCATTCATATGGTTGACACTCAAGGAGTTATAATATGGACTCATATATATATATATATATATATATATATATATATATATATATATATATTCCATCCTTATCTTCTAAGAAAGCCGACCTGACAAAGCTGATTGAATGGGCCAACATTCTTGCTGTTCTTTGAAGAAAAGGTCCTGGATGTGCTGTTTGGTAATAAGGCAGAGAACCTGCATTGAAAGATCCTCAGTTATAAAGGATTCATCACTGTATGAAATCATACAATGAGAGCAGCCCTTCTGTGAAGTCTTTTGCACAACCTACAACATATGGCACATGAAGCTGAGTTGGTCTAATCATATAATTCTTGTTGATTGCCATGATTCAGTATCTTCAAAAGTGCAGATCTGTGATACTCTATCTTATGCAGTGAGAAGGATCAACTGACCAAGAGGGAGTTGGTGCCTTGGTTTGGCCTGTTGTCTTGAAAATTCTGCTCTCTTTTGAAGAAAGGACAAGCCTCAGCAAAGAACAGACTTATGTGTCTCGGTGAAGTTGTCCTTTAAAATTTGTGACCCAAATCAAGGTCAAAGAAAGAATTCTATTCAAAAGGGACAGTGTGTAGATGCCTAGCAGCTGATGAAATCTTATTGAATAGATTGGGGCAGTCATTCATATCCTTATCTAGCAGCTGAATCAATGGAAGCTCATACTGGCACCTTTAGGTACCCTTAGAAGTCTGGCAGCTGGGAAAAGAAGTGCATGGCACTTGGGAGCAGTTCCTTGTATCGGCCCTGATGAGCAAGCAAACAGAGGTGCCTTAGGCCCTGTTCCTGGGATCCTGAAAAATGATCTTATAGATATAGATGCCTGAATGTGAAATAGTGAATTGGGTAATTTGATGCATTGGTAGCAGTCATTAAGCGAGGAAGGATAAACCTTATTGACCTGACACTTCATAGAAGTTTATTGTTACCATTACTATGTGAAAAGTCTCATCTATCATAAGGGAAGCTCATGATCCAAGGCTAGATGATCACCTGAAGCAAGGTTTTACAGTTTTAGAGGGAGCTGCAAAATCCCTGATGACTTCTCTTGCCCAGTGATTTTTTATAAAGGCAAGTCATGACAGCTGAATATGATGACTTTGATGATGGCTTAGAGGCTGCATATGATGACCCTCTTCTTTATTAATGCAAGGGAAAGTGGAAGTTAAGATGGAAGACCTAGACTTGATGCACTCTAAGATCTGATGAAATGGAGAAGTTGTGGATCCCTGGTGTTCTTGATAAGCACCTATCATATGCCTCGCTATAAAGACCTTGAGTGTATCTATGGATAGCTACTTATTGAAATATTTCAGTGATTTTATGGTCTGAAGTACATTGTTGAAATTTGCTGGTCCGACAGTATGTGAATGGAAAGTGCACATTTAGGCACTATAACTCTTGGAATCCACCTTACTTCGTGGATGAATCAAAGACTGAAATCTGGGAGCACCATTGAGGCTAAAAGCAGCAAGCATGACTTACTATGAAGCCATTCGAAGAAGAAACTCTTCAGTGAGCCATTTGTGCCCCTGTTGATTACCATCATTCTATATTAGCAGCAGAAAGCAATCAAGCTCCATCATTTAAAAATGAATGTACAGGTTCCCCTCTCAAAGCCTCTTGATAAAGTTTCTTCCTTCAGAGAGAGGCAAGGTGTCATGGGTAGACCATGCTAAGAGGGTCTTGATTGAACATTGAGCTCTGGCAGCTCTTGGAGACACAGGGTTTGGATCTATGAGCCACTGTAGGGTGAGTGGTTCACATCCCCTATATGTGCGTTGTGTACAGGGTGAGTGGTTCACCTTCCCCTGTGGTACCTCATGACGGTTGTCATGTGTGTAGGGTGAGTGGTTCACCTTGTTGATTTTTTGTAGCATCAGAAAGTGCTCTAAGTCTCAAATTTGGTGTAGAGGCTTAGACACTTGTATTCCAAAGAACCCAGAAAGCGTTTGTGGAATTTCCACTTGGATGTTGTTTTATTTGAAAAATTAATTATTTTAATGAGAATCCTAAGTATTAATTATTTCAAGGTTAATTTTGGGCAACTAGGTCCAAACTCCATGTTGTACTACTCAAATGATGATGCCAATATTTTTATTGGATTCCTCTTTCGGAGAGGTGCAAGATCAATCTAAAGATCATCTTGATCGGATGAAGAGAACATTTATTTTGAATTTATTCCACTTATGTGCAAGGTCGGCCAGAATTGTAATGTAGGCTTGGAGCCCCAACAGATGTGTCACACACCCTCACAGATGGATATAAATTGGACAAACTTGGAGGTCATTTCATCATCCACTCATCACACACTTCTCTCTTGTGTCTGATTGGTTCAACCACTTTTTGGAGGCTTTACTTCTCACACGTGTGTAACAGCAGCTAGGGTTTCTGTACGGAACTATCTAGGATTTCAGCGCAGGTTTGACCAGCGTTGACTTTGGTCAACGCTTGGTCCTTTTGCCCTCAAACCTTCACCAAACTTCTGATTTCTGAAGGCCGCATTCATTGGCACATAAACCAAGACTAGATGTTGACCTTTGACCTACTGCGTTGACTTTTTGCTGTTGTTGTTCTATGTTGACTGCATTGACTGGACAGCGTTGACTTTGGGTCGACTTTTGTGGAGTTGTCTTGAGGATTGTGTGACACTTCTAGTTGGCTGACCGTGAGGAGACTTCGCTGGTTGAAGCACCCTGTTGACCGTCGTAACGCACCACAACACACATATTTTGTTGATCAAGTTAAGTATATTTTTGGCTTGTCTTCCGTCGATCTATTGGTATGTTCTATTAGTATTTTACTTTCATGTTTATGTGATTGCTATTTGGTATCGGGTTTGAAGTAAATTTGCATCAAGCATAGAACAATTTCAAAAATTTACATGGTATCGGAGCTAAGGTGAAGACAAAGCCCAAGTTTGTGTTGAGAGAAATCACCGAAGAAGTAGCATTTGTCAAGGACCCGTGGGTACCTCAAATTATAATGGCTTCAACGCTGATGATAAGTTGACTAGCAAGTTTGACTATCATGCTTGGAAGATGTCTTTGGACTTGGTCTAGGAAGATCAAGAGGTCATGGACTATGTGCATGGAAAAATCCAAGAGCCTTCATCATCTGCACCTGCTGCCACAAAATCGAAGTATAGAAAAGAGGAAATCAAAGCTAAGCTGATTATCCGGGATTCCATCCACAAAATTTTGGTTTCTTACATCTCTGAGCTGGGCACATCTAAGGAGACAAATGATAAGTTGGTCAATATGTTCAGGGCTAACAATGCAAATCAAGTTCTTTTCGTTAAGAACCAATTGAAGAATCTCAAGAAAGGCAAGGATGAATCCATTCAATCCTATTTTCTGAAGTTGACCGAAATGGTTCTCATTGCACTTGGAGGTGTCCCCTCTGAATGGCATATATTCATTACTACCATTCTCAATAATAATGTGATTCCTGATTTTAATGAAGTATTGTCGCGATGCACGCAAGAGGAGACAAGAATGATGGAATATGAAAATGAAGGTAATGCTGCCTTCATCGCTCATGCTAAGAAGAGGAACAATGGTGGTCCGAGGAACCATGGAAGAGCAGCGGCCAAAGGAATGAAAGGAAGATGTTACACATGTAACAAGTTTGGCCACTATGGTAGAGAATGCTGACAAAAACAACATGGGGAACGGCAATCAAAGGAACAAAAGGTTCAAAGGAAAGAGGAAGGCTCCCTTTGGTCGTAATGGAAATGGGCAACCTTTCAAAACATCAAGAAATTCCAGGTATGAAGAATCCAATGTTGTTGACAATAAAAGAAATGAATTCATTCTTGTATCTGCCCTCTTTGTTGCATCTCCACCTGACACCTTGGATGTCTAGTTGATTGATAGTGGTGCTTCAAGGCACCTCACTGGTTTTATAGAAGCCCTCTTTGATTTGATTGAGAAGGATAC
This sequence comes from Pinus albicaulis, assembly GCA_034641835.2. NCBI lineage: Eukaryota > Viridiplantae > Streptophyta > Pinopsida > Pinales > Pinaceae > Pinus > Pinus albicaulis. The sequence continues at coordinate 793,924,526 of CM076576.1, read as the reverse complement.
TAATCTGCAAATCATCCTTGGAGATAATGCCACCTATCCCATGAAAGGGACAAGGACTGTGACCCTCCATTTATCTCAAGGTCAAGTCCTCCGTTTGCAAGATGTATTATATGTACTAGATTTGAAGATGAACCTTGTGACTATTTCGGCCATGGAAGACAAAGGTTTCAAGGTGGCATTCGTCGATGGAAAGGTACGAATCTGGAAGAAGAGTTTCAAGGAAGCTCTCACTATTGGTTTTAGAGTTGATACACTCTACCAGGTTAGAGGAATTCCATTGGGGGCTTTGACATGTGATACAATTCATCAAACCAAATTATGGCACCGAAGGTTTGGACACCTTCATTACAAAGCCCTTCCCGAAGCAAGGAAGGTGGTGACAAGGATGCCCAAATTAAAAAATGATCATGAAGGTGTATGTCGGGGTTGTGCCAAAGGAAAGCATACAAGGGGACCTTTCCCCTCAAGTGTCACAAAGACATCTGATGTCTTGCAATTGATACATTCTGATTTATTTGGTATGCTGCCTGTGACATCCTTGGGAGGATGTTCTTATTACATGACGTTTATAGATGACTTCTCTCGCAAGACCTGGATATATTTCTTGAAGAAGAAAGATGAAGCATTCATGTGGTCTCATACCTTCAAGGCCTTGGTGGAAAATCAAACAGGAAAGAAGATCGAGATTTTGAGGACCGATAATGGCACCGAATATGATTCAAACGAGTTCAATGACTTTTGCAGAGAAGCTGGCATTAAGAGGGATACCACAACCATGTATACTCCTTAGCAAAATGGCGTTGCTGAAAGAAAGAATAGGACCATTGTGGAAGTTGCCCGTGCCATGCTATGTGACCAAGGTCTTCCGAAGTTTCTATGGGGAGAAGTTGCAAACACTGTTGTGTACATACAAAATCGATGCCCGCACTCCACTTTGGACTCCAAAACTCTTGAAGAAGTCTTCTCTAGTAAGAAACCTGATGTTTTTCATTTTAGAGTTTTTGGTTGTCCCGTTTACTTTCATGTGCCGAAAGAAAAGAGAAGCAAGCTCGATGCTTCTGGAAAGAAGGGGATGTTTGTGGGCTACAGTAAAACTTCAAAGCAGGGTTGCGGGGAAGCTTCACCCCCCCCCCTCGTTCCCGTTTCCGAAATGCGCTTTGTGCTGGAGCGTTTTGGAAACATTCGGAAATGCGCTCCCGAAAACGCTTCCTGAGGGGAGCGCGTTTCCAAACCTGTTAAAACACTCCCTGCCTTTTCGGGAGTGTTTCCGGAAGCGCTCAGGAGCGAACGCTCCTTGAGCGCTTCCGGCGTTTAAAAAACGCTTCGGGAGAATTTTTTAAACGCCGAAAGCAATCGGGGAGCATTCACTCTCGAACACTCCCCGAAACAAAAAATGCTTCCCGCCGGGCGGAAATTTTTTTCAACGAAAAATTTTTTTGTTTATAAGGGAGGGGGCATTTTGTTTTTATTGTTTGTTGAGTGAGTGAGAGAGCTTGAGGAGAGAACTGGAGAGCTGAGCTGCAGAAGTGACAAGGAGAGCAAGGAGCAAGCTGCAAGGCAACAGGAGGATTGCAAGAAAGAGGTAGGCCTTCTAATCCAATTTTGTATTTTCTAGGATGGATTTGTAGGTTGTTTAAAAATGAAAACTTGATTTTTTCTTGAATGTTGCATTTTATTGGGTTTAAAACTTAAAAAATTAATTGTTTTTTTCCTATGTTGCATTTCCTATTCCCATTTGGCATTTTTCCATTTGTTTTGCAGGCTAGAAACTTGAAACTTGAAACTTGTTTCCATCATGGCTATATGGCTAGGGATTTTCCTCATGTTGGTTCCTTTCTTTGTGATAATGGTGTTGGAGAGTAGTAGAAGAAAGAGGCAAATCAGAGAAGAGGAGGATGAAGTGGAGGGTTATGGTGGATTTGAAGAAAATCCTGAAGAGGAGGAGGATTATGTTAAGGAGGAAGTGGGGAGTGGAGAACATGAGGACACAGATTCCCCAACTAGACAAGACCAAACTCATACACCTTTGTGGAAATATGTTCAGAAACGGGAAGGAGGGAAAGGTGGTGGAACCACTAAATTTATTTGCCCCCATTGCAACAAACAATACCATGGTTCATACACCCGTGCAAGAAGGCACCTTTGTGGGAAAATGCCAGGGGATGGAGATAAAAATATTGGAATCAAAATTTGTACTAATGTGCCAGCAACACAGAGAGAGAAATATAGGAAGGAAGAGGAGGCTGCCCAACAGAGATCATCTAAAAGATCTAGGGGTTTCATTGATTCTTATTCAGGCCCAACACGTCATGGACAAACAGGTTCAACTTCCACCCATGCCAGTGGTTTTGGAGGCAGTGGCACACCTGGATTAAGGCGTAGAACCATATCCGATTTCCTAGACGAAGGGTGTAGGAATGATGTGAATTCAAAAGTTTACCAGTTTCTATATGCATGTGGGGTGCCATTCAATGTACTTCGCTCACCTTATTGGCATGAAATGGTTTCTGCCATTAATGATGCCCCCAAAGGATACAAAAGCCCTGGGTATGACAAGGCCGGAACCGTGGGTCTTGATCATGAAAAAGCTAAAATAAACCATTCTTTGGCTAGAATGACAAGTTCATGGAATGAGCATGGGGTGTCCATTGTCTCTGATGGATGGACCAATGTAAAAGGAAAGCCATTGATAAGTGTTTTGGCTGTGTCAGTTACTGGTGCAATCTTCCTGGCAACATATGATTATTCAGACAAATTCAAAACCGGCATTAACATTGCAAAACCATTACTTGATATAATTGAAAAGACTGGGCCATACAATGTCATACAGGTCATCACTGATAATGCTGCTAACTGTAAGGCAGCAGGAGCAATTATTGAGGATAAATACCCCAACATTTTTTGTTCTGGGTGTTTGGTTCACACAATGAACCTTTTGATGCATGATATCATCAAAAACAAACAACCTCAATTCAAATGGCTTGGTGATTTGTACAAGAGAGGTAAAAAAATGATAAAATTTATTACAAATCATAACAATACCCATGGGCTTTTCCATACTCACTCCAAATTGGAGTTGTTGAAGATAGCAAAGACTAGATTTGCTAGCTATTACCTCACCTTCAGGCGCCTTTTGAAGGTAAGAGAGTCATTGGCTACAATGGTATCAAGCCCACACTGGCAGCTATTAAAGGACAGGGCAGCAACAATAGTTGACAAGCAAGGTTTCGAACATGTGGAGGAGACCGCCCTTGACCCTCTGTTTTGGGCACGTGTGAGGGAAATTTTGAATTTTACCAAGCCCATTTATAACATGATTCGGTTTGCAGATACTGATAAACCAGTGATTGGAGAGGTTTATGAGCAGATGGATAGCATGTTGGGGCAAATAAAAGATATTTTTAAGGATAATGATCCCAACTTGTATGCTATGATTCATGACTGTGTGTGTGCACGGTGGAATAAACTCAATGTTCCACTACATGCTTTGGCATATATCCTTACGCCAAAATATTACTCTCCATCTTGGTTGGGCCAACCTACACCTGGAGGTGGGGTTAGGGTGAAACCTCACACAGATCCAGAGGTACAAGAAGAATACATGAAGGCATTGGACAAGCTGGTACTCGACAAGGAAGAGTGTGCTAGATTGTGCCTTGAATTAGGCAAATACTTCAGTTGCACTGCTAACTTTGGTTCTTTCCATGCAATGGAAGGCAGGGACAGATTTGATGCTCTCACATGGTGGGAAGCATATGGCGGCATGGGACTTTTGCCAAAGTTGGCTAAAAAAGTTCTCTCGCAGGTTGTGAACACTTCTTCTGCAGAGAGGTGTTGGAGCACCTACAGCTTCATACACAATGTGAGAAGAAACAGGCTGAATGAAAACCGAGTTGAAAGTTTGGTTTATGTGCATTCAAACTTGAGGTTGTTGAGCCATTACTGTGATCGGGCAAATGAGGATCAATCATACAGAGTCTGGGACAACAACCCAGAGGATGATAATTTGGAGGACGGCACGTTACATCTAGAAGAATTGGAAGCAGAACTTTTTAGGGATGATGATGAAGCATCAACAGCACCGCCACACATAGGGCCAGTCCCACCATCTACTAGTAGCAGTGCGGGTGCCAGTGCCAGTTCTCGATATCACACTATTGTTCCTTTGCAGATCCAACCTCCACCTTCTAGTCATGGTCGTGGTACTCCTGAGAGTACTAGAAGACCAACATTTCCTCGTGGCTCGCACAAATTAGACATTTCTCGTGGGCGTGGCAAGGGGCCAGCCAGTAGATAAAATAGATTTGTTGTTTACTAGTCTTTTCTATTTGTTGTTGATAGTTGAACAGTTGAAACTTGACTCTTTCATATATTTAATGACAAATTAAGTTTGAAGTTTGAATTTGAAAGGTGAAACTTTGAAGTTGGCATTTATAAGTTTACTGTTTACAAGTCATTATGAATTATGAATATGATGCTTCATGAAAGTTATATAGTGATCAAAGAATCAATGACGATAAATGTTATATAATATCAATGATGATAAATGTTATATATTGAATTTTGAAATCAATGAATCAATGATGATAAATGTATATTGAATTTTGAAATCAATGAATCAATGATGATAAATGTTAGATATTGAAATTTGAAATCAATGATGATAAATGTTATATATCAATGATGATACATGTTATATATTGAATTTTGAAAGCTTGAAACCTTCAAATTGATGATTCGCGAGACTCAAGAGTCAATATGTTGTATGCTTCCAACTTGTGGGCATGGTTGATGAAGATTATAACTTCTAGATGATTGATGTTATATGATTCAATCTATGTTTTTATGTTTTTTATGTCTAATTCATCATTCTACATGTTTTTGTTGACATATATGCATCAAAATAAAAAAAATAAAAAAAATAAAATATATATATATAAACGCTCCGGACCGGAAGCTTCTAAAAATGGCGCTCCCGCTCCCGCTCTGCGTTTTCGCTCCCGCTCCCAAGTAACCTTGCTTCAAAGGCATATAGAATCTATGAGCTTGGTCAAAGAGAAGTAGAGACATGCCACGATGTTACCTTCAATGAAGATGCTTCCCTCAGGAAAGTGATAAATCTTCCTAGCTATGAGGAAGACCATGATGTAAGATCAGGGAAGCAGGAAGAGTTGAAGGATGAGTTGTTGCCCGATGTTGAAGGACCAATGGACCCTATTGATCCACCTCCTTCAATGAAGAGAAGACCCTCATGGCTCTAGGATACTCTCGAAGATGCCAAGAGACATATGGCCCCTATTGATTTATGGTAGCATCGGATGTGCTCTAGCCTTGTAACTTTGTATATAGGCTAAGACACATGTATTCCATAATACCCAGAAATGGTTTTGGAAAATTCCACTTAGAGATGGTTTAGTTAAAATAATTAATCGTTTTTTAATGTTTTCCTGAGTCTAAACTTAAGGCAACTAATTAATTAAAAGGGTATTAATTAAACTAAGTGTGAATCTTCTAGATAAAGTCATGGATCACCTCCAAGTTAATCTTAGCCCTTGATTATGTTTTAATCTTGGCTGTTCAAGAGTCAACAGGAGAATATAAGAAGGAGAGTGAGGGGCCTGTGGAAAACACGTTGAGCACATTGAACATTTGACATTTTCGAGTTTGTGTGAGGAGACACAGCTTTTGGTAAGAATCGAATCACTAGGGCGGGGTTCGCTAAGTGATGTTGATTCAGTGATCAGATTCAGAGAGGGGCAGACGCAAAAACTGGTCAGGAGGACCAAGAGTGCATTTCAGAGAGAGGCAGCAGTGACGCGGAGAGAGACAACGCAGTCACCTAGAGGGGTGACGCGGTTCCTGAAGGAACTCACGCAGAAGTGACGCAGTGTTTCTTGGGGGTTTCTGAGCCAGGAGGGCCAAAATCCAATTCTAGATCAGCTTAGATCAGTTGTTGAGCAAAGGTGACGCAGTTCCAGAGCTTGCCGACATAGGCTTACGCAGTTCCAGCATAGGCATCACGCAGGGGCAGAGAGGGGCTTCACTAGTGCTGCTCAGATCAGCCGGGGGATTTGCAGAGAGAGGTATATCTCACAATTTCATCAGTTGTCTAGATTTCTCTAAAGGGTGAGTCAGATATTGGCACCCTAGTTGTACTCAATATTATGTTGCTTAATAATATAAAACCCTCAGATCTGCTGCACCGGTTTTCCCGAGTTGGGTTTTTACGAGGACTTAGTCCAAAAATAATTGTGTCAAATGTGGATGTTTTTCATTGTATTTTGTTCAGTTTGTTTCAGCACTTAGATTCATTCCGCAGTATTATTTGTGTCGACTGCTTCAGTAATTACTTCGGTATTTCAATGTAATGAAATAATTATGAAAAATAATAGGAGAAGTAATTCAGATTTGTTGCAATAGGAATCTAGATTTAGGATTTTTCACATGGTATCAGAGCTTATTCAAGCTAAAGTGCAGGAGAAACAGAAGTGAACTAGCAGATCAGCGCAGGAGAGACTGGGATCTGCATAAGCAGCAGCATACCCTCCCAAAGATTACGCTATCCAAGCCAGGAGGGCAAATCAGCATAGAAGGCTCCCTCTGAGAGAGTTGACAAAGGGGTAAGCCATTTTTCAGTTACAGAAGAGGCAGCGTAGCAGACCAGCGTGGCTGAAGGACGCAGTTACTGCACAGCAATAAGAGTTGGTGCATAAGCATCGGAAAATTTCTGAAAAACACAGATTTGGGATTTCTTGACCTCAAAGAGTTTCTTACTCAAAGAAGCTCAGTTTTCCCGTGCAACAGCAGAAGCAGTGACTTACTCCACAAGGATTGCGTAAGTCTAGCTGAGCAAAGGGTTAGAGAAAGAAATCGACAATTCAAAAGATGGCCAACAATGGACTGCGTGACGAAGATAGATTAGAGGGTGCCTCCAACTATGTTATTTGGAAATCAAGGATTGAGTTTCTCCTTGATGACCATGATCTAAAGGCCCTCATTGAAAGTGCAGTTGCAGAGCCCTTAGATGCAGCACATCTGAGACAATTCAAGAAGAATATGGCAAGAGCCAAGCGATTGATCCAATATGGTATGAAGGATCACATTGTACCTCACATAGCAGCAAAGAGAACTGCCAAAGAAATGTGGGTAGGGCTGGAAAAGCTATACAAAGGATCTTCCGAGCAACGGAAGATGTACCTGGAAGAAAAGATGAGTAATACCAGAATGAAAATGGGAGAGCGTTTTGACTCTTTCTTGTCTCGAATTCAGGAGAACCGAGATCAGCTATCAGCAGTAGGGGCAGCTCCTAGAGACTCAGAGCTATAAGGCTCACGCTGAACTCTGTTTCAGAAGATTATCAGGTCTTTGTCCAAAGCATTTTGGGCAGAGAAAAACTCCCAAGATGAGAGGTGATGTGGGCAACCTTGCAGCAAGAAGAGTTGAGGAGAGACCTCCTCAAAATCCATATTGAGGATGGCAGCAGCAGTTCGAAGGTTAAGAAGGAAGAGGAAGAAAACACAGCCCTCGCATCAAAGGGGCAACAGAGGCAGAAGAAGAAAGATTTGTCTAAGATCAAGTGCTTCAGGTGTGGGGAAATGGGACATTATGCCACATAGTGTCCTCTTAAGAAAAAGGATAAAGAGGAGAAGCAAAACCCTCAAGCCAGAGCTGCCAAGATTGAGGCAGAAGGAGATTGTGCTATGTTAGCTCATATTCCGAAAGGAGAGAAATGGGCTGACTTGGAGTTGTAGATCCAGAATCTACAAGTGGCAGTATCCTTGAGTATTTTCGAACTCTTGGATCACATGTGAGCTACGGCGGCCTAAAGACAGTAGCAAGATGGACAATTTCAATGGAAGATGAGAAGACATTGCAGTGGCTAGCAGTACTAGAGCCTGATCAGCGCAGAGAGGGAGAAGCAGCAGCGTAATGCACACTGGTGCAGCGCAGTGTAGTGCAGTGCTCATGCAGTGCAAAGCAGCAACAGTGCAGTATTTTCAGAGAGCTAGTGTAGAAACTAGCAGCAGTCAGTCTTATTTTTCAGTTGCAGATTTACTTGTCCAATTTCGGATGTTTTTCTGTTGCAATTAGCAACAGTGCAGCAGCAGCAGTAGATGAGTAGCAGCAGTAGATGAGCAGCAGCAACACAGTGCACAAGAGGAGCAGTGCAGTGCACAAGAGGTGCAGCACAGTGCAGAGTAGTGTTCACGCAGTGCAGAGCAGTGCTCACACAGTGCAGCAGCATGGTTGTAGAATTCAAAGGGAGTTGCAGTACAGTAGCAGTTGGCAGCAGTATGCAGAGTCAGCAGCGGTACAAATGCAGCATTTTTGTGCAGTATTGGTGAGCAGCATCAATAGCACAGCAGTAGATGTTCCAAAAGTCAGAACAGTAGCACATTGAGTTGTTTTACTAGAGCACCTTCCTCGCTAAGAGGGAGTGTTGATTTATGGTACCATCGGATGTGCTCTAGCCTTGTAACTTTGTATATAGGCTAAGACACGTGTATTCCATAATACCCAGAAATGGTTTTGGAAAATTCCACTTAGAGATGGTTTAATTAAAATAATTAATCATTTTTTAATGTTTTCCTAAGACTAAACTTAGCGAAACTGATTAATTAAAAGGGTATTAATGAAACTAAGTGTGAATCTTCTAGATAAAGTCATGGATCACCTCCAAGTTAATCTTAGCCCTTGATTATGTTTTAATCTTGGCTGTTGAAGGGTCAACGGAAGAAAATAAGGAGGAGGGTGAGGGGCCTATGGAAAACAGGTTGAGCACATTGAGCATTTGACATTTTCGAGTTTGTGTGAGGGAAGACAGCTTTTGGTCGGAATCGAATCACTAGGGCAGGGTTTGCTAAGTGATGTTGATTCAGTGATCAGATTCAGAGAGGACAAACGCAGAAACTGGTTAGGAGGACTAGGAGTGCATTTCAGAGAGAGGCAGCAGTGACGCAGAGAGAGACAGCGCAGTCACCTGGAGGGGTGACGCAGTTCCTGAAGGAACTCACGCAGAAGTGACACAGTGTTTCTTGGATCCAGTCCGGAGATAGCTGGGAGCTGTGGTTTCTGATCCAGGAGGGCCAAAATCCAGTTCCAGATCAGCTTAGATCAGTTCTTAAGCAGAGGTGACGTAGTTACAAAGCTTGCCCACGCAGGCTTACGCATTTCCAGCATAGGCATCACGCAGGGGCAGAGAGGGGCTTCACCAGTGTTGTTCAGATTAGCCGAGGATTTGTAGAGTGAGCTATATCTCACAATTTCATCAGCTGTCTAGATTTCTCTAAAGGGTGAGCCAGATATTGGCACCCTAGTTGTACTCAAGATTCTGCTGCTTAATAATATAAAACTCTCAGATCTGCTACACCAGTTTTCCCAAGTTGGGTTTTTCAGGGAACTTAGTCCAAAAATAACTATGTCAAATGTGGATGTTTTTCGTTGTATTTTGTTCAATTTGTTTCAGCACTTAGATTCATTCCGCAGTATTATTTGTGTAGACTGCTTCAGTAATTACTTCGGTATTTCAATGTAATGAAATAATAAGAGAAGTAATCTAGATTTGTTGTAGTAGGAATCCAGTTTTAGGATTTTTCACAGCCCGAAGGGGGACATTCCGTGAAAGCAAGAAGTCGAATAGATACCAAGAGTATCTAGCAGCCGTGAGTACAATCGTACAATCTGAGCATGGATCATTTGAAGAAGCCATAAAGCATCAAGTTTGGAAGGATGTTATGCACGAAGAGTACGAGTCCATTATGAAGAATGATGTCTGGGATGTGGTCTCGAGACCGGAGGACAAAGATGTTGTCACCTCGAAACAGCTCTTTAAGATCAAGCATGGATTTGATGGTAATGTTGAAAAGTACAAGGCAAGATTCGTTGTCCGAGGCTTCTATATTTGCACCTGTGGCCCGCTATACCACCATCCAATCCATTATTGCCCTTGCTGCCACGCAAGGATGGAGTCTCCATCAGATGGATGTGAAGACCGCTTTTTCTGCATCGTTCGATAAAGGAAGAGGTGTTTGTGGAGCAACCTCTGGGGTTCGAAGTCCAGGATAGAGACTCTCATGTATGCAAGTTGAAGAAAGCCCTCTATGGGTTGAAGCAAGCCCCCAGGGCTTGGTACGAGAGGATAGATAGCTACTTGATGAAGCTCGGCTTCACTCGAAGTAATGTTGATCCGAACCTTTACTTCAAGGTTGATAGAGAAAAGCCTCTCATTTTGGTTCTCTATGTGGACGATCTCTTCCTGACAGGTGTTAACCCTCTCATTCATCAGTGTAAGAGGGAGCTCACTTCTGAGTTCGAGATGAAAGACCTAGGACTGATGCATTACTTCCTAGGCTTCGAGGTTTGGCAGAGACCTGACGAGATTTTCCTCTCTCAAGGAAAATACATTGTGAAGCTACTAGAGAGATTTGGTATGGTGAACTGTAAGTTTGTGTCGACACCGATGGAGCTCAACTTCAAGAAGTTGTGTGGAAATGTTGCTGGGCCTGCATTGCGAAATCCTACCGAGTATCATCAACTCGTAGGTGCATTGATGTTCTTAGTGAACTCCCGTCCGGATATATGTTTTGCAGTGAACACTTTGAGTCAACATATGGTTGATCCTCATAACATTCACTGGGTTGGTGCCAAGAATCTCTTGAGATATCTTCGGGACACGATAAACCATGTGCTGAGATACACTGTCGAGAGTTTGAGACTCCATGGATATACTAATGCCAATTGGGTTGGCAGTGTGGTGGATCGCAAGGGCACATCTGGATGCTACTTCACACTTGGGTCTGCTTCGATATCTTGGATGAGCTGGAAGCAGAAGTCGGTAGCTTTGAGCACCGCTGAGGCGGAATGCACTGCAACGAGTATGGCCTATTGTGAAGCTATTTGGTTGTGAAAGCTCTTCAGTGAGCTGTTCGGGCATGTGTTAGATACCACCATTATCCTTTGTGATAACCAGAGTGGGATTTGTTTGTCAAAGAATCTTGTGTTCCAAGATCAATCCAAGCATATTGATATTAGGTACCATTTTATCTGGGATACGGTACAGTGAGGCGCCGTAAGGCTCAATCATATAGGAACTGATGAGCAGGTCACGGATATTCTCACAAAGCCCTTGGGGAAGGTCAAGTTCCTAACCTTCCATGAGAATCTTGGAACGACCCTATTCTGAGGGTCTTGTTGGACGATGAGCTCTGGGAGCTCCAGGGGGCTTTGGGGATAGCTTCTTGGAGCTATAAGCAACCACAGGGCTAGGCTTGCCAAACCTTGTAGGTATGCTTCCGCCCCACCGTGATGATATTGAGTTGGTTCACCTCTCTTTGATCTGTGCCCCATATGCATCCTACCCATGGAGTCCCAGACTCATGGGAAGTACCTCTTATCTTGGCCAATGTGGGAAATGTGGATAGAGACCGATGGACGCATCGGAGATTGTCGTACTCTCTATGTCTAGGATGGCACGTGTCCAACCACTTGATCTGGGATCAATTCTAGTGAGGTTTCGGACCTCCAACTGACTTCGGGTCAGTTAAACTAACTTCGGGTTAGTATGAGACTCCTTTGAGTCCTATAGAGGTTTCAGACCTCTAAGTTGATTTCGGGTCAACCGGGAGTGATGTCATTGTGACTCACCATTTGAAATAAAATAGCTAGCAAAGCAAGTTACGGCGAGATGACGCACGATGTTTGGATGGCACTGGTGGATGGAGTTCTCCCTAGTTGAGAGGGAGTGTTAATTTTGGGCAACTAGGTCCAAACTCCATGTTGTACTACTCAGATGATGATGCCAATATTTTTATTGGATTCCTCTTTTGGAGAGGTGCAAGATTGATCTAAAGATCATCTTGATCGGATGAGTAAAACATTTATTTTGAATTTATTCCACTTATGTGCAAGGTCAGCCAGAATTGTAATGTAGGCTTGGAGCCCCAACAGTGGTGTCACACACCCTCACAGATGGATATAAATTGGACAAACTTGGAGGTCATTTCATCATCCACTTGTCACACACTTCTCTCTTGTGTCTGATTGGTTCAATCACTTTTTGGAGGCTTTTCTTCTCACACGTGTGGAACAGCAGCTAGGGTTTCTATATGGATTTGTCTAAGGTTTCAGCGTAGGTTTGACCAGCGTTGACTTTGGTCAACGCTTGGTCCTTTTGACCTGAAACCTTCACCAAACTTCCGATTTCTCAAGGCCACATTCATTGGCACATAAACCGAGGCTACACGTTGACCTTTGACCTGTTGCGTTGACTTTTTGTTGATGTTGTTCTGTGTTGACTGCGTTGAATGGACAGCATTGACTTTCATTGACTTTGGGTTGACGTTTGTGGAGTTGTCTTGAGAGTTGTGTGACACTTCTGGTTGGCTGACCGTGAGGAGACTTTGTTGGTTGAAGCATCCTGTTGACCGTCGTAACGCACCAGAACACATATTTTGCTGATCAAGTTAAGTATATTTTTGGCTTGTCTTTCGTCAATCTATTAGTATGTTCTATCAGCATTTTACTTTCATGTTTATGTGATTGCTATTTGGTATCGGGTTTGAAGTAAATTTGCATCAAGCATAGAACATCTTCAAAAATTTACAAAACTTAGGGAAATTAAATAATTAAAGGGTATTAAATAAAACATAGTGTGAGTCTTGTAGAGGACATGGATCAAGTCATGTTATGATCTTAGCCGTTGATTAGAGATATAATTTGGGCCGTTGATTTCTCAACGAGAAGACTATAAAGAAAGGCTTGAGGGTCATTCGGAATACACCCATTAAGATACTCAGTTGCACAAGTAAATCAATTTTCTCAGTGGTCGAAGTTCGGCAAGAGAAAATCGACTCAAAGGGAGAGTTGCAGGTGGAGGTGTAGCAGAGAGGGTTCAACAGTGATCTGGGGTGCAGGGGCAGGTGACGCAGCACAAGGAAGAGACAACGCAGAGGCTAGGAGGGAGCAGCGTAGAGGGGTGACGCAGTTCTGCACAATTCTCGCGCAAAGCCAGCGCAGTGGTGACGCAAGGGGCTCAGGAGGGTCCTTCCTGGGTTATTTCTCATCTGTCTATTTTGTGAGGAATTTCTCCACTGTTATCATAATTTCTCTTCGTCACTTATGACTGTAAATTGTACAAGAAGATTCAGCTGAATAACAAAAACCCTCATCTGTTGCACCGGTTTTCCCGCATTGGGTTTTTCCGAGGAAAATTGTCCAAAATATTTGTGTCATTTATGTGCTAGTATTTTCCTTATTGTTCTGCTCAGTAATTATATGGTGAAGTCTGCAATCGAATTTATTTAAATATTTACTGAAGAGATTTTTGCAAATAACTTATTTATGAATAATAAGTAGAAGAAATAACATCAGATAATGAAGTAGGATTTCAAGTTGAAATTTTCACATGGTATTAGAGCAAGGCTAGGCAAGGAAGCGGGAAGGTCTACGCCAAAGGGGATTCGTGGTGCTGCCTTGGCAGGAAATCGTACACCCAAGGGCTTACGCATTCCCTCTGCAGAAATTGTCCGAGAAAGGAAAAACACGGAAAAGATGGAAGATAGAGTTTTGTCAGAGATGGCCTCTAGGCTGGAAAAGGAATATACATGCTTATCAAACACTGCATCATCAGATGATTGGTATATTGATAGCAGGGCTTCAGCCCATATGACAGGAGAAAGAGATCATTTCTCCAACTATCAAGAAGAATAGATGAACTTCCAGATTACTATGGGAAACAAGACAAAGTGTACCAATGTAGGAAAAGGGACCGTAGCATTTCAAACAGAAGCAGGGGACAGTCTCTGAGCCACAAATGTCTTGCATGTGCCAGGTATGGGAATGAATTTACTTTCAGTGTCTCAATTGCAGGACAAGGGATATGATGTATACTTTAGCAGAAGAAAAGTATATGTCAAGCATCCAAGCTGGAAGAAGAAGGCTCAGATTGGGGCTCGAAGCAACAAGCTATACAAGTTGCAGCTCGAGTCTCCAATGGCACTGGTAGGCAGCAACCTAAGTGGAGAATCAGATATGAATGAGCTATGGCACAGACGAATGGGGCATCTACACCATGGAGCTCTAGGAATGCTCAGAGAAACTGTTACAGGAGTTTCAATTCTTAGCACCAAACATGATGATGTGTGCATAGGGTGTGTACTAGGTAAGTACGCTAAAGCAGCATATTCCAGGAGCAACAATAGGGCGAAAAGTGTATTGGGACTAATACACTCAGATATCTGTGGACCAATGTCCACTAGAGCTCTTGGTGGAAGTGAATATTTTGTCACTTTCATAGATGACCATTCCAGGAAGACTTGGATTTACTTCTTAAAGACCAAGGATGAGGTCTTTGATTGGTTTAGAGAATTCAAAGCTGTTATGAATCTAATTCATAACTAAAGTAATAAATATAGTCATTAATAGAATAAATAGAAATAAATGTAATTACTAGTTAATCAATTAGGATTATGTTAAATAGTTATTAGGTTAATGAAAAGGCATGTCTAAAAGACATGCCCGTTCGTGAAAAGGTACCTGCGTGGGTATAAAAGCGGGACCTCATTGTAATCATTGAATCATGTCATATCTTATCAATAAAATATTATTATTATAAATAACTCTTGTGTATTTTTATAATTAAAGCTATTTCTGCTATCCAAGTCAACAAGCGTACAAGTATTCTGCTACAGTATTCAAAACTACAACTTCCGCTGTTACAGTGGTATCAGAGCCATATTAAAGACAAGTTGAAGCAATGGCACGTAACATTGTTTTACAAGCCTACGAACGTAGTTTACAAGCCTATGGACATAAACTACCACACTATGTGTCATTACGTGAAGATCCCAAAAGAATTGAGCTGATTAGGAAAGTTCAACAAAAGCTTCAGAAAGTAGAGAATTCTTGGGCAGAAGTCACAAACGATTTTAAAAAAACTTCTGCAGATCTTAAAAAAAATTCTCGTAATAGAAAAGAAAATCATGAGAAACAGAAAGATGAAAAATGCGGTAATAATGAGAAAGCAGTTAGTTATGCAAAGGGGAAATCAAGTAAAACATCCATGGAAAAGTCAACCAAATATATTCCCCCACCAATGCGTAAAAAAGGAAAACAACCAACTAGTATTTAAAGTAAAAAGGAAGAGAATTGTTGGAAGTGTGGAAACAAATATTTCACAGGACATAAGTGTGCAAACCAAAAACTTTATAACCGTGAAGCAGATCCGGATGATGATGAAGATGTGAGGCAAGAAAAGGTTTCCACTGTTATTCAATCTCATTCTCATTTTGCTATGACAAAATTCTCTGCTGGTTCGGGTTCAAATTCTACATCATTGCAAGGATGTGGTTCTAGTTTACCCACAGATGAAGTGGTGCAGATTATGGGAGATGTGACAGCTGTCAAAAAGGTTCTATTAGCTGTATCTGATCAAGAAGAGAAGCAACAGCGTGAAAAAGAGGCCAATGATGCTCTCTTACAAAAAAACCAGTTGGGATCTTCTTTACAGCCAGCAAAAGTTACATCTCTGGTCATCTCAGCTACTTTAGACAGTTCTGTGTCACAACCGTTCTCATCGAAAACAACCAAAGAGAAGGCAGAGACAGTTATTCGATCTGCTGAAAATACTTCAGAATATGTGGGATGTATTGCCATTGACTCTCAAACAGAGGCCAATGACCTTTGCCTGGAACACTGTAAGATTCTACTGACAGGATTTGAGCCGATTGAAAGGCGGAAGCTAGTTAACATGGTTCGGACTGGAGGCGGTTCTAGGTACATGATGTTCAATGATGGCCTGACACACATCGTTGTAGGAAAACCGTCAGAAATTGAAATGAAGGAGATCGGGAAACTTTCAGTTCGAGACATTGTGAATGTTGTCAAACCTATATGGCTTGATGACTGCAGTCGACATAGAAGAGAAGTCAGTGTCCCTCAACAACATATTATTTTTGAAGATTTTCTTTTGCAGGGGATTGAACGTAAGTTGACACCTAACATGGTTGGCTCTCGTTTGAGTTCCGAAGAGGATAACTGTTTAACAGCTTTGGGTAGCTCAAAGGAGATGTCTAAAATGGTTGGATCTAATTATTATCCTCAAGGGGAGAATGCTATAATAACTTCAGACTGCTCGAGACATGAACATAATAATTTTATAGGTGATTCTGAAGCCTCTTCACAATCATATGTTCTGGGTCAACCTGGGCAATCTGGCTCTGTTGTTGGTGCTGAATAGGGACAACAAACTCACAAGGATATTCCAAGTGCCATTGGCGAAGAGAACAATATCGACAATAGAGCGTCAGTAGCAGTTTCAGATTCCAATCCTGAACAAATTACATTGAATAGCATGACATTGTTGTCAGGTTTTCATAATCAAGCAAGTTCCTATGGGACTCCGTTGGCAGGCCGATGCAGATATATCATGATGATTAGCAAGTTCCACGATAATTTGCGATGGGCTGCAGAAACAAGGCTGTGGAAAACTCAACAAAATAACACACGCATTCTGAAAAATGCTTTTCAGGAATGTGATCATGCTGTTCTTTTTGTTTGTCGCTGTCTAAATCCATTCCAATGTCTGTCATCAACCGTAATAACATTTTCATATCTGTCCGAGTGTTATTTCTCGCTGCCCGCTGAAAAAAAATAAAAATATTGACACAGTTCTAGCTTACGACACCCCAAGACGTGGATTCTTCGCTGGTGGCCTGTTCCCTGTCGAGCCGCGACAGCTTCTTGCGCCGGTTTCATTCGAAAATATTTACCGTTTTATCCATGCTGTGCCGCCAATACAATGGGTCTGTTGCCACGGTGTTGTTGCAGGGTTTTATGCCGCCTTTCAACCCATCATCAACCGAAGCTCGAACCTAGTTCTACCTGCTCGACACCACAACCCTTCCACTACGACACAACAGCGCACCTGTTGTCATTGTCAAGCCTGCCAGCCGCTGCAATCGTCCAGATGTCATCCGTCAACACCCCCCAGGACATTTTCTGCGGGTAAATTCATGCGGTCATCTTTGCGGTCGAATAGCTGGCCAAAGGGCATCGATACGCTTGGTCATTTCAAAGGTGGACCGGTGATATTAATTCATAGCAGAGAGTACCCTACACCGAACGGCGTGGTCAGGGGACGTAACAGTTGCATAGCGACAGGTTACGCTTCAGCGGACAGATGGGCTGTATTTTCCGCTGTTGTTTTTGTGTTGTCGGATTCTTGCCGGGGGTCGATATTTATAACGCTGGTAATTATAACATCATAACCATTGGGTAGAGAATATATATATTAGGAATTAATAATTATATATATATATAATTTATAAAAATAATTTATAACTTATATACATATCATTTATAAAATATATATATTAAAATAAATATATCTATATAGAAGTACAAATTCCGAAAAAAAGAAAAAAGTTCATCATCAAAAAATATATATATATATATTTGAAGCAAAATGGAAACATGGACAATGTTCAACCAAGTCATACAATGAAGTATCGGAAGTACCAGTGAAGAATGACGTGTCTAGCCGATAATTCCCAATGAAGGAAATTGTCAGAATTAAGCTTTGAGGACAAAACTTTTCGAAGGAGGCAGCAATGTTATGAATCTAATTCATAACTAAAGTAATAAATATAGTCATTAATAGAATAAATAGAAATAAATGTAATTACTAGTTAATCAATTAGGATTATGTTAAATAGTTATTAGGTTAATGAAAAGGCATGTCTAAAAGACATGCCCATTCGTGAAAAGGTACCTGCGTGGGTATAAAAGCGGGACCTCATTGTAATCATTGAATCATGTCATATCTTATCAATAAAATATTATTATTATAAATACCTCTTGTGTATTTTTATAATTAATGTTATTTTTGCTATCCAAGTCAACAAGCGTACAAGTCTTCTGCTACAGTATTCAAAACTACAACTTCCGCTGTTACAAAAGCTCTGGTACAAAACCTGATAGGGAAGAAAATCAAAGTGTTGCGCTTAGATAACGGAGATGAATATACTGATAAGGAATTCACGGACTTCTGCACAAGAGAAGACATCAAAAGGGAATGGACAACTCCTTATAATCCAGAGCAGAATGGAGTTGCATAACGGAAGAACAGGACTATTGTTGGGGCAGCCAAGGCAATGTTGTTTGATCATGATCTGCCTAGATTTCTGTGGGCAGAAGCATGCAACACAGCTATATATATCCAGAACAGGACTCCTCACAGAGCATTGGGCAAGATAACGCCCAAGAGTGTATTCACGGGGGTGAAGTTGTAGGTAAGTCACTTCAGGGTTTTTGGGAGCATGGCATATTGTGATGTTCCAAGTGAGAAACAGAGCAAACTAGATTAAACTGCTGAGAAAGGGTATCTCGTAGGATATAGCGAGACATCCAAGGCATACAGAATCTACATTCCAAGGAACAGGAAAGTGGTAGTAAGAAGGGATGTGAAATTCATGGAGGATCGAACCGTCAGAATATCCCGTGAAATGCCTACTAAAGAACAGTCTGAGGATGTGCCTCTTGTCTAGCAGCAGCTAGGAGAGTATCCAGCAGATGGACAGCCATCAGGATCTAGCACTGTGACTAGTACTAGTATTTCTTCAAGAGAAGAAAATTCAAATAGCTCACAGCAGATGGGACAGCAGGAAGAGGAGATGATTGAGCTTCCTACCACCAGTGGCAGGATCAACAGAGAGGTACGACAAACGGTAAGGGACACAAAGGAGTTTGTTGGTGCTCCTAGAACCGGAAAACAGTAGTGCAGACAACCAAACAGGTACCAAGCATTGGTAGCACAGGTTGAGGAACCAGCTAGCTTTCAAGAGGTCGTACAACATCAAGTTTGGGTAGATGCCATGGTGGAGGAATACAGCTCTATAATGATTAATGATGTCTGGGAAGTTGTACCTAGACCTCAAGACAGATCAATTGTAGGTTCGAGATGAATCTACAGGATTAAGTATGTTGCAGATGGCAGCGTAGAAAAGTACAAGGCTAAGGGGTATGCTCAGAAGGAAGGAATCGAATATGAAGAGAACTTTGCCCCTGTAGCTAGGTATACTTCTATCAGATCCGTGATATCCCTTGCAGTGCAGATGGGATGGGAGATTCACCAGATGGACGTCAAGACTACATTCTTGAATGGGGTGATAGAAGAAGAAGTATATATTGAACAACCAGAGGGCTTTGAGACACGAGAAGAAAACTCATGTATGCAAGTTGAAGAAAGCCTTGTATGGGATTAAACAAGCACATAGAGCTTGGTGTGGTCAAATTGATGGTTACCTGCAAAAGGTGGGATTTGTCAAGAGTGACGCAAATCCCAATCTCTACTATCTGACACTAGAGAATGAGCCTTTAATTCTAGTATCATATGTATATGACTTATTTCTGACATGTTCATCTAGGCTCATCAAGGACTGCAAGAATAACTTGGCAGCAAAATTCGACATGAAGGACTTGAGGCTGATGCATTATTTCTTGGGGTTGGAAGTTTAGCAGCAGAAGGGTGAAATCTTCCTTGGACAAAGGAGATATGCTACAGAAATTCTGAAGAGATTCGAGATGAAGGATTGTAGACCCATGGCTACTCCAATGATTATCAATTGGAAAAATATTGATGTGTCTGACAACAAAGAAGTAGACCCCACCTTGTACAGACAGCTCATAGGATCTCTTATGTATCTGGTCAATGCCAGGCCAGACATTTGCTATGCGGTCAACACCCTCAGTCAGTTCATGGTGGAACCAAAGAGAGCACACTGGGCAACAGCCAAACACGTTCTCAAATATATAGGGGAATAGTCGAGCATGGATTAAAGTACATCCGAGGCAATGACATCAGACTAAGTGGATTCACTAACACAGATTGGGCAGGAAGTTCAGTAGATCAGAAAAGTACCACAGGGTACTGTTTCAGTATTGAATCACGAATGACCTCTTGGTGCAGCATGAAACAAAAGTCCGTAGCACTGAACTTAGTTGAAGCTGAATATATGGTGGCAAGCACGGCATCGTGTGAAGCCATATGGCTTAGAAATTTGCTTGTGAATCTAATCAGGGGAAAACTAGAAGCGACCAGTATTTTGTGTGATAATCAAAGTTGCATCAAGCTCTCTAAGAATCCGGTTTTTCATGATTGGTTGAAGCACATTGACATCAGGTGTCACTTTATCAAAGACTGTGTCCAGCGGGGAGCGGTACAGTTACAGTACTCTCCTACAGGAGAATAGGTGGCAAACATTCTCACCAAGGCCCTAGGGAGAACAAAGTTTGTCTATTTCAGGGAGCAGATGGGGATGGTTGAGAATCAGTTTCAGTAGAAGCGGATAATGCAGCACTTGAGAAGGATTTCCAATACAAATACGGCAGTGATAGTGGCAGTATCATGGGTAGCAGTACAATGGCAGCAGCATCGCAGACACTAATAGACTTTAGTAGCGCGGAGGATGCTTCAGGGACAGAGTAGTATGCAGCAGGCATTATTTCTAGAGCACTTTCCTTGCTAAGAGGGAGTGTTGATTTTTTGTAGCATCAGAAAGTGCTCTAAGTCTCAAATTTGGTGTAAAGGCTTAGACACTTGTATTCCAAAGAACCCAGAAAGCATTTGTGGAAATTCCACTCGGATGTTGTTTTATTTGAAAAAATAATTATTTTAATGAGGACCCTAAGTCTAAACTTAGGGAAATTTAATAATTAAAGGGTATTAAATAAAACAGAGTGTGAGTCTTCTAGAGGACATGGATCAAGTCATGTTATGATCTTAGTTGTTGATTAGAGATCTAATATGGGTCATTAATTTCTCAACGAGAAGACTATAAAGAAAGGCTTGAGGGTCATTTGGAAAATACACCAATGTAGATACTCAGTTGCTCGAGTAAATCGATTTTCTCAGTGGTCGAAGTTCGACAAAAGAAAATCGACTCAGAGGGAGAGTTGCAGGTGGAGGAGAAGCAGAGAGGGTTCAGCAGCGATCCGAGATGCAGGGGCAGGTGACGCAACACAAGGAAGAGACAGCGCAGAGGGGTGATGTAGTTTTGCGCAGTTCTCACGCAGAGCCAGCGCAGTGGTGACGTAGGGGGCTCAGGAGAGTCCTTCCTGGGTTATTTCTCATCAGTCTATTTTGTGAGGAATTTCTCCAATGTTATCATAATTTCTCTTTGTCACTTCTGACTGTAAATTGTACAAGAAAATTATGTTGAATAATAGAAACCCTCATCTGCTGCACTAGTTTTCCCGCATTGGGTTTTTACGGGGACAATTGTCCAAAATATCCGTGTTATTTATGTGCTAGTATTTTTTGTATTGTTCTGCTCAGTAATTATATGATGAAGTCTGCATTCGAATTTATTTCAATATTTACTGAAGAGATTTCTGCAAATAACTTATTTATGAATAATAAGTAGAAGAAATAACATTAGATAATGCAGTAGGATTTCAAGTTGAAATTTTCAAACACCTTTTCCTACGCTTGATGACATATGCATAGGATAAGTGGTTCACCTTCTCCTGTGGCATATGAGCAGGATGAGTAGTTCGCCTTCTTCTGCAGATACCTCAGTGAGATGCATACAGGCATCTGTCGGTTGTCACATGTGGACATGTCGGTGGGGCATGGTTCATCCTTTCCCCACATGTAGGATGCTCATTCCCTACGATCGATGGTTGGCATGTCGGTGGGACGTGGTTCATCCTTTCCCCATGTGTAGGATCCTTCATACGATTGTTGGCTGGCATGCATGTAAGATGTGGTTCATCCTTTCCCTACTCTCAGTGGTTTGCATGCATATAGGATGTGGTTTATCCTTTCCCTACAATGATTGTGACATGTGACTGTAGGATGTGGTTTATCATTTCCCTACATATGGTTGTGAGCAGGATGTGATATATTATTTCCTTGTTATTGCTCCAGTATCATCCCACCCATCTAGTTTAGGACACATGGGAAGTACCTCTCATCCGGCCAATGAGTTGGGAAAAGTGGTTAGGGACCATAGCACTATCGATGGACGCATTGTGTACTGTTGTACTCCCTATAACTAGGATGCATGATGTTCAACCAACTTGATCACTTGGGATTTGGGGTTCGAACCCTGAATATATGGAACGAACTTTTATCAGTGGAGAGTGGCAAGGTCTTGTGACTCACTCTCGATCGATTCTTCTTTATTATCTATATCAATGTTCAGCAGAGTAGAGACGAGATGCAGAGATGGTACATGATGACAGGATGGCATGATGATGGAATGATTGGCAAGTGGAATTCTCCCTAGTTGAGAGGGAGTGTTAAAATTGGCAACTATGACCAAATTCCACTTTGGACAGCTCATTTGATGAAGATGATTATTGCATTAAATTCCTCTTTTTGAAAGGACGAAAATCGACCTAAAGATCATCAAATTTGGACAAAGAGAAATGTGTTTTTGAATTTATGCCCACTCACATGCAAATTGTCAAGGTCAGCCTCACTTCCATGTAGGCTCATGAAGCCCAAACGTCATGTCTCTTGACCCTCTCCAATTTGTATATATAGAGGTGTCCTCCAACCTCATTTGACATATCCAAAAGGCTCCAATGTATGTCTAAGTTAGTTGAGCTCTAGGAGGATGAAGGGTTGTCTTGTTTTTGGGTTCTTCTTCTACAACAAGGTCGAGATGCTTTAGATAGGACAGTCGTTGGTCTTTAGGACAATTATGGTCTCTTTGTATGGGTAAATAACAAATTCATCATTGCAGGTCTGATTTCAAGAGCAGTAATGTAGGCCGAATTTGTGGGTTGGCTTGTGGACAATGTAAGGCAGAATCTCCCTTCTAGTAAAGCCGCACTACAGATTTGATGCTTCAAAAAGGGTCGTAAGCATTCACCAGCATAGATAAAAAGGTTGAAATACCTAACAAGGATTGTGTCCAACCCATATAGCCAGCGAAGGGCACCATCATGTTTGCCAAGGAAGGTCGCAACTGAAATGAGGAGTTTTGGAACAATTGAGTGGGACAACAGTGATTTACAAGAAGCCCTAACCAGACCTCGCTTCAGGAAGGTACCATCTGATCACTAAGACAAAATGCCAGAATTACAGTATTTGATTAGGCCATCTACTTGTTTAAGGCAGTGACATTGTATCTCCAAATTGGTAAGTCATTTTGACTTTAAATTATTGTACTCTTCCTTTGTTAAACATTTGGTATTGATAATAAGAAGAATTGATTAAGGGTTTTCCCCATCTTGGGGTTTTTTCCCTGGCTTGAGCCATATCATTGTGTCGTCTTGTCTTGGCTTGTCTTCTGCATTTGTTGTATATGTTCTTTCTTTAGTTACTGTCAATATGATAATGGTTCTTGTGATTGCTAATGGATTGACGAATGGGATAATATGGAATATTGAAGTAATTGTCCTAAGCGAAGAACATGTTCACCTAAAATTAACAGGAGCACATCATTGGGACATCTTGGATTTACGTATTTGGTCTCTGGTGAGGTTTGGAGCAGTGTTGCGAACACCTCGATCACATCCCGATTTTATCTCAAAATGACGATTTTTTGGCTTAGTCGATGTTTGCCGATTTTTAAAGATATTTTTGTGGTATCTTAATTATGTCGATGTTTGGTGATTTTCTACCAATATTTTCATGATTTTTACGATTCTTTGGTTTTTCGGACCCTTGCCGATTTTATCTTGATGCCAATGTTCGCAACATTGGTTTGGAGAACCTTAATCCCAACTTTTGTAGCTCCGGGACAAAAACGCTCACGTGATTTAGTGAGAGTGGGTGAGAACCTATCTCTTTCCTTGGTGAATTCACCCAGAATTCATAGGAGTGCTTATCAGTTGCAGTTCAATTTGGAGGTTATTGGCGGAGTTTTTGGAGTTTTCTGCGGACAAATTGGGGCCAATCACAATATCATTTCTTGCAAAGGACCGCATTACCTGCTCAACTAGGCCATACGCACTATTTTTTGGGGTCTCTCACTTCCAAGTTCCGGGCCAAACCCTTTCTTGGTTTTCTGGGTTTTGGGAGAGGAGATTGTGGGAGGATTTACAGGTTGATCCTGTGAAAATTTAGCAATCTGAATCCTACTACAGCAACTAATTAAGTTTCTTCTATTTGTTAAATAAACTGAAAAAATTATTTACTGTGTTCTACGGTAAATATTAAAACCAATACACTGCAGCCTTCACAAAATAAATATTGTGGAATAAAAATAACGTTGGAAAGATAGATGCACACACACACAAATAACACTGTTATTTTTGGACTAAGTCCCCAGAAAAACCCAACTCGAGAAAACCAGAAGCAGCTGTGGGTTTGTTTATTATGTAGTAGTAAATCTGAGTACAAATCTATGGTTTCTTAAATCTAGCAAACCACACAGAGAAATAACTGACAAAAAGTCTAGTGAGAAAAATCCCACTCCCACTAGCAATCTAACACCAACCTTGGCTCAAGATGAGTTGCTCTATGTTGTTTCTACGCAGTGACTGCATCAACCTACACAGTACTTCATCCCCACAGCTTGAACAACTTTCCCTCTCGCTAACTGATCAGATGTTGTCTGGAAACTGGACCCTCTTGGCCTCTGGACTCTCGCTCCGGCTTCTGCCACTGAATCAACTCTGCTTCCCAACAAAAATACGGATCTCCTCTGAAGCACTACATTGCCTATCTGTGGCACTCACTTCCTCTCTGTTGCGCACTTACCAAATCTAGAAAATCTTCCTTCGACCTTACTATCCCTGCCCCTCTCTCACTGCTTCAAGCTCACGGGCTCTCTCTGGCAACTCAGAGCTGCTACTCTGGAAATCGATCTGCCAGTGAAATCGAACTGCTCAAGTGTGTTCTCCAAGCCCCATTGAGTTTCTTCTTATAATCTCTCGTTGAGACATCAACGGCCACGATTAAAACTTAATCGATTGCTAAGATTAAGTAAGACTCAATCCATGTCTTTTTCTAGAAGATTCGCACCATGAGTTAATTAATACCTTTTAATTAATCATATTTTCTAAGCTTAGACTTGGGAAATACTAAAAACTGATTATTTATTTTAATTAAGTCGTCTCTAGGTGGAATTTCCAGAAACGATTTATGGGTTTGCAAGAATGCATCTATTCTAACCTCTCTGCCAAATCTCGAGGCTAGAACACATCTGATGCTACAAAAACTAACAGATCCAAGCATTTTCCAGGCCAGTCGTCATCATTCTATCAGCCAGCCAGCATCAGTTTTTATCACTAGGTCATCTACATCATTCTAGAGTCATACATCATTTGGGTCAAAGATATTTTGCTTGGAAAGCCCAGGGTCCACTATTCCTTCATACTGATGTACTCTTTCCAGTGGATTAATATATTGGCTCAGTGATTTTGTTGGTGTCCACTTGTGTATATAATTGTTGGTTGTGTTAATTTGCTATTATTTTTCTATTACAAGTTCATCTCTGTTCATTTACTGTATTTTTCCCAAAAGGAATATTACATCCTCTCATCTACAATCATAGTGCTAAGTGCATTATGGCAAATCTACCCTCGCACACATCCACAATTTCATTCAGCTTTTATGAGTTTTGGGAGTTCAACTCAACAATGTATTGGTTTCAAACTGGTCGGCTTCTATAAAGCAACATTTGGGCTCTTTTACCATTGTTTTTGTTTCACATTGTTGTTTCCTTTCTTAGTCACATCATGCATGGACATGCGTAGTTGACCTTCTCTGGGCTACCCTTTTCGCTTGTTTCATCCTTCATGCTTCCCTCCCCGTTGAGCGGTCTTAAGGTTTTGATCCCTGATCCTTGGAGCTCTTACAGCTTTGTTCCAGTCTGCCATTTCAACTGCCCTACTACAATTCGTCCTTCTCTTTATGACCCTGCCACCCTCACTGCTACACAACCTCTCCATTAGCTCTATCATAAGGCTTGGGTGTTTACCATGTTGCGTCAACGCGCAAGATGTCGTCGTGGAGTCACATACTACAAAGCAAGAGGTGGATCTCACACTCGTCAAAGAGTAGAATCCTCGACCAAATTGTATTGCTCTCAAACGCCACCAAACATCCAAGTAGACATAGCAAGGGAAGTTGTTGCTTGGGTACTCGACACGGATCATACTTGTGGTAGACATAATCGATACATGCACATGGTGAATATATACTAACATATGAAGACGATTTTGAGCAGAGTTTTATTGGACAGGAATGAAGCAAACAAGAAGATTTTCCTCATGCTTGATGAGTTGCATCTGTATAAGGAGACCTTGGAATAACGCATAAAGCGGATCAAATACCACTCCCACCTAACCTGTGTAACTCTCCCAACAATGGCAAACGCCAATAGCAGTGGTTCCCTCCAACTCATCTCCCCTAGCATGAACTGCTACTGTCTCTCTAGTTTTTTATCTTGGTTTTTATGTTTATCGAGATACTTTTGTCACTTGGTTAAATAATAAAGGTCTTCAAACCAAACATTGCTAATTTTTATCTTTCTTTTGAAAACCATATATGGATATTGAAGAAATTATGGTTTTTCCACTAGTTTGGTTTCCCTGGTGGCAAACCAAAGCAAACCAAGACTATATATTTTGAACTATTTTAATGAATCAATAGAAAATTTAACCTTACAAAAAAATGGCTTACAATAATATTATGCCTTGATTTTGGTAGTCTATGTCAAAGCATTTGGTTAGACCAACAAATAAAAGCCAAATCATGAAATGTGAAAGCAAGCATATGAAAAACACCTATGCCATAGAACTGATTAGTGTGTGTTCTAGCATTAAGAAAAACTTCAATAAAGATTAGCATTCACTTATCGTGAGAATCAGATCTAAGCATAGGATAAAAACAAAAAGGAATACCTTAGATCCAATTTCAAAAATGCAAATCAATTTTAATAAACCAATCAAGAAGTGTGACCTGCATATAGAACCCAAGTTTGCTGAAAAATATCAAATGGCTAGCTTAATGAAACTTGGAAAAGAGGCAACCTAGATTAAACCCCAGATTGCTAAAATAAAAATAAAAATTTAAAAGAGGGAAATTTGAATGATGTGATTAGAAAAGAGAAAGAGAAACCTAGTGCTACCATTGGGCATGGATCTAGACTAATCATTGAGTAGATGTCATCTTTACTTTTAGTGTTTGATCCCCAAACATCTTTGAAGAATGTTTGTTGAGCATCAAATCTAAGATATCTAAACTTTGCAAGAGTCACAAGGAGTTTAACCCAAAAAGAAATCAATTGAAGTATTGCAAACTTTAAAATTTAAAACATGAATCTAAGGTAAAGAGCTAAAACCTCTAGATATTAACCTCTAATACAAAGATCTAGTCTAAAATTTCACAAAGAAATGACATAGAAATATTTCATACCTTACTTGCATTTGCTTGCTTTGCAATAGCTCCTTCCTCAATAACCATATGCACATCAAACCCCTTTTTATTATCCTAGAACATCTTATTCAAGAAAATAGAAGAAACTACACCAAATAATGAGCAAACAAGTCTTTCATTCAATTTCTAACAATAAAAATGTCAGAGAGGCACCCTTCTTATACAGATAAAGGCCTCCCCTAATACCATACAATGAAAACCGTGAGCTAGAATGATACAACATGCTCATACCATGTGTTGAGATGAAACCAAGAACCTAAAACCATGGGAAAATACCACTGGAAGTTACAATAAACCCTCAATCAAAGAGGTGCCCTCAAAGTGTGCAAATACTAACGAATCACCACAGGTATGGTCCATGAGACAATGATAACAAGTGCAGCCTCCTCATATTGAGCTAACAACCTATCCACACACATGTGGAGTCAAAAGAATACCCAAGAAGAAGGGGGGGCCTAAATAACCCCACTAATCATGAACTAAATCACACATACATGTGGATAAATAAGGAATTTTGAGGAGCACCCTTCTAGAAAGTTATAGAAGCACACGTGTGAGTCCAAGAGAGAAAAGGTGCACCTTGGAGAAGAATCTTCACACATACGAAGTAGATACATGTCCAAATGGCTAATGCATGCTCCATATGCTAACAAGCGTACAAAGTGTTGATGTGGGCACCTCTATAATGAGGTGGCATCCCTGTCATCATCCACTATGTAGTCATAGACCCCAATGCAATGACACAAATCCCAAGAAAAATGTCATGAATTCCAATACAGTTAAATATGGCTAAATGCATGTACATGGATCCCAACATAGGTGCACAAATCTCGAGGCAATGTCACAGATCTCAAGGCATACTGCACAGATCTCAATGTGGGGCACCCACCTAAAATGATGATTCAAGCTTCAAAGCAAGTCATTATGCAGTGCATGCTAAGTAATCTCTTCCAACAATATCTTAACACAGATTTGTTTTATATTGCCCAAGTTTACCGTGGTGGTGTTAGTTTTTGTAGCATCAGATGCATTCTAGTCACGAAACTTGGTGGAGAGGTTATAATACATGAGATCTCCAAAACCCAGAATCGTTTTTGGAAATTCCACCTAGAGATGACTTAATTAGATTATTAACCTATTTTTTAATTTTTCCTAAGTCTAAACTTAGGAAAAGTGGTTAATTAATCAAAATTAATTAAGTCAAGGTGAGAATAGTCTAGAAACTCACACGAATCGACTTCAAGATTATCCTAGCCTTGATTAAGTTTTAATCTTAGTTGTTGGTGCTCCAACAGAGGATTATAAGAAGAAGTCGATGGGCACTTGGAGAATACACTTCAGCAATTCGATTTCCTTAGTAGATCGATTTCCAGAGAGCAGCAGCAGTTGCCAGAGAGCCAGAGATCGAAGCAGAGCCAATGAGGGATGGGGGCAGTGACCCGAAGGAATTTTTCCAAATCCAGAGAGGCAACAGCAAGTGACAAAAGTGATCCACGCAGAAGCAACGCAAGGATTGTGCAATAGCTGAAGCAGAGCCGTTCAATTTAGTTGGGAGGAAGTCGATTTAGCTTCCAGAGGGTGATAAAGTCTTCCAAGAGGTCGAAGAGAGTCACTTCCAACAGCAAAGACAGGATAGACGGCTTGCTCAGAGGAAGATTCGAGCCACATGTGAGAGGCAGCATAGGGATTGTGCAGAGAGCCTATGTTGGGGTTTGGACAACCAGTTTTTCTAAAGAAGCCAGTGTCAGGATTGGTTGTGGGGTGAGAGAATTTTATCTCTAATTATTTATGTCAGATACTTGTTGATTGCATTGACAGTTGGGCATCCATAAATTGTACTCAGAGTTTCACTACTACATAATAATAAAAACCCCCAACTGCTGCACCAGTTTTCCCAAGTTGGGTTTTTCCGGGGACATTTATCCAAAAATAACGGTGTCATTTTAATGTGTGTGTGTGCTAGATTTTCTTAGATTCTAGCTTTATGTTTTTCCGCATAATTTTATTTGTGAAGGTTGCAGTGTGTTTAATTTGATGTTTCCAGAGCAATAAACTGAATAATTAATTTATCAGTTAGAAGAATTAATACCAGTTGTTGCAATAGGATTTCAGTGTCGAAATTTTCCAATGGTATCAGAGCGTGAGTGATCAGCCGGGAAGCTCAGAAGCGGAGGAGAGAATTTCACTGCTCAGAGGGAGCAGCAAGCTGAAATTCCTAGAGGTTGCGTAGTTCATTGACAAGCAGGTTGAATTGCTAGGGCAGAAATTCGATTTTCAATTGTAGATTGGCAGAAAATTTGAGTTGCCTGGGATAGTAATTCTAGCAGTTAAAGGGAGCAATAGAAGCTCAGATTTTCGTTGAGAAGGTTCCTTGGTTGGATGCAGAGGGTTTTGCAGCAGCAAAATCAACGTCGGGTGGAAGGGAAATTGCACACATAGAGGGAGATTTCTCTCAGAGGGTTTCTAGCCAAGAAATTGGATTTTCCCAATCACAGATTTCCAATAGCAACTAGTAGATATGCCCATTCTAAGAGAGAGTGTGAGTAGTAGAGAAGCAATCGAGCAGAGGAAGAGGGAGTTCCCAGAACAGATTCAAATATGGCCACAATTGGGCTTAGAGATCAGGATAGGTTGGATGGAGCTTCCAACTATGTCATCTAGAAGGCTAATATGTCCTTCCTTCTAAATGAAAATTGCATGAAAGCCTACGTAGACAATAGTAGTTCCCCAAGATGCGGATCAGCTCAAAGAATACAGGAAGGAGATGGTGAAGGCGAAGCGGTTGTTCTTGTATGGAGTTCAATATCATATAGTCTCACATGTAGTTGGCCAAGGGACGGCCAAAAAAATTTGGGATGCTCTCTCCACGCTATATCAGAGTACTTCCGAGCAGCGGAAGATGTTCCTGGAAGAAAAGTTGAGATGCATCAGGGTGCAGAAGAGAGAAGGCATAGATCCCTTCCGAACCAGGATTTAGGAGGTCCAAGATCAGCTTGCAGCTGTTGAGGCAGCACCTCAACCATCAGAGCTAGTACGATTGGTACTAAACAGTGTCTCGAAGGATTGACAAGTCTTCATCCAAAGTATATTGGGCAGAGACACACTGCCTAGATGGGACAGGATGTGGGCCAATTTGCAGCAGGAGGAAATGAGGCAAGCTTTTCTTAAGAGCCCCATCAGTGGCAGCAATAGCAGCATAACAAAGAGTGTGACAAAAGAGGAGAATATGGCCCTTACATCGAAGGGTCCCAGTCAAGGATAGGGGGAGCTAAAGAAGAAGAAGGACCTATCAAAGGTCAAATGCTTCAGGTACGGCAAGTTTGGCCACTACAGTACCCAGTGTCCTCTCAGGAAGAAGGACAAGCAAGAGAAGCAAGACCAATAGGCAACCTCTGCGAAAATAGACAAGCTTTCCTCTAGGCTAGGGGAAGAGTTTGCTATGCTTGCGGATATACCTCCAAGAGTGATGTGGTGTGATTTGGTGTTGTAGCCCCAGAGAGCTATAGAGATTGGGCAGGGTCCTTGAGGATTCCACCTCATGGATCATCACCTGGCTACGAGAACCCATAGTATTCAGTAGCAGGATGGATCAGTGGCAGTTGATGTAGTCAGTGTTAGCACAGTTCTCTGCTAAGTCATAAGTTCCTTTTTTTCTGTTTTAAAATAAAACCTTAGTCTCAAATCCCATTTTTCAATCTTTCCCTTTTAAACCATCCAAACCCAAATATGTTATGCTTTCGGGACTTTTATAGCAGCTCCGCTCCCCACAAAACAGCCTTATCACAAAACGTTTGTATTATCGCAGCTCCGCCCCTAACACAGCAAACCTTTCTAATATATCATATATTTTATGTATATTACTTTCCACACTTAACCATATTTTGACCCATTACCTTTTTGCATCGCAATTTCGCAAAGTTCACATACCTCATTCACTTCCACCTTCCCGGTCCCCAATTGCGATATTTCCAAATCCTCGATTTGCGATAAACTTTGACTTGCGAAATGCGATAAGTCTAACTCTCGATTGCGATTGCGATGGACATATGACCTCCAAAATGTGATAAGTTTGACTTCCTGATTTGCGATTTCACAAATTGCAAAATGCAAAGTCTAATCACTCATCCAATGCCCTATTATCTCGATATTGCGATTTGCGATCCCGATTCCATTCCCCGATGTGATTAGTAGACCCCACCACTGCCACGTCATCACTCCCATCGCAAATCGCTATTCCCACTTCCTCCCTTTCATGTCATATGTTTAAAGTCCTTCCGACCCCGATCTGCGATAGATATGTATAAAAGGTTTTCCCCTCCCGCTCATTTGTTTATTTAATAATCTCTCCTGCTGGCCCACATTCGACGTGTGCTCTTATCATTCCACCCCACGTCGCTTCCATGCTAATTCTATTCAAAAGGTTTTTTCCGCCAATCGAAAGGGATTTTTGCTATTTTTTTTGAAAGGGAAAGGGGTTTTATCATTATAAAGGTAATGATGAATAAAACTCTGCTATGTTTTCTAATCCGCCTCCATAACCTGCTAAACCTCCATATTTCCTGCTCTTCATTTCATTCCCCACTACTGCAGTTTCCGCTTATAATTCTATTCCTGCATCAAACCCACACGCACCACCATCACCATTTGTATCAGCGCGTCTTCAAAGACAAAGACGAGATTTTAGAAGCAATTATAGGTTTTACAGGAACTTCAAACAACATCGGTTTCTAAAGTTCTTTGACATCTGTCAACATGGGGAAAGTTGAAGGTTCCAGATATTTCAGAGATCAGCAATTATTGTAGGTTGCATTTAATAAAAAGACATGGCAATTTAAGAACCAGGAACGTGAAGAAATAAGATCGCAGAAAAAGAAGCAGCAAGACAGCACATTCAGGAATTTAGTTCAAAAATCTTCTCTTCT
Organism: Pinus albicaulis; assembly: GCA_034641835.2. NCBI lineage: Eukaryota > Viridiplantae > Streptophyta > Pinopsida > Pinales > Pinaceae > Pinus > Pinus albicaulis. Next base: position 793,892,210 of record CM076576.1, on the reverse strand, counting down.
TTCTTATACAGTTGTTATTTCAATTAGATTTAAATGGGATAAGATTCTAATGTATTCTAACACTTGTAATGGAAGGATTAATGTTTCCTTCTTTTTAGAAGAGGTGGAGTTAGTGCCTCTCTTCTCATATATATCATTTGTAAATACCATTTCATTGGAGGGAGGTTGATCTACCTGTAGATTCATTATAATAAAGAAAAGCCTTTCTGCACTTCATGCTGAACAATTTTGTGATTCAAGAACATCTACTGTATGGTGTGTTTCCTCTTATGTATTAATTCCTTCTGATTATAAATTGCAGCAGCTAGTAAAGTGTAAATTATCTTCTTTCCAGTTTTCTGCAAATTATATTTAAGTTGTAGAACATGTTACTGAAGATTCCATAAAGGATTTGTGGAATACTTTATGCATGCAATCTACTTTCTGAGTGTTGTTTACTTGACATAAAAAGAGTTTGTGTAAAGAGTCATAATTATAGCTGTGTGACTAATTTAGGATCCGATTATTTCCTAGAATAGGTACTAGCCATCCATCTCCTCATCATTGTTTTACTCTACTCCCTATACAACTCATTTACCCATACCATTTGTAATTGCCACACCTTGCCAAATGCATGAAAGTCTTAAAGGATAAGTAATCATTTCAAACTCATTTGAGAGCCATCCCACCATTCAAAACCTTTAAAAAAAAAACTTGAAATGAAATATGATGTGTAAGGCTTACTCCTTTTGCAGTCAAGGACTGACTCCTTGCACTAACAATCAGTACCAGAGTGACAGTTGCAAACTAGTAGCAGTCAGATGTTGAGGAGCGCGGAGCAGTGTTGACAGCAGAGCAGGTGGCTTAGTGCTGAGTTGGCAGCAGCATAGATTCTTCGGTGACAGTGCAAATGCTATGTAAATTTATGTAGATGTTCTATGCTTGATGCAACTTTACTTATCACTACAGCGATCACGTAAACAATCAAGTAAAATGCTGATAGAACATACCAGTGGATCTACATAAGACAAACCAGAAACAGAAAAATGTGGTGGTGCGTTATGGCGGTCAACAGGATGCTTCAACCAGCAAAGTCTCCTTGGTCAGCCAACCCAGCATGTGTCACAACAACCCTCAAAACAGCCACACGGTCAACTCAAAGTCAACCCCAGAAAAGTCAACGTTGCCCCAACGGCAACAACACCAGCAGCAACGGCAGCAACACCAGCAGCAACAAGTAAAAGTCAACTCAACACGGTCTATGGTCAACCTTGGACCTCAGTTCTTGTGCCAAAATGTACGGCCTTCCAAAATCGAAGTCTCCACCAAAAATCAGCTCCTTTGGACCATGCGTTGACCAAAGTCAACACTGGTCAAACTTGCGTGGAAATCCTAGCTGCAGCAGCTTCCTCTTCGTCCTTCTTTCCCACATGTGAACTGAAACTGCCTCCAAGGAGCTCGAACCAATCAGAAGAGGAGAGATGATGTGTGAGGATCAGATGAGTGAAATGTCCTCCAACGTTGACTCTATTTATATCAATCACTGAGGTGTGTGACACATCTGCTGGGGGTGTAAAACCTTAAGGCCAACCTGCACATATTTGAAATTATTAAAAATAAATTCAAAATAAATGTTTTGCTCATCAAATTAAGATCAATTTTAGATCGATCTTACACCTCTCCGAAAGAGGAACCCAATAAAAATATTGGTATCTTCATATGAGCATCACAACATGGAGTTTGGACCTAGTTGTCCAATTTTAACACTCCCTCTCAACTAGGTAGAACTCCATCCACCTGTGCAATCAAACATCTTGCGTCATCCCACCGTAACTTGCTTTGCTGGCCTCTTTATTTCAGAACAGAAGTGGGTCAGTCACAAAGACATCATTCTCGGCTGACAGATTCAACCTAGAGGTCTGAAACCTCTATAGGACTCACAAAGAGTCTCATACCAACCCAAAGTTGGTTTATCTAACCCAAAGTCAGTAGGAGGTCTAAAACCTCACTAGGACTCAAGAGAGTCATATACTAACCCGAAGTTAGCTTCACTGACCCGAAGTCAGTTGGAGGTCCGAAACCTCTCTAGACTTGATCCCAGATCAAGTGGTTGGACCATGCCATCCTAGATAGAGAGTATGACAATCTCTAATGCGTCCATCAGTCTTTGCTACTATTCTCTAGCTTTTCCCACCTCATTGGCCAAATGAGAGGTACTTCCCATGGGTCCGAAACTCAAATGGGGAGGATGCATATGGGGCACAGATCATGAGAAGCGAACCAACTCAATTATCGGTGGGACCCAAGCACACCAAGAAGGTTCGGCAAGCCTAGCCCTGTGGTTGCTTATAGCTCCGAGAAGCTATCCCCAAATCCCCCCAGAGCTCCCAGAGCTCATCGTCCAACAGGACCCTCAAAATAGGGTCGTTCCACGATACCAAGATTCTCATGTAAGGTTAGGAACATGACCTTCCCCAAGGGCATTGTGAGAATATCTGCAACCTTCTCATCAGTTCCTATATGATCGAGCCTTATGGTGCCTCGATGTACCATATCCCGGATAAAGTGGTACTAGCCATCAACATGCTTGGATCGATCGTGGAACCCGGGATTCTATGACAAACGAATCCCCCTATGGTTATCACAAAGGATAACGGTGGCATCTAGCACATCCTCGAACAACTCACTGAAGAGCTTTCGCAACCAAGTGACTTCACAACAAGCCATACATGTTATAATGTATTCAGCCTTAGCGGTGCTCAAGGCTACTGACTTCAGTTTCCTGCCCGTAGCAGATCTACGTGTGACGCAACATCCAGATGTGCTCTTGCGATCCACCACACTGCCAGCCCAATCAGCATCAGTATATCCAAGGAGTGTCATGCTCCCGGCAGTGTATCTCAGCCCATGGTCTATCGTGCCCTAGAGATATCTCAAGAGTTTCTTGGCACCAACCCAGTGAATGTTATGATCAACCATGTGTTGACTCAAAGTGTTCACTGCACAACATATGTCCGGACGGGTGTTCACTAAGAACATCAGGGCCCCTACGAGTTGACGATACTCAGTAGGATTTGCTAACACAGGCCCAGCAGCGCTGCCACTCAACTTCTTAATGTTGAGCTCCATCGGTGTCGACACGGACTTACAGTCCACCATACTAAATCTTTCCAGAAGCTTCACAATGTATTTTCCTTGAGAAAGGAAAATCTTGCCAGGTCTCTGCCAGACCTCCAGGCCTAGGAAGTAGTGCATCAGTCCTAGATCTTTCATCTCAAACTCAGCAGCGAGCTCCCTCTTGCACTAATGAATGAGAGGGTCAGCACCTGTTAGGAAGAGGTCGTCCACATACAGCACCAGAATGAGAGGCTTCTCTCTATCAACCTTGAAGTAAAGGTTTGGATCAGCATTACTACAAGTGAAGCCCAGCTTCATCAGGTAGCTATCTATCCTCTCGTACCAAGATCTGGGTGCTTGCTTCAACCCATAAAGGGCTTTCCTCAACCTGCAGACATGGGTGTCCCGATCCTGGACTTCGAACCCCAGAGGTTGCTCTACATACACCTCTTCCTTTATCACACCATGCATAAATGCGATCTTTACATCCATCTGATGAAGACTCCATCCTTGCGTAGCAGCAAGGGCTATGATAGATCGAATGGTGGTCACAAGTGCGAATATGTCATCATAGTCTATGCCTTCTGTTGTAGCCGCTACAACACCACCCAAAATTTTGGGTATATTCGAAATTTCGGGTCCCCCTCTGCTCGCTTAATCATTAAGGTCTTTCACCCAACCTGGAGTCAGTGTCATCCCAGTGACCTATCCCCAACCCCTCATGAGCTTTCTCACCATCATGATCAGATGTTGTTGCTGCAATCACGCCATGTGCGGGAGGGATCATCCAACACACGCTCGAATAGGAATTTTTTTGTGCATTGAGGATGTACATTAGCAGCCCCCTCGCCATTTTGTTTGAGTATTTCTCTTAAGCTCGTTGGTCTCATATAATTTATCTAGGGGCACCATTCTCAAAGAGTAACTGCGAACTAATTATAGTGTCTCATGCAGGTCAACCCCCACGGGTGATACACCCAACAATGTCATCACCGCACCGAGGGAAAGTAACTGAAGTTAAAACAACAAAGGCGCAGTAGAGGGACATAACACTTTCATACCCTACCCACATGGGGATAAAACTAAGGCCACAGTGGAAAACCTCATCAAGGTAGATGACAAGGATAAGAGTAGTTTGAGCTGAAATATGAGAAGTGGAAGGTATGTATCACATGTATGCAGAGAACGGGAGCGCACCAGTCGAGGAAATTTTCGGTCATAATTGAGCCACAACTTTATTCCTAAAAGGAGAAAGTTACCTTATTTGAATGGTTATATGATTAAATAATGGATTGAATCAACAACATCAATTTTGCCATGTAGTAATTGTGGCAGGGCTTCCGAAGGCAACCCTGGACATTCCAAATTCTCATGTTCACATCGTTTGGCGGGACCCTAGTAAGTTTAAGAACGCATACGACAAAGATCACTTTATCCATTTGCGTTACCACGACATGAGGATTGATCAGAAAGTTGCCCAAAGTCGTGCTTAAAGGGTTTAACAACAATATTGGTAATGCTTTCAACTTCGGCATTATAACTCGGTCTCCTGTTTACTAAGGCTGATGTGGAGCGGGTTCAATTTTCTTATTAGCACCAATTATGATCGTTACCAGCTGTTTCCTGTTCTTCACTTGCTTTCTATTATGGAAGGCGTACATGCCTCTTCTATTCTTGATTAAAGCCCCGCATGGAGGGTGGTTTCCTTTTGTTGCCTCCATTACACTTACCATTACAACAATGAGTTAAACTATGAGAAGCGCAAGCACAGCGCGCATGAAGCAGTCCACGACATGAATTTTGGCTCTCCACCACATGTGAAAGGATATGTTTGACCCAGCTTGAAACAACACCATCGTTTTCCACCTCAGGGAAGAAAGTTTCAAATGTCGAGCGTTGCGTTCAGCGCCTCCCAAGAATGCGTTGATGATATTCAGTAACTGCCCATATGAATGTCTCGACTTCCTCTCCATGCATGACACCACGTGGACCATGTCACTAACTAGTGTTTTAGTGGAGACAGGCAGTAGTTGTTATTATCCAGCGTGGATGGGACCATAAGAGTGGCAATATAATTCCATCCAGAATGCATGCACGTAGATTTAGCTGTGACGACTTTGTCATTGTCATAGGATATGGATTTGCGAGGAAAAGCAAAACGCTCAATTGAACGAGCACAATAAAGACTATGGAACGTTATTTTCATAGGATGGCTGCCCTTTTTTGGGGATATATGGTTAAAATCACTAATCCATCGACGAATCAGCGTTAGAAGAGCAAGGAGTTGAAAAGCCCAACAACCACCGAGGCTTATCAACTACATCATTAAATATCTTGCGTTCAGATGGTGATCACCACGCTGGGTTAGGCAGGACACATGCAAGCCTGTTAAAGAAATTTGACAACGCCCCAAGCTTTGGACTCCACGGACAAGGTTGCGATCTAGGTTCACTCCAATGATGATCCTACCATCTAAGCTATAGAAAATTGTTGCAACAATGAACATCGTTGCTGCGAACAGGAGGGGGAAGTTTTCGTGGAGGTGGCCAATTGGCTCTGCCTGTGATTTGTCGAGTGCACTCCTTCCTGCAACTGCGACCAGATCGCACGATCAAGTGACTCCTCCATACGTAAAATCCACTCCATTCATTAAATGAACCATGGTGCTGTTGAAAATATACCAGGACACTGCTTTAAAGCAAGATTCAACGCAGGTGAAGACATTGCACCTAAGCCAGAAGATGACTGCACGATGAAGACAACCAATTCTTTGAGTGCGGCTGGGCGTAGGATCGCAAATAAACATCAGATGCGTCCATTGCAACTCAAGCAAAATTGCGACCATGCGACCCCCATGAGGTCGCAATTCAGCCTAGGTCGCTGAGCCGCGACATTCCCAAAAACGAATGAAGTGCGACCTGCCAGAATTTGCGACTATGCAACCCTGTGAGGTCGCAAGTCCAGCCCAAGTCGCTGAGTCGCATATCCATGAGACAAATGCAAAGTGCGACTTGGTGGTAGGAGCGACCTTGCGACCTTTTTTGAAGTCTCAGCCCAAGTGAAGACAAGGTCATGCGACCCCTCCAGGTCACTGAGTCGTTGGTCTATGAGGCAAATAAAAGGTGAGACTGGGTGGCAGTGGCGACTATGCGACCTATGAATCTCATGCTTTGCGTATACACATTGGGAGAGCCTTCCAATGATGTTTGGAGGAGTAGCGCGGTGATCGGCATTTTTTTTTAGTTCCTAAGCATAAACACAAATAGCTGGGAAGCTCTTTGGCACGCCGATGGCTGTCTTGTTCATAAAAGGAGCTATCAAAGGTTTAGTAAATAAATTTTCCACGCCCGAGAATGAGAATCCCAATGCTGATCGGTTCAAATTTCCATGGCATTCTGCAAATATACTATTTGGGATGGTTTTCAGATAATACAAAAATCGGTAAAGAATGTCGATAAATGCATGTATAAATGGACTAGCATGTCGAAGTTACAACATATACAGCAAGGGTTTACACAAATGGAGATGAATGGTATCCATCATCCTTAAAAAAACCAGGCATTGAAGGAGCTGAATGAGTTGGAACGATTTAAGTTTTCAGACTTGAGGGGCCCGGCCACCGACATGAATGGAAATGCTTTCGACCCTGAAAACACATTAATGATTTGTTTCCAGTTGGAGTTACAAAGCAGAGGATGAGCAATTTAGTCCAGTCCTTGCTCGTTGGTATCTGTGTAGCTGTGATACCTCTTATTAAAAGGGTCCCTACATCTATATCGTGGGGCTACATTGCCTACACGGAGATAGAGAGTCTGCCAGAGAATCAATTTTGGAGAAGTCATCATTAACGCATGTCGTAATTTAAATTTGGATCTGCATTCCAAACTCGGTCCACAGCGATACCAATCTACATTACAGTTATTAAAAAGAAAATGGCACAGGGAAAGCTTACCCTAGCCATTCTCTTCGATGACTTAGTAGCTCAACACTCGACCACACAGGGGTCCAAGTTCATTATTTCCATTCTTGCAATTAATTAAACATGCTCTTAGTATCAATGTTAGATCATGAAGACATGTGACTCATGTGATGTGATTGCAGATGGAAGCCTTCGGATTGCACAAAGAGCCTTTCCCAACTAGCTCAAAGACACCCAGTCATGTTCACGGAAGGATGATGCAGGAAAGAAGTCTCGTTGAGAAATCCAAATACTAGTACCAGGGAAAACATCGAGTTCTGCAAAGTCTAAACCCTTCACAAGAAGATCAAATGAAAGACTCTAAGTCGCAACCCTGCAAATCGCAGATTGTCAGAGGTCGCAGGTCGCAGAATCCAGGCGAGTCGCAGGTCGCAGGTCGCAAATTTCCTCAAGTCGCAGGTCGCAGATTCCCTCAGGTCGCCAGGTCGCATAGTCACGCTCCCTATTAAAAGCTCGACGACGCGACCCAGCGACTAGGTCGCGAGGTCTCAAAATCATGGCAGGTCGCAGGTCGCAGATTGTTGGGGGTTGCAAGTCGCAAGGTCCAGTCGGGTCACAGGTCGCATTAGTGACTCAGGTCGCAAGTCGCAGAATAGACTGGGTCACAAGGCAGCCCAACAGTCGAGAAGACGAAAAGTCAGGAAGCCCAAAAGGGCGAGTTTTTCTCTATAAATACCTCCTTCGGGAACTTGTAAAAGGGGCTTTTGTTTTGGGACTCGAGCTGAGTACACTGTATTACCAGGATTATACAATTTGACCATGAATACAAGCATTTTGAAAAATCCCTCTGTGGATCTGGTGTTGACATATGTATGAGCACTATTGAGTATTATATTTTCAATTTCTGAACATCTTTAGATTAAGGGAACTGTATCTTCAATTCATATCACAATTGCATAACAGTTTGTTGAATATATGTTAATGGTGTTTGAATTCATTTCACTTTCTTAATGAATGCTGATGACTTTGTTTATTAGCATTTGTGTTATCATTTAAAACTTTTAGGAAGTGAAGGGTGTTCTAGCCATAAGGAATTGTTTCTTTTGTGGTCAGAACAGTTTATAAGCATGACCCTAATGAAGTGTTGTTAACAACACTTCCTTCGGTACTTATGCTTTATTATTTCCTCTTGCTACTCATAGTGTTATATGTACATTTAATGCATCAATCATATGTCTTGTATCATTTGATTAAGTGTGTATCCACGGGTTTATAGAGTCTAAGCGAGACCCAAAGAAAGGAGAAATCAGTGGTAGCCGAACCCACACCCCGAATGGCATCCCTATTCCAAACGTTTCAAGGTCTAATTGAGACTTTTTAACGGGAAGATCCCCTACTGTTCGCCGGACAGATTTTCCCGTCAACACCTTCTTTTTGTGAGAAGCCACGGGCAACAAATCTTGCCTTGAACTTTTCAGCACTTTCATCAGATCCATATTTGATCTTGTAGAGCCATTTCGAGGTGACAACTGCTTTGTCCTCCGGTCTTGGAACCACATCCCATACATCATTCTTCATTATGGACTCATACTCTTCGTGCATAGCATCCTTCCAGACTTGATGCTTTACGGTTTCCTCAAAAGATCCAGGCTTAGATTGTTCCATAGTACTCATGGCTGCTAGATACCCTTGGTATCTACTTGACTTCTTGCTTTCACGGAATGTCCCCCTTGGGGCCATATGTCCCTCAGCATCCTCGAGAGTGTCCTTGAGCCATGATGGCCTCTTTCCCAGTGAAGGAGGTGGATCAATCGGGTCCATCGGTCCTTCAACATCAGGCATCGTCTCATCCTTTGGTTCCTCTTGATTTCCAAGCCTTGCTTCATGATCTTCCTCAAATCTCAGAAGATTGACTACTTTCCTCAGGGAAGCATTTTCATCAAAGGTGACATCGTGGCATATCTCCACTTCCCTTTGATCGGGCACATAGAATCTATAGGCCTTCGAAGTTTTGTTGTAGCCCACAAACATTGTGGTCTCCCTCTTGATGCTAGCTCCTCTGCAAAAGTTCTTGAATTTGTTCGACTCAGATTCAGTGCCATTATCGGTCTGTCGGATAGCATCTCATGTCATTGCTCCCAGTGGACTTCCTCCAACCTGGTAGAGTGTATCGATTCTAGACCCAAACGTGATAGCTTCCTTGAAGCTCTTCTTCCACATGCGCACCTTTCCATCAGTGAATGCCACATTGAAACCTTTGTCTTCCATGGCCGATATAGACACAAGGTTCTTCTTCAAATTAGGTACATAGAGTACATCCTGCAAGCGGAGGACTTGACCTTGAGGCAAGTGGAGGGTCACAGTCCCTGTCCCTTTCACGGGATATGTGGCATTATATCCAAGGATAATTTCCAGATTGGTATCCTTCTCAACCATATCAGAGAGTGCTTCCTTGAAGCCAGTGATGTGCCTTGAGGCACCACCATCTATCAACCAGACATCCATAGTGTCGGGTGGAGATGCGGCAGAGAGGGCAGATACGAGAATGAATTCATTTCTTTTATCAACAACATTTGATTCCTCATACCTGGAATTTCTTGACCTTTTGAAACGTTGAACATTTCCACCGAAGGGAGCCTTCCTCTTTCTCTTGAACCTGTTGTTTTTTTATTTTCATCACCATCGGGAGAATCCTTCTTGAAAGGACATTCTCTAGCATAGTGACTTGGCCTATGACAAGTGTAACACTTGCCCTTCTTTCCTTGTGCCCTTGCTCTTCCTTTGATCTTTGGACACCAAAGTTCTTCTTTCTAGAATGAGCAGTGTAGGCAGCATTCCCTTCATTTTCATACTCCTTCATTCTTGTCTCTTCTTGAACGCATCTCGACAGTACCTTGTCAAAGTCAGGTATCACATTATTATTGAGAATGGTAGTGTTGAACACATGCCATTCGGATGGGAGCCCTCCAAGTGCGGTGAGTACCATCTCTCGATCAGCTATTGTCTCCCCAATAGCCAGCAAATTGTTCCTGATCTCGGTCAGCTTCAGAAAGTATGATTGGACAGACTCATCCTTGCCTTTCTTCAGATTCTTCAATTGATTCTTGAAGAATAGTACTTGATTTGCATTGTTGGCCTTGAACATGAGGACCAACTTATCATACATCTCTTTGGATGTGCCCAACTCAGAGATGTAGGCCACCAGACTTTTATTAATGGATTCCCTGATCATCAACTTTGCTTTGATCTCCCCCTTCTTGTACTTTATTTTGGCAGCAACAGTAGCAATGGATGGAGGTTCTTGGATTTTACCCTGCACATAGTCCATGACATCTTGGTCTTCCAATTTGAGATCCAATATCATCTTCCAAGCATGGAAGTCATCCTTTCCAGTCAATTTGTCATCCTCCTTGAAGCCATAGTTTGTGGAACCCATTTTCTTCTTTGGTGATTGCTACAAATAGGGCTTGTCTTCACCTCAACTCCGATACCATGTAAATTTATGTAGATGTTCTATGCTTGATGCAACTTTACTTATCATTACAGCAATCACATAAACAATCAAGTAAAATGCTAATAGAACATACTAGTGGATCTACAGAAAACAAACCAGAAACAGAAAAATGTGGTGGTGCGTTATGGCGGTCAACAGGGTGCTTCAACCAACAAAGTCTCCTTGGTCAGCCAACCCAGCATGTGTCACAACAACCCTCAAAACAGCCACACAGTCAACTCAAAGTCAACCCCAAAAAAGTCAACGCTGCCCCAACGACAACAACGGCAACAACACCAGCAGCAACGGCAGCAGCACCAGCAACAACGACAGCAACAGCAATAGCAACAAGTAAAAGTTAATGCAACACGGTCTACGGTCAAACTTTGACCTCGATTCTTGTGCCAAAATGTACGGCCTTGCAAAATCGAAGTCTCCACCAAAAATCAGCTCCTTTGGACCATGCGTTGACCAAAGTCAATGCTAGTCAAACTTGCATGGAAACCCTAGCCGCAGCAGCTTCCTCTTCGTCCTTCTTTCCCACGTGTGAACTGAAACTGCCTCCATGGAGCTCGAACCAATCAGAAAAGGAAAGATGATGTGTGAGAATCAGATGAGTGAAATGTCCTCCAACGTTGACTCTATTTATATCAATCACTGAGGTGTGTGACACATCTGCTGGGGGTGTAAAACCTTAAGGCCGACCTGCACATATTTGAAATTATTAAAAATAAATTCAAAATAAATGTTCTGCTCATCGGATTAAGATCAATTTTAGATTGATCTTACACCTCTCCGAAAGAGGAACCCAATAAAAATATTGGTATCTTCATCTGAGCATCACAACATGGAGTTTGGACCTAGTTGTCCAATTTTAACATGCTAGTAGCAGTCAGAGACTTGGGAGACAAAGGCATCATACTAGACACAGGTGATTCAGTATTTCAGATGCTTCTCAGTTGCAGTGGTTGCAATAGCAGCAACAACAGATGAGAGGGAGTTGCAGTGCAGATGCAAGGTTGGCAGTAGTATAGTAGTGTCAGCAGCAGCACAGATGCAGCATCAGAGTTGCACAGTGGTTGGTGGGTAGTATGGCCAGACATCAGCAACGTGATAGGAGACGGTATAGAGGCAGGGTGTTGTGGCAGCATATGCGGCACTAGAACATAGTCCTCGCTAAGAGGGAGTGTTAGTTTTTGTAGCATCGGATGTGTTCTAGCCACGAAACTTGGTGGAGAGACTAAAATACATGAGATCCCCAAAATCCAAAAAACATTTCTGGAAATTCCACCTAGAGATGAATTAATTAAATTATTAACATATTTTTTAATGTTTCCTAAATCTAAAATTAGGAAAAGTGGTTAATAAATCAAAATTAATTAAGTCAAGGTGAGAATAGTCTAGAAACTCACACAAATCGACTTCAAGATAATCCTAGCCCTTGATTAAGTTTTAATCTCAGTCGTTGGTGCTCCATCAGAGGATTATAAGAAGAAGTCAATGGGGGCACTTGGAGAATACACTTCAACAGTTCAATTTCCTTCGCACATCGATTTCCAGAGCGCAGCAACAGTTGCCAGAGAGCCAAAGATCAAAGCAGGGACAGTGATCCGAAGGAATTTTCCCAGATTCAGAGAGCCAACAACAAGTGACAGAAGCGATCCACGCAGAAGCAGCGCAAGGATTACGCAATAGCTGAAATAAAGTAGTTCGATTTAGCTGGGGAGGAAGTCGATTCAGCTTCCAAAGGCCGGAAAAGTCTTCTAGAAGGCCTAAGAATTGCTTCCAGCAGCAGAGACAGGCTTGCTTAGAGGAAAATTTGAGCCACACGTGTGAGAAGCAGCACAAGGACTATGCAGAGGGCTTGCACTGGGGTTTGGACGACCAATTATTTTGAAGAAGCCAATGTCGGGATTGCTTGTGGGGTGAGAGAATTTTCTCTCTAATTATTTTTGCCAGATACTTGTTGATTGGATTTCCAGTTGGGTATCCATAGATTGTACTCAGAGTTTCACTGCTACATAATAATAAAAACCCTCAACTGTTGCACTAGTTTTCCCAAGTTGGGTTTTTCCGAGGACATTTGTCCAAGAATAACGGTGTCATTTTTATGTGTGTGTGTGTGTGCTATATTTTCTCAAATTCCAGAGCTATTTTTTTCCCACAAAATTTTATTTGTGAAGGTTGCAAGGTGTTTAATTCGATGTTATCATAGCAATAAATTGAATAATTAATTTATCAGTTAGAAGAATTAATACCAGTTGCTGCAATAGGATTTCAGTTTTGAAATTTTCACAGGTGGGACAACTTTATCCTTAGTACATGTGTGAATAACTAGGACAAAAAGTGTTTCCAAGGTCACTTGGTTAGAAATAGGTAAAATGATGAATAATTTATGGAAAAGGGAAGGGAAACCTTATGTAACTCACAAAGTCATGTATAATGATGTAAAAGATTTCTTGAAACTAGTCCAACTAGCCGTTTAGAGCTAGCAATATTCATTATTTGTTCATGTAAGCCTTTTAAGAGGGAGCATTGCTTAGAGTTACTATCTCAACATTGCTTCGAGTTACTATCTCAACACTTTATGTATTACCCCTTATAATTTTCTTTGGTTTTTCTTAATCCTTCTCTTTAGATATGTATTTTTAGCATAGGACTTTGGGGTCGGACATTTTTAATGATGTGACATAGGTTTAGCTTCATTATTTTTTACATTTTTTACTTTATACGCTCTTCACTTTTGGTATTTTTTAGCTTTATTCGACTTTGGCTTACATTGTTCTTCAATTTGTTCATTTAAACCTTGTTGGATGACATTTGATAAGTCAAACATAAGAAGGGATAATATCTATTTTCTGAACAAGATGGTAGTGAAAGGAGATAATGGTTAGGATGTGTGGTATGCTACTCATATGCGATTTAGAATATAATACAATATGATACAAGGCCCTTGCCCAATTTCCTTTAGCTATACAATTATGAGTATAATTACATCCTCAACTAATCAAAGGCTCACTAATTAGGTCCACAGATCAGCCTTTAAATATTGCAAGTACATAAATGACCCTGCAATGGCAAATAGAACCTTAGTCACCGTGTATGGTGAATTTTTTCAAAAAAACAGAAAAATAAAATAAAGAATAAAAAACATTGAATTTCCTAGAATATCAAGCAACGACAAATTTAATCACCTGTGTGAAATATTTTATAAGTTTCAAAAATAAATGCTCAAATTCATCATTCGTTAAACTCAAAAAATATAAAAATAAAACCAGGCATATATAGGTATAGGTATGTAGGTATGTTTGTATTTAGTGTAGCACCAAGGGTTAGCTCAATTGATTGAACCATTTTCCCAAGGCATGTTGCCAACGAGGAGGCCTTGGGTCACAGGTTCAAATCCAATCGAGTCCCTTGGGGTTATCAGAAGTTATTGTTGCTAGTGGTTAAGCCAGCCAACATCTAGATATTCCAAGGAAAAGGGTGGGATTCCACGAGGCTTTCCTTGAAAAGAAATTTATGTATTCAATGTGGCATTTAATTTGACATTTTTGGATCAAATTTGAAGTTAAAAAGTATTTGTATTTGTTTTCTGTTTCAATATATGAAGTTGTAATGGAATTTGCTCAATTGTTTTTTTTTTTTTAACTTAAAGGTGGATTTTATCATATTCTTTTACATTGACTGACTTTTTGGAATTTCATTGTCCCCAAATTTGAACATGAACATGAACCGGGTGACTTAGAATAAAGCATCATCAAGCAAATACATCAAAATACATTCAATATTTATAAATCAAGCGTGAAAAAGGGCTTTCAGCGCACACATGTATCCTCGGTCTACAACAATTAACTGCCTCCTTTCTGTCACCGATGATGTTGGCCAATGATGCATCATTTCTCACGACAACATCATCCAACTCCTAGTGCCCAATACATTCTCAAAGCAACTGGAGTGATCTGCAACATTTCCATTCTCTTTTGTTGCAAATTCCATTCAATGTTTGCAACTAGATTGTCTCTATCCCTGGGCAGGTCATATATTTCACATGTTTGAGTGAGATTGTCTGAGAAAACGTCTAATCAGGGAGGAACTTAATGTGTGCACTGTCAATGTTGCTAGACAAGATATTTTATAAAAAAAATCACTTGATGTGCAACGTATTTCAGAATAAGCACAAAACTGCTATAGGAAGCAATCTTACATTTGCGTTGTTATAGGCCTTCGTGTAAAAGAAAAAAATTCCTTGAGGTGTCATTCAATAAGAAAAAAATGGGAAACTTCCTCATTGAGTTAGATGTCAGCGTCGCATCAGTACATGGCTATGATCGACTGCATGTAAACCAAATTTCAACAAAACAGCATCCTATGCTTTTCATGAATATTGGAGAGCTTCATGCAAATAGTTGTCTCACTTTCTGAAGTTGGTCCATAGCAACGTTTACATATGAAAAAAATATATATCAGAACTAGGTTGATGCTAAATTCAGGCTAACGTCATTGATGCATTTTTATATGAAAAAAAAAAATGTCATCCGATGGAGTACAATTTTAGATGTCTTTGTACTGTTCTACTGATGATGGTCTGACCACCTGTGGTTGTTTTGTCTAGTAATTAGTAGTTGCATAGAGTTTAATCTTAAACTGCTTCATTTAATGATGATTATAATGTTCGTTGAATTTCTTCTATTCATGCTGATTAGCTGAGACGAGAACACAGCAAAAGCACCAGAGAAAGAGCATGTTCTTTAAAACCATGGCATTCATGCTCCAGGGAAAATTCACATCAGGGCACATGCAGAGAACCAAAAAAGAAAAAAACACAACACAGGAACACGGAGAAAAAAAATCTGAAAACAGTAAAGGCCTTTAAAGAGTCGTACAAGTACACAAAAACGTCTTTACAAAACTGTGGTCGACCCCATACTATAGGCCTAAAGCCACATTAATATCAAGCAGAGGAGATATAATGCTCACAATAAAATGTTCGCACTATGTTCTCATTAAAAATGCAGAGATATTAGATTCGAAGATACAATTATTGTGAGTTATAGAATGACAAAACACAAAAAAACAAGGACGAGGAATGTAAATTACTGAAATGGCAACAATACACAAAAACAAGAAGGAGGAGAATGTAACTTACAGTAAGTGATCGGTACCCACTCATGTCAAGAGGAGTGACTGGAATTAAGGTTCTCCATATATTTGGAAACCCTGAAGTTGGATAAGCAGGGAATGTTTCCTCTTCACAAGTAATCTCAACTAATCGTCCCTTACAAAAGGTTTCCCTAAACCCCATTACAGATATAAATAGAATTTAGATATCATGAAATTGAAGTAAAAGGAAGAACAAGGTGTAAATAATAATGGTGAATTCCCACCTGAAAGCAAAGTTCAATCTGTCGATGAAATTTCTGGGAGGCGGAACTGAGACCATGACGGCGAGTGTCTCTCCCTTGGTGGGTTTCCAATTAGATATATGGAAATCAACTGGCCAGCGTTCGAATCCCAGTATCTGCATACAGGACTCGGATACGCTTTTCCATCCTTCTGTCGGGTCCTTGGCTCTCTCAATAGCTTGATGTGCATTGGGGAAGTGGTGATTAATATGCCCAAATTGGAATTGGAAATCAATGTTCCTTCTTAAGCTGACAGTGGGCTTAGTTTCAAATGCAGATGATTTATTTAACATGGGCAGAACGACTGAATTCTCAGAAGAGCAGTGTTTGCTTAAACCTTCAGGGCGTTTATCCCTACCCATAGTTCGAAAAAGCGCTTCCAATTGGACTGAAGTAAAAACTGGGTAAGTTTAATATGCAGCTCCATGAGATAATTGGGCCAACTGTTTGGGCTTTTTCATATTCGTTTTTATTTGAATTTGGTGAATCAATTTGACTTGAAGTTCATTGTCTAATGGATTGAAATTGTAAGTTCTGATTCTATGGATTGGAGGATGTTAGCGAGTTTAACAAATAAATGTATTTTGGAGTCGCGCAATTTACATGTAAACACTTGTAGTTTATTTAAAAATTAATTTTAAATTATTTTAATAAAATCAATAAATGTATTTAATTTCAAAATGTTGTATTTTGGTATTTTATTTTATGTATTTTGGTATTATATGATAATAACTAGTTTAATTATATAAATGTTGTGATTAATCAAAAGAGTCATATTCATAAATTAAATCATTATATAAACATAGATATACATCAATCTATAATAAAAATCAAAACACTTACTTTATAATATATATGAGGGTGGCAAGTTTTTTTTTACTTTTAATTTAGGAGTCTAGTTTTTTTCCATTGTTGTGTAGAGTTCAAATTTACATTCCACTCTTGATATAATTAACAAAACAAATGATAGTCTTAAAATTTTGGTCAATTGGTCGAGTCCTCGTACAAATATTTAATATCCATGAACCACATAGAAAAAATATATATATAAAATATAAAACAAAATGTATTAATTATAAGAATGTTCAATATATAAGTTAAAAATATATACATTTAAAAAAACTTGGAACAATATTTTTTACCATGGAGATTTACCCCATATTTACTATGGAGATTCCTCATCTATAAAGAGGCTTTGTTACAATACCATGGGCCAATACCATGGCTCATCAACACCACTTGTCCAAAAAACCACACACTTGTTTATATGACATTTTTTTAATTATTCAATTTAATTAAAAGGACAAAAATGGCATAACTACTTTGGAGATGAATCTCAACCTTTGACTTGTGTATAATACTAAGAATATTTTAGAATATTCCATGGAGGTTAAATCCCTACCATCCACTTAATAATTATCGAAAATTAAATTAAAATTATGGAAACCCTCTTCCAAAATAGGCATGTCTATTGGCATAATTAATGATAGTGGAAATAATTGATTTAATGATAGTGCTTTGATTCCTCTATAATCTATGGTTAGGGAAATCATCATTTTTCCCTAAATCTACCCATGAGATAGGCATGGGGAGAGGAGCCATCTTCCTCTTATAGCAATGTTACCGTAGGCAATGCATGGACCAATCATTTGATAATAGGAGGAACCAATGGAACAAAACCAAGCGCTCGAACAAAGCATAGCTTTAAATCCCATGTGCCCACACTTGAACCAGCAACCGAAGCAGCTTTGCAGTCTCGCAAATATAGTCATTGCCTACCCAAGATAGCGAAGTATCCCAAATTTGAGATTAAATCTAGCGAAATTGGACAATACATTCAATTTATGCAAGATCAGGTCGTCATTGGGAAATTAATAGGGTTTTAGCGAATAAAAAGGCCTTAATTAAACTTTGATCCAAAACAAATGGAATCCAAAGGGACAAACAGGTTTGGAGCTTGGAGCTAAAGGATTTTTCATTATTATCTTTGCCAACCTAGAGGATCGCACTCAAATATTTGATGGGGGCACATATTTTTTCAACTTGGCTAGGCTATATCTTTGTTTCTAAATGGAAAGATTCAACCCTAATAATTAAAATTCCATGGCTTCTCCAATATGGATTCGCTTATTTTTCCTCTTGAGGGGGTTTTGGGAGGAAGATACCCTCGAGCACATCGACAATGCATTGTGTCATTGAAGGCATTAGAGGTGACTAGAAGATGCAGATGCACTTCATACACTAAGATGTGTGTATACATGGATATATCCTAACCTCTCTAGGCATCAATTGATATTTACTATCAGGATAAACTATGGAAGCAACCTCTAGACTACAAACACATACCTCTCAAATGTAAGAGATGCCACGATTATGGGCATCTATTTAGATTGTGCCCTTTTTCAACCAGATCTCCCTCAATGATAAGATCCTTTGTTGAATAAAGAGGGTTTCATCCAACCAAACCCTAAGCGAAAGCACCACGTTCCTGCAACTTGAAGGATCAAGATCTAGGGGCTTCCACTCAAAATAGCTTTGAATCCCTTGTTAATCCCTAGTCAAGGGATAAGGAGAAAGGGTCTGAGGAGGAGTCAAAAGATTCATTAGAAATAAGAATTAAGCATCCTAAAGAAGACTCCATAAATGTACCCTAGCCATCAATTGTTCAAGAACAACGAGAACCATACCATGTCCTAGATAATGAGACTATAATGGCAGAAGTGTCATAGTAGGAGGAACTAGAAGTAGTAGAGGAAACAAACTTAGACTCCCTATACTTCCAAGCAATTGTAGAAAAATGGAAAGAAATGTTGGGTATGTGTTATATTCTTTCCACGATTAATCGCACGTGAAGGGGGGTCACAAGGGGGGTGACAGACCCCCATGTTTGTTGCGCCGGGCGTAGAGGGGGGGCGACAGCCCCCCCCTGTTCAGGGGTTTGCAGGGGGCGGGTAGCCCCCTGTGTGGGGTCCAGGGCAGCGGCCCGGGAAAAAAATTGTGGACCCTATTCTTCGGTGGGCGGACCCGCCTATGGTTATGTGCATGGGTTTGCACATGGTTTTGGGGCATGATGGTTTTCGACCCCTGGTATTTTGTAGATCCGGTCAAAGGGAACTATGGTTATGTTCTAATCTAAGGTTAATGGATTGGGGTTTATGAATGATTCGGCATGTATATATATGTGTTGTGACACTAAAAGGAATATAATGAAAAATAAAGCTGGTAGTACCAGTTTTGGGATCTAGGGGAAAAATCTCTGTGTATATCTGTTTTATGTTTTATGCTCTCGTTATTGTTTAATAATTCATTTGCAGATAATTTATGTACAAGGTTAAAACCTACATTTGGCATCGGAGTTGTTTCAGCTTCAAGGGGACGCCTTTGCTGCTGAGGGGTTTTTTGCTCGGGCCTGTGGTAGACCCTGTTCAGTGGGAGATCTACGATATCGATTCTTGCGGTGAAAGAAGACTGCGAGCAATGGAAAGATAAACATCGAGAAATTTAATGGTCAGAATTTTGAGTTGTGGAAGCTCAAGATGGAGGATCTGCTGGTGGATAAATATCAACAGATCGCGGTAGATCCGGGTACTAAACCAACAACAATGTCAGATGAAGACTGGGTGAAGTTGGATCAAAAGGCAAAGAGCACAATACAGTTGTGTATCTCATATTCGGTATTGTTGAATGTATCTGGGGAAGCTACGACAAATACTTTGTGGGTCAAGTTAGGGATTTTGTACCAATCTAAGTCTCTGATGAATAAATTGTTTCTGCGGAAAAAGTTGTATAACCTGAGGATGAAGGATGGAAACTCGATGACAGAGCATCTGAACGCCTTCAATACTGTGGTAAGTCAGTTGTAATTTGTTGATATTAAAATCTCAGATGAAGATAAGTGTATCAGTTTGTTGTGTTCTCTACCATATTCGTGGGACAATCTGGTTATTGCAATAGGTAGCAATACAACTACCTTGAAATTTGATGAAATTGTCTCAGCCTTGCTGTCGAAGGAAATGAGACACAGAAATATGGAGGGCCAGAAAGGAGATGCCTTATCTGTACGAGGAAGGTCCCAGAACAGAAACAAAAATAAGTTTTCGAGTGGGAGATCCAAATCTCCAGGAAAGCCTGTAAAGGTGCGCTGGAAATGCGGAAAGGAAGGGCACTACAAAAAGGGTTGCAGATCTAAAGCTCCTGAGAAAGGAAAGGGATCTGATGATGCTCCTTCTGTAGAGGCAAAAAGCACCTCAGATGAAGGTGGGGATGTGTATTTGTCTTCTTCATCAAATACACATGTAGATCACGAGGCATGGTTGATTGACTCAGGTGCATCCTTTCACTTCACTCCCCATATGGAGTGGTTCTGTGAGTATGAGAAGTATGATGGTGGTGATGTCTTCTTAGGGTATGATAGGAAGGCCAATCTTCAGATGTGGAAAATTCAAGTTGAAGCTGCAAGGTGGAAGGATTAGAACACTTCTTAGTGTTCTGCATATTCACGCATTGGCCATAAATCTGATTTCTTTAAGCAAGATGGATGATGCAAGTGTAGAAACAATGTTCGAGAAGAATACCTGCAAGATGGTTCGGGGAGCACTGGTATTAATGCAGGGAGTTCGGATTGGAACTCTGTACAAGTTTTGAGGTAGCATTATTATTGATGAGTGCAACAGTTTTGTGGTTCCTGGAAATGGATCGGAAAGCCTAATGGTCTCTGGAGAAAAGACCATGCTATGGCATCAAAGGCTTGGACATATTGGAGAGAAGGGCCTTCAAATACTGCATGGTAATGGTATGGTAGAAGGTATGTCCAATTTCTCTCTGGATTTCGATTTCTGTGAACATTGTGTATATGGGAAGCAAAATCGAGTGAGTTTTCCTTCTTGTGCTAAGAGGGCGAACAAGATATTAGAGCTTGTGCATAGGGATGTGCTTGGACTTGTGTCGGTTCCATCACTGGGTAAGTATGTGTACTATGTTTCATTCATAGATGACTTCTTAAGGAATACATGGATATATTTCTTGAGGAAGAAATCTGAAGTCTTTGACAGATTTAAAGAATTTAAGGCTCTGGTGGAAAACCATACAGAGAAGAAGATAAAGGTGATGAGGACAGATAATGGTGGAGAATTCTGCAAGAAGGAATTTGAAGAGTTCTGTAATAAGTGTGGTATAGCACGGTAGAAGACTACTTCATACACACCTCAGCGAAACAGAGTTGCAGAAAGAATGAAAAGAACGTTGATGTAAATGGCAAGAAGCATGGTCAATGGTACCGGGTTATGAAAGGTGTTAGAAAATTATATATTACAGAGCAATGCAACACGTAAAATATGTGGAAAACACAAGCACACAAAACACATAAAACCAGAGAGACACAGATATACGTGTTTCACCCAGTTTGGGCTACATCCACCACGAACAACCAGTCATTCCTTTCTATTATCCAGCAAAATGAAGAGACATAGCCTACATCAGATCCGCTGTAATATCCTCTGTTCTCTCTCACAGTCTCCCTCTCTATTTCTCGCTCAGAGAATACACATACAATACACAGCTACAATACAATACCCTCATACAAAGAGAGGGGTTTCCTTCTAGGGCAAAAAACCCTAAATTAAACATATCTTCTACCGTCAGATCATCCGCCTAATGAACAGCCCAGATTGACTAGAAATTACTATACTTTTACAAGGCAATTTTACATCTATTTTTAGCTTCAGGGGCGCTGCCCCCCAAACCCTCGCCGGGGGACCGCTGGCCCCCAGACCCCCCAGCCGAGGGGTCAACCCCCCCAGACCTCACGGGGGGGACAAGTCCCCCCCTTTTGGAGGGGTGTACAGTTTTCCTGGGGTATACATCTGGCTAAAACAAGGATCTCTGAATCATGATGAAAATCAGGCTCCACACCCAATAATCTCCCACTTGGAGACTGATTGTAGCAACTCCACCGTTGCTTCATTTGCTGGACAATGACTCCTCTTTAGACCTGGTTGTTTCTCATCTTTATCGTCATCCTTGAAGACCAATTGAAACTGAGCATATTCTCAGTTTCTCCCTGGTTACAACTTTTGTTAGCATATCTGCTGGATTATGGTTAGTGTGTATCTTTTCCAGCTTCAACTGTCCATCTTAAAATACTGACCGTATGAAATGGTACTTGAGCTGTATGTGTTTAGTCCTGAAATGAAATGTTGAGTTCTTTGCAATATGAATGGCACTTTGGCTATCACTGTATAACGTACCCATATCATGATTCTTACCCAATTCATCCATAAACATTTGTAACCAAATCATTTCTTTACTAGCCTCTGTAGCAACAACATACTCTGCTTATGTTGTTGAAAGTGCAACAACACTTTGGATTTTTGAAACCCAACTGATAGTTGTTCCACCTACAGTAAATACATACCCTGTAGTGCTCCTCCTGTTATCTCTGTCACTTGCCATATCTACATCAACATATCCTTGTAGAGTAATGTTTGAACCACCAAAGCATAATGCTTGATTTATGGTACTGTTGTAGCCCCTACAACACCCTCCAAAAAGACCACCATTTCAAATTTTTGGAGCCCCTTGAAACTAAAGAGAAACCAAGTGAGGAACCCTTAAGGCCAAGTCGCCAAGTCGCCAAGTCGCAAAGTTAAACTATTGATGAAAACTGTGACCCCGCGACCTTGCGACCCCGCGACCCCAGGTCGCCAGGTCGCAGATCTCCAATTTTAATGAAAAGTGCGACCCTGCGACCCCAGGTCGCCAGGTCGCCAGGTCGCAAGGTCGCAAATATCCAATTTTAATGAAAAGTGCGACCCAGCGACCTTGCGACCCCGCGACCCCAAGTCGCCAGGTCGCAAGGTCGCTAGGTCGCAAAACGCTGGAATGAATAGATTTGCGACCCAGCGACCCCGCATTAAATGCCCGCACGTGCGACCTTTTATATAAAGGAGGTCGCTAGGTCGCATTTTACACATTCAGCGATTTGAAAGAAAACGCCTCTGACAGCTCGACTGGCGCGATTTTCCCAGGTAAGTTGCCATTTCCTCCTGCTTTTTCCATTATGAGCATTTCTTACCAAACCCATGTCCCCTTAGGCCTTTAAATTGACCCTTGTCTGAGCTTTTACATTTTTTGTTTCAATTTAGGAGTGTTTTGTGACCCTGCTTTCTCCACAAATGTCCAACCTCACCACACTTCTGGTTCAAACTCTCATAGCCTTGTCCCTTGCTCTTAAAACCATTCCTCAGCTATGCCTGGACCCAGCTAGCTTATAAATTCTCAAGAGGAGGGAGAAAAGAAACCTTACGGCCGCGCGCGTGCAAAACCCCCCGGCAAGCCTTATCGCGACCTGCGACCCAGCGACCTAGTCGCGAGGTCGCAAAGTCGCATTTTCTTCAGATTTCTGTAATCTGCGACCCAGCAACCCACCGACCCAGTCGCAAGGTCGCAAGGTCGCATTTTTCCGATTTTTGGGAGATTTGCGACCCAGCGACCTGGTCGCGAGGTCGCAAAGTCGCATTTGCCTCTGTCTTTGAATTTTGCGACCCTGCGACCAAGACACAAGGTCGCAAGGTCGCATCTGAGCTTATTCTTACACCCTGCGACCCAGTAAAACCAGTGTCCCAGTTTTGTGTCTCAGCTAAAATTCAGTGCTAAATTGTAATTGGCTTTATATCATCATGTCGTTCTTATCATGGGATTCATTTATGAATTTTCCAGGTGAACTCCAAGAAGACATAGAGTGCATACCTGTTTGATCAGATTCTAGTGACATGGCACCTCCGCTGTCCCAGAAGAAAGACAAGCAAGTGGTGGAGGAAGTTGATGAGCTGAGCATGGTATCCCCACCCCCAATATACAAGGATACACTATGTACGTTTGCAAAAGATGACAGCATGAGATGGTACCAAGTGTAACATGAGTTTGCCATACCGCAAGAGGATTTCCCAGAAGATCTCCCAGACTGGGAAATATACTTGGCAGTCAAAAGGTCCAAACTACATCTGGCAGGGGCACATCCAGCCATATTTCCATGTCCAGAAGTTATAGACTGGATCATACAAAAGACGGATCCCAAGAAGTTTGTGATCCGAGACAGTGAAGGCAAGGCTTTCGCTACACTTGTAGGCGCAGATGCCCACGTTTATTACTCGTTGCCTCGCCCAAAAGAGCACTTCACACTAGAATGGGCTATTTTTCACGCAGTTCCTGTTGTTGATACTATTAGACAATGGTGGGAGGAGCCCGAGAAATTTAAAGTTAAGAAAGACCAAGAATATCCGGTGGCTAGCCTGAGAAAGGTTTATAAATTAGTTGCCGCCATGCTTTGCAGGCTTTACGGGCGCCCGGATTGCCCCACTTTCAGCGGCAGTTGGGCTACTATCATGGAGTATGTGACAACACATGGCACCCGTTTCAACTGGGCCGGCATACTGATGACTTCGATGCAGACAAACTTGTCCGCGGCATTAGCCCCAGATGAGGGAATGCCTTCCAAATTTTACATGGCCTCGTACTTACTGGATGCTGTCTGCGCAAGATTACACTTTGAGGGATGGGCACACAACTGGGACTCCGAGCAATCTCGTGCAATTCATCTGCAAATCAGGGTATTTTGGGAGTCCAAGTAAAAACAGGATATAGAGCAGATCTCCCAAGTATTTATCCCCTCTCTATACAGAAACTTATTTGGCCAAGACGCCCCCTGCATGTCTTGGCGGGCCAAAGAGACTCTAGTCAAAGTGGCACATTGGTTCCCTTTCCCTGGATATACCTTCATCCGAGTCTTTGGATCTTACAGGGCACCACATGCTATGCCTCGCTTTGTTACAAACAAAATGCTCCTTCAGAAAGTATGCTTCCAGATGTCTCAAGGCTTCTCCAGCGTCCTGTCTAAAGGAAAAAAGAAGCTGTGGCCCACGCTACCCCTCACCATTGGCGCGTGCATAGTTAAAGACTTCAAGGAAGTAGCGGCGGAGGGAGAAGCAATGAAAAGCTATCAGCTTGGGGCGCTAGAACACCGAACATATGACCCGGAGAGAATAGTTCTTGAACACTGCCTGAAAGCTAAATTCAAGTGGACTTATAAGCATATTGAGCGCCCGATAGAAGATGAAAGGAGGAACTGGTATAATGCTGAGAGACAATTTGCTCCGGGAGTAGACGTGGTCCAAGAAGATCCGGACGATCAGAGCCTGGAAGACAGAAGTCGTCAGTTGGGAGGTTCCTCTTCCTCTTTACCCAAGAAGTCTCGAACCAACACAGGGCTTGCCACATCTATCCAACAGAAAGAAGCAGAAGCAAAAGCCCAACAAGAAAGGGAAAAGAAGATAAAGGAGGATGAGGAAGAACACCAAAAGATTGCGACAGCAACACAGAAGAAGAAGCAAGCCAAGGAGGCCAGGAAAGAAAAAGAGGAAAAGGAGGCACAGGCCGCAGCAGAACGGACGCTCAAAGCAGAACTGGACAAAGCAGAAACTGAGCGTCAAAAGAAGGCCGAACAGGCTGCTGCAGCTGAGCGGAATAGGAAGGCCGAAGTAGAAGCAGCAGCAGAAACTGAACGCCGGTGAAAGGAAGAAGAGGAAAAGAACAGAGAAGAAAAAAACGACGACATGCTAGAAGACATCGAGGTGACTCCCCTCGAGATACCTCTGGGCGGTACCAAGCTCTCTGATGTTAGATCCCCCCAGGGGCAGGAAGAGGATGTATTTGATCTCACCAGACTCACATTCGATCAATTCTCTTTCAAAATCCGGCAAGAGAAAAAAAGGTCTCTGGCGCAAAGTCCCTCTGCTACATCCACAGTTGCAACAGGCAAAGACATAGTCCTTGATACCAGGACTAATCCTGTAATGATAGCATCGGCAGGTACTGCTTTCGCCGCAGCCACAAAAGAGAACGTAACTAGGATGAGTAGAGAAATAGTCTCTCTGCAAAATAGACTGCAAGCAGTTGAGCAGCGTGAGAAAAAAGCAGAACAGGAGAAATCAGAGTTGAGAGCAGAAGTTCAACAACTCCGAAACCAGACTCCACCAGTAAATGAAGTCCCACTGGCCATTTTTAAAGAGTGTGAAGTATTAGAAGTAACCATGAGGCAGGTGTATGGAGATATGTTCACCATCAAACAAATAGTCGCCCCACTGGTAAGAGCCAGAGCAGAAACCAAGAAAAAGCACGAGCAGCTCAGGGAGGCTTCACAGGCCTTAGACAAAATGATGGGCTGGACAGTACAATACCCTCAGGCACCTGAAAATGTGCCCAAGAGAGATTGGATTCATACACAGGATGCTAAGGTTCAGCTCCGTATGGCAATACAGTCTAAGGACAAACTATCTAAGGACCTGGACAAAGTAATGTCTTCATACAATCACCTGATCAATGGTATCGACTCAATGCACACTTTGCACCACATTCCATCGCTTGGGGCATTGGACGAGGAGAAAACCTGGGAACAAGTAGATCAGGACATCCATTCATTTCTGCAGCCTATCAAGCAAGCCGCTGCTGCTCCCGAACCCGCAGCATCTCAAGAACATCTGAGTCAGTTTATTGCCACTCCGGTTCGGATTTATACCAAACTTGCCTCTCTTTCAAACCAGATCTCACAGAAAAGGGAAACACTAGTGCCAAATGCTTTGGAATGCATGCATCGGTTGAAGGAAGAGGTTCCTCTGGTTTCCCCGATAGCGGCAGAGTACCAGAAATGGCAAGATTTTCTCAAGGAGCAGCAGATTGATGCCCCTGACCTCAACATTACGCGTCCATCTCCACAGCCCAGCAGCAGCAAGTCATGAGCAGCAGTTAGAGGCAGGTCGCAGGTTGCACTGTCTACCCAGGTCGCAGGTCGCACTGTCTACCCAGGTCGTAGGTCGCACTGTCTACCTAGGTCGCAGGTTGCACTGTCTTCCCAGGTCGCAAGTCGCGCATACCAGACAGGTCGCAGGTCGCAACCTCTTCAAGGTCGCGGGGCAACTCAACGGGCAGGCAGGCGAAAAGTCGGGAAGCCCAAAGGGCAAGTTTTGGGCTATAAGACTCCGTACGGGGAAAGTGTAAAGGGCTTTTTCTTTTTGGGAACTCAAGAGCTACATGGCATTGTATTGAAAGATTATAATCTTGTGCGTATGAATACAGATTCTTGTTAAAACACCCTATGGTTATGATGTGTTTTGTTGTGCGAACACTGTGTGTATTCCTTGTACAGTTTCAGAACATCCTATGATTAATGAAGTTGCACTCCTTATGTCATCATTTATGCGTCTGTGTTGTATCAATGATGTTCATTTATCATCTGCTCTATTAATGAACGTTAATAAACTATTTTGTTAGCATTTCGTTTTATCTTTCAGAAAGTAAAGGGGTATCTCATCATAAAGAACTATTTCTTTGTGGTCGGACTACCTTATAAGCATGACCCCCAAAGATGTGTTGCTAATGACATCTCCTGAGGTGTACGTGCTTTATTTATAATCTTGCTACGCATAGTGTTTGATTCGTGTTTAATGCATCAATCCTGTATTTTGTATCATGTGAATAAGTGTATGTCCGCAGGTTCAATCAGGTTCTTTTGAGACCGAAGGAAAAGCGTCTTAAGCCGTAGCCGTACCCACACCCTGGACGGGATCCCTACTCCAAACGGTTCAAGGTCTAATCGGGACTTTCTACCGGGGAGATCCCCTACTGTTGGCCGGACAAATTTTCCCGTCAACAGGTACCTCTCAAATATTTGAGAATCCATTTCACTACCATCCAATGTTCTTTTCCTAGATTGTTCATGTACCTGCTTACAACTCCCACTACATGTGCAATTTCAGGCCTTGTGCAGACCATTGCATACATTAAGCTTCCAACTATTGATGCATATGGAACTTTAGACATATAATCCATTTCTTCTTGGGTCTTGGGGCACGTCTCCTTACTAAGTTTGAAATGGATAGCAAAAGGTGTACTAACTAGTTTTGCATTCTGCATATTAAATCTTTTCAATACCTTTTGTATGTACTCATTCTGAGATAGTGTTAATTTGCGATTTTTCCTGTCTCTAGTTATTCTCATACCAAGGATTTGTTTTGCAGCTCCAAATCCTTCATTGCAAATGAATTTGCCAATTTTCTTTTGAGCACATTTATTTCCTGCATGTTAGACCCTCCAACAAGCATGTCATCTACATACAATAACAATATAATATAGCTGCCATCATTTTTCTTTTTCAGATAAACACAATGATTAGAGTGACATCTAGTATAGCCTTGTTCAGACATAAACCTACCAAATTTTAGATACCACTGCCTTGGAGCCTGTTTTAAGCCATACAAGCTCTTCTTTAACTTGCACACTAATTTTTCTTTCCCTTTGACCTCATATCCTTCTAGTTGTTCCATATAGATCTCTTCCTCCAAATCTCCATGGAGAAATGTTCTCTTTGCATCTAACTGTTCAAGATGTAAATCTTCCGCTGCTATAAGACTTAAAATAGTTCTGATTGAAGTCATATTAACAACAGGAGAAAATATTTCATCAAAATCAATACCTTTCTTTTGTGCAAAACCCTTCACCACAAGTCTAGTTTTGTACCTTTGTTTTCCTCCATCTTCTTCCTTCAGCTTGTAAACCCATTTATTCTGCAATGTAGTTTTACCTGCAGGCAACCTGACTAAGTCCTAAGTCTGGTTATGCATTAAGGAGACCATCTCTTCTTCCATGGCTAGCTCCCACTTCTTCCTGCTTTCAACCTGCATTACTTCTTCATAACATTTGGGTTCACTAGAATCAGTCAACAATAAATAATATAATGAAGGAGAGTATCGTTCAGGGGGTCTACTTATCCTGGTAGATCTTCTGACACCACTTTCAAGTGTTTGAGGTGCTTGTTCCTATTGTGGTGGTTGTTGTTGCTGTGGCTGTTGATTATTATTATTTTCAGACACCTTTAATTTTTCTGTGATCTCATCAAGAACTGTGTATTCTTTGTTTTCCTTTTCCTGTTTCTTTTACTGCAACTGATTCTTATACAATACCTTTTCATTGAATATTACATCTCTTCTCCTAACGATTTTGTGATTTTCATAATCATATAAGCGATAACCAAAATCATTAACACCATATCCAATAAAGGTACATTTCTTTGATTTTGCCTCAAGCTTTGTTCTGTTTTCTTTATTAATATGGACAAAGGCCTCACAGCCAAAAGGCTTTAAAAAATAGTAGTTTACCTTTTTACCTGTCCATGCTTCCTCTGGAATACCACCATCCAAGGAACTTGAAGGCCCTCTGTTTATTAGATAAATAGTAGTATCTACAACATCTGCCCAAAATTGTAAAGGAAATCCTGCATGTAATCTCATGCACCTTGCACGCTCCATGATTGTTCTGTTCATTCTTTCTAACGCACCATTTTCTTGTGGTGTTCTTGGAACTGTCTTCTCTTTGCGAATTCCATGCTCTGAACAGTACCTATCAAACTCTTTGCTGCAATATTCACCTCCATTATCTGATCTGAGACACTTCAACTTATTTCTCGTCTCGATCTCAACCAAAGCTTTCCATTTCTTGAAAATATCAAATACATCAGATTTATTCTGAAAACAATAAATCCAAGTTTTTCTAATTGCATCATCAATAAAATTAACATAATAACGAGAGCCATCAAGAGATGATACCTGAGCAGGTCCCCATACATCTGTATGCACAAGCTCTAATTTTTCGCTCTTCTTTTCTTTCCCAACTCTGAGAAATCTGTTGAGATTTATTTTAATTAAATTTGGAGAAAATCTCAAGAATGTGACAACAATAGGATTTGTTGCTAAATTGACTCCATCTAATTCTGATGTGGAGTTATTGCATCCTATATTTGTTGTGAGTGAATTTATGATTCAGTGTCTACTTCCAGCTATAAAATGTAAGCCCGTAGAGGCAAATTTGCATGAGGAATGTGAGGTGAGTGGAAGAGATGTGCAGATGAAAAACTCTGTTGTTGTAATTCTCCTTTTGCTGAATGAGATTGCCGATGCCCCTATTTGGTGGACGTAGCCCAGATTGGTTGGGTGAACCATGTTAAAATCTCTGTGTCTTTATGTTTTTCTGTTGTGTGTCTATGTGTTTTATTTATGTTTCCACTGTGTTTTACTCAACAATTGGTATCGGAGCTGCTTGAAGATCGAACTTGTGTTTAGACTGTAGATCGCAGCAGTGGGAGTGTGAAAGCCGCGGACGGTTAATTTGAAGAGTCCGCTGTGGAGAAAGCACAAGGAATCAGCGCCGTGAGAAGCAACGCCGTGAGATTTAATCTCTGCCATGCTAATTGGATGAACAATGTATGGAGGTTGAATTTTTTAAAGAGGCTGCACATAAACAAGGTGAGCTTGGAGGCTTAAGTGACTTTGTGGGTTGAGCCAAACCGTGGCTGTTAGTAAAGTCGTAAGCTGTGAACAGGCCGTGAGACCGAAAGCATTGAATCGACCGTGAGTCGGTTCAAGGTTCATTCCGCTGCCAGAGAGGCTACGAGGTAGCGCTGAGCTGGTTTATTGGCGTGCCAACGTTATGGTTGAGCGTAGACTGATATATGGAATCGATGAATGACGAGTCCCTGCCTGTAAATTCATTTCCATTCAAATGCGCCGTGAGCTTGGGTCTCCAGGTTCATAAAAAGTGAGTGGAAAGCCATTAAAGTTTTTTATGCCATTTTTTTTTAAAATCGATATGCCATTTTACAATCGGTTCATTGAAATGCCATTTTTTAATTAAAAATAAAAATAAAAAATAAAAAATAAATAAAAATAATAATAATTATAATAATAATAATAATTATAATAATAATAATAATAATAAAATAAAATTAAATTAAATAAAATTAAAAAAATAATAAAATAAAATAAAATAAAAAAAATCGATTTGCATTTCAATGTCTTAAGTGTAAATCGATTTTGGATTTGAGGTTTATTCAAATTCCGTAAGTTAAAATCGATTTGTATTAATACACTTTTTAAATCGATTTGAATTTGAGTTTTATTTAAATCGATTAAAGTGTAATATTGATTTATATGGGGTTTGTAAGGATTGGAATATTATATTATATATCAAGTTTCCATTAGATAGGGTCTAGGGCCTAGTTTTTTGTCTAAAAAGAGAATTTGATTAAAAACGGCAATTAAAGATCCATAGAAGATAAACATGGCAAAAACACAAAGTGTTCGATTTGAGATCGAGAAGTTCAATGGGAAAAACAACTTCGAGATCTGGAAAGTTAAGATGTATGATCTACTCGTGCAACAAGGCGTGGCGAAGGCGCTGTTGGGAAAAGCCAAACAACCTTACACCATGACAGATAATGAATGGAGTGACATGGATGAAAGAGCACTGAGCGACATTCGATTGTGTTTGGCAGATGATGTTTTGTTTAACATCATGTCAGAGAAAACTGCTACTAGTTTGTGGACAAAGCTTGAAAAGCTGTACATGACAAAATCCTTAACCAATAGGATTCTTCTGAAGTGATAGTTGTATAGTTTGCGCATGAAGGAAGGTACGACGATAACTTACCATCTGAATACCTTTAATACTCTCTTGGTGAAGTTAGAAAGTATAGAAGTAAAATTTGAATCAAAAGATAAAGCTGTAACTTTATTATGCTCATTGCCCGAGTCATGGGATCATTTTGTTACTTCTATAAGTCTTAGTTCATTAGAAACCCTTGAATTTGATGATGTTGTTGGAGCTTTGATGTCTGAAGAAACAAGGAAAAGGTCAAATTCAGAAACCTCTGCATCAGAAGCAATGATGGTCAGAGGTCATTCTAAAGAAAGACGCTTCAGTAAGCACAACAACTCACGTTCAAAATCGAAAGGGAAGAAGAGTAAGGTAAAGTGTTGGTTTCGTGGCAAATCGAGACATTTGAAGAAGGACTGTTGGAAGAGATAGCAAACATCCAAAGGAGACTCTTCAACAGAGAAGAAAGAAGCAAACACGACAGATACAGGTTCGGCATCCGTTTCAGGTATGAGTGATGAAGTGTTATCAGTTGGTTTGTCTAATCATGATCAACATTAGTTATTAGATTCTGGTGCGTCAAATCACATGTGCATTCATAGAGAGTGGTTTAAATCTTATAAATCAATCAATGATGGAGTGGTTTACATGGGAAATGATGTCTCATGTAATACTGTGGGAATTGGTAGCATCCAGATTAAAATGTTTGATGGGACAATAAAATTTTAACTGATGTAAGACACGTGCCTGAAATAAGAAAAAACCTCATTTCACTAGGAGTGCTAGACACAAATGGATATAAAACCTTTATTCAAGGTGGAGTAATGAAAGTTTATAAAGGAATTTTACTAGTAATGAAAGCAAAGAAGGTTGGAAATCTTTTTGCTAGAAGGAAGAACAATAGTCGATCATGCTTCTACAAGATTCAAAATCATATAATTCTATTCGCTTATGGCATCAAAGGTTAAACATATGAGCAAAAGAGGATTAAAAATTTTATCCATCGTAATATTTCCGGTTCAAAATCTTGCTGACTCTCTAATTATCGTCTATTTGGGAAACAAAGCGCTTAAGCTTAAAATCGAAACATACTAGTAAGGGAATCCTTGATTATATCCATTCATGTTCGGGTTCCATCTCCATAACCATATGAGGATCATCATATTTTTTATCTTTTATCGATGATTTCTCTAGAAAAGTGTGGGTCTATATGTTAAAGAAGAAGTCTAATGTATTCACAGTTTTCAAACAGTTTATAGCATTAGTTGAAAACATCACTGGAAGAACCATTAAATTTTTAAGAATTGAAAATGGTGGGGAGTTTAATTCAAAGGATTTTGATAATTATTGCAAGGACGCTGGGATCGAAAGACATAAAACCACTATATATACTCCTCAGCAAAATAGAGTTGTTGAACGCATGAACATGACTCTCTTAGAGAGAGCAAGAAGTATGCTTAGTAATGCCAATTTGCAGAAGGAATTGTGGACAGAAGCAGTTTCTATAGCTTGTTACTTGGTAAATCGATCACCATCAATCGCAGTATAATAGGATGTAATTCTCGCAGAGGGCGAGCGTCATCTCAGATTATTCTAACCAAAGTTATGGCTGTAGATGCATATGCTCCTCTGCCCAAAACATCGTTCTAAATTAGATCCTAAATCAAAAGACATATCTTCATTGAGACAGACCAAGAGACAACAACAAAGGATCCTACTACTCACAAGATCAACACATGGGAGATGTTAAATCAACTCAATCTTCACTGATAATCCATTTTTTTCTTGTAAGATAAACGAACAGATCTTTAAGCAAGCCTCAATATATCAGTTTTAAAACCACTAAATACCGATGATAGAAAGATTTGCCAGAACAAGTTTCAGATGCAGATCATGAACATGTTTCAGATGCAGATCATGAAGAAGTTCCTTCAGATAATAATCAACAAATTGTGGAAGAACTAGAAACATCTTTAAGGAGGTCCATGAGAATGAGACGTCCTCCTAAAAGGTATGATGATTATGTTACTTCAGTTGCTTTAACTGCTAATGATGATGAAAATTTGTGCTATCAGGAAGCTGTAGAAGGTTCTAACAATTATAAGTGGAAAGAAGCTATGAAGGATGAGATGAAGGCATTAGACAAGAATGCCACATGGGATCTGGTGGAAATTCCTAAAGACAGAAAAACTGTGGGATGTAAATGGGTTTACAAATTGAAAAGGGGTGTTGATGATAAAGATAGGTACAAAGAAAGGTTGGTCGCAAAAGGCTTTTCTCAGAAAGCAGGCATTGAATTTCATGAAATATTTTCACCAGTTGTAAAAATTGTTTCAATTCGGATTGTGTTAGCATTAGTTTCTTTTCTTGATTTAGAATTACAGCAACTAGATGTTAAAACTACATTTTTACATGGAGATTTAGATGAGGAGATTTACATGGAAGAACCGGAAGGGTTTGTTCAAAATCACAACAAGAAATTTGTCTACAGGCTCAAGAAATCATTTTATGGTCTGAAGTAATCGCCTCGAAGATGGTACAAGAAATTTGATTCTTTCATGTTGAGTCAAAATTTTATAAGAAGTAAATATGATCATTATGTTTAATTTAAGAAATTTAATAATGGCATGTTCATTATCTTAGTGTTATATTTTGATGATATGTTTTTAGCAAGAAAAAGCATAAGTGAGATCAACAGGTTAAAGGCTCAGATGGCTAGGACATTTGATATGAAAGATCTAGAAGCAGCAAGACAAATTTTGGGCATGGATATTTTCAGAGATAGGAGCAATGGTAAGTTGTGGCTATCACAAAAGAAGCATATTGAGAAAATACTCTTAAGGTTTGGTATGAACAATGTGAAGCCTGTTTTAGTCCCTTTAGTTTCCCATTTTAAGCTTTCTTCGAGTTTATGTCCTAACACAAATGAATAAAAGGAATATATGTCTTGAATTCCATATGCCAATGTAGTATGTTTTTTGATGTATGTGATGGTTTGTACTCGACCAGATATTTCACATGCAGTTGGGGTTGTCAGTAGGTATATGGAAAATCCAAGAAAAGAACACTGGTCAACAGTGAAATGGGTGCTTCGGTATCTGAGAGGCAGTCATGATTATTACCACTAAAATGGTATAGCAATTTGTTTCATTATGGATATGTTGATTCCGATTTTGTAGGTGATTTGGATAAGAGAAGGTCAACTTCAGGATATGTCTTTACTCTTGTAGGTGGAGCTATTAGCTGGATGTCAAAGCTACAAATTTTTTTTGCTTTATCCACTACAGAAGTAGAATACATCGCTGCTTCACATGCTTGTAAAGAAGCGATTTGGTTGAAAGGTTTCTTTGGTGAGTTTGGTAGGTTGCAAGACAACATAAAGTTATTTTGTGATAGTCAAAGTGCAATTCATTTGGCTAAAAATCTAGCCTATCATATTAAATCAAATAATATACCTATAAAGTACCATTTTGTAAGATAGTTTATCACTGAACGGGGAGTCTCTCCTAAAAAAGTGCATACAAAGGAAAGTTGTGCAGACATGTTCACGAAACCAGTTTTACTAGAGAAGCTACGATGGTGTCTCGCTTCTCTTTGGCTTAAGAGATAAAAATAATAATGAATAGGGCATCGGGCATGGTGGCGTCAGGAGATTGTTAAGATTTCTTTTAATTAAATTTGGAGAAAATCTCATTAATGTTACAACAATAGGATTTGTTGCTAAATTGACTCCATCTAATTCTAATGTGGAGTTATTGCATCCTATATTTGTTGTGAGTGAATTTATGATTCAGTTTCTACTTCCAGCTATAAAATGTAAGCCCGTAGAGGCAAATTTACATGAGGAATGTGAGGTGAGTGGAAGAGATGTGCAAATGAAAAACTATGCTATTGTAATTCTCCTTTTGCTGAATGAGATTGCCGATGCCCCTGTTTGGTGGACGTAGCCCAGATAGGTTGGGTGAACCACGTTAAAATCTCAGTGTCTTTATGTTTTTCTGTTGTGTTTCTGTGTGTTTTATTTATTTTTCCGCTGTGTTTTACTCAACAAAATCTGACTCTCTTCTGTTTTCGATAAATACAGTTCTCGCAAAAATCCAAATCAACATTCTTCAAACCCGACAACAAATTTCTTGAGTGGAGAATCTTCATCCCCTTCTCACTCATGTGTCTGAGCCTATGATGCCACAATGCTACATCTGCTCCTTTGGAAGTTAAAGCATTAAAAGAGTTATAAATACCATTGCATAAATACAATGTACCAACCTTTTCGCCTTTTGCTTTTACTAGGGCTCCTTTGGTGACCTTCCACGTTTTATCTGTGAAAGTTGTCACACAACCTTCACCGCCTAACTGCCTTGTTGAAATCAGATTTTTCTTCAGATCTGGAACATGCCTTACCTCCTTTAAAAGACATTGGTTTCCATTTTGTTGTTTTACAAGAAATGTACCCATTCCAACAATTTTACAGGGTTTATCATCACCCAAATGGACTTGTCCAAAATCTCCTTGAACATAGTCATGAAAATATTTCTTATCAGGTGGGGCATGGAATGAGGCCCCTGAATCTACAACCCAAGAATCAGTAACATTTTTGAAAGAAAGAATCAAAGCATCTTGTAACACATCACTTGTCACATTTGCTTCATGATTGTTTTCTTGTTGTGCGTCTTCTTCTTTTCCCTTCCGAGATCTACAATCTTTCTTTAGGTGTCCTTTCTTTCCGCATTTCCAGCACACTATCCCCGATCTAGACTTAGATCTGCCTTTCCTTGATTTACTGTGATATCCTGAGCTCTTTCCTCTTTCCATTCTTCTTCCCCTAGACTCTACACTCAAAGCATTACCCGATGTCTCACCGGAGCTTTTCCGTCGCATTTCCTCGCTAAGGATAGCACCGACAACATCATCAAATTTTAAAGTACTAGATCTAGAGACAGAGTTACTAATGGCCATAACTAAACCGTTCCAACTTTCTGGCAATGAGCACAGAAATAAAAGAGCCCTAACTTCATC
The DNA here is from genome assembly GCA_034641835.2 of Pinus albicaulis. NCBI lineage: Eukaryota > Viridiplantae > Streptophyta > Pinopsida > Pinales > Pinaceae > Pinus > Pinus albicaulis. Next base: position 793,855,804 of record CM076576.1, on the reverse strand, counting down.
ATCAAAGTTTACCCATACAAAACTTAACTGACTGGTAACTGTATTAAAATCATTTAAATGGTCTGCAACAAATCCACCTTCCGACATCTTCATATTAAATAAACGTTTCATGAGAAATACCTTGTTTGAGGCCAAGGGTTTTTTCATATAGTTTCGCCAATGCCTTAATCAAACCCTCTGTTGTTGTTTCCTTCGAAATATTGAAGGCTACCTAGGCCGCGAGGCACAACCGTACTGTGCCGAGTGCCTTTCTATTGATAATCTCCCATTATGTGTTTGTCATAGCCATCGACTTCTTTGTTTTTCAGCTCAATGGTAGGTACAGATCTTTCTGATACAGATAATCTTCCATCTGCATCTTCCACAACGAGAAGTTTTGGCCGTTAAATTTCTCGACCCTAAACTTACCATCTTTCGCCATTGCTCCCACTCGAACCAGGAACCCTTCTTTCCTGCGAGTTTATCAGCCAAATAGACCTTTGGCTCTGATACTAGTTGTTAGAAAATTATATATTACAGAGCAATGCAACACGTAAAATATGCGGAAAACACAAGCACACAAAACACATAAAACCATAGAGACACAGATTACGTGGTTCACCCTATTTGGGCTACGTCCACCCCGAACTGCCAGTCCTTCCTTTCTATTATCCAGCAAAATGAAGAGACACAACCTACAATAGATCCGTTGTAATATCCTCTGTTCTCTCTCACAGGCTCCCTCTCTGTTTCTCACTCAGAGAATACACATACAATACACAGCCGCAATACAATACCCTCATACAAAGCGAGGGGTTTCTTTCTAGGACAAAAAACCCTAAACTAAACATAACTCCTACCGTCAGATCATCCGCCTAATGAACGACCTAGATTGACTAGCATTACTATACTTTTACAAGACAATTTTACATCTGTTTTTAGCTTCGGGGGCACTTCCCCCGAAACCCTCGCCGAAGAATCGCTAGCCCCCGGACCCCCCAGCCGGGGGATCAGCCCCCCCGGACCCCACGGGGGGGACAAGTCCCCCCCGCACCCCCCCACTGCGGGGGTGTACAATATTCCTGGGGTATACATCCGGCTAAAACAAGGATCTCTTAATTAGGATGAAAATCAGGCTCCACACCCAGCAAAAGAAATTTTGGGCAAAGGCAGTGGAGACTACATGTTACTTGGTTAACAGATCACCTTCATCAACATTGAAGGATAAGACTCCACATGAGGTATGGACTGGTAAGAAACCCTCTATTTCACATATGAGGGTATTTGGATGTGATGCATATGTACATGTTCCAAAGGAGAAAAGGATAAAGTTGGATAATAAATCTGAAAGGTGCATCTTTATTGGGTATAAGGATGGTTTAAAAGGTTACAAGCTTTGGAACCCGGAAACAAGGAAGGTTGTGTATAGCCGAGATGTGGTGTTTTGAGAGGTGAAAGATGTTGTTAAACATGAAGTCCTACCAAAGGAACCTGAGAAGATAGAGTTTGAGCTAAAGGATGATGAATCAGACTCTACAATAGAACAAGATTCAGAAGAGGAAGAGCCACAAAATCTAGTTGTTAGAAGATCAATTCAGGAAAGAAGGCAGCCAAAAAGGTATAGTCCATCTGCTTTCTATTTAAATTTTTCTTTAACTATCACGAATGATGATCCCAAAACTGTTAGGGAGGCAATGGATTCAGAAGACGGAAAACTCTAGAAGGAGGCCATGGTTGATGAAATAACATCCTTGTAGAAAAATGAGGCATGGGATCTGGTGGATTTGCCTGCTAAAAGGAAGCCCATCGGGAGCAAATGGGTGTTTAAGAAGAAGATGAATGTAGAAGGCAAGGTGGAGAAATACAAAGCTCGGTTTGTAGAAAAAGGTTATTCCTAGGTGTCAGGAATTGATTTTGGTGATATTCTTTCCCCTGTTGCCAAGGTTACTTCTATTAGATTACTTTTATCTATTGTTGCTACATTTGATTTTGAGGTAGAACATATGGATGTGAAGACAACATTTCTTCACGGGGATCTAGAAGAGGTGATCTACATGAACCAACCTGAAGGCTTTGTGGTGAAGGGTAAGAAATAACTGGTATGCAGGAAGTCTCTGTATGGGTTAAAATAGTCACCAAGGATGTGGTATCATAATTTTGATACCTATATACGGGGACTTGGCTTCACCAGAAGAAAAGAGGATCATTGTGTGTATTTTAAATTAATTGGTGACCGTGTTATTTATTTGGTCTTGTACATGGATGATATGTTGTTGATTGGAATTTACAAAGAAAATATCCAAGATTTGAATACCCAATTGTTCTCCACATTTGACATGAAGGATCTTGGTGCTGCAAACTATATTTTGGGCATGGAAATTAAGAGAGATTGGGAAAAGAGGAAGCTCTGGTTAAACCAGAGGAATTATTTCGAGACAATATTGCAGAGGTTCAATATGCAGGATAGTAAACCAATGAAGGTTCCTATTCCTGTAGATGTAAAGCTATCTACTGAATAGTGTCCCAAGACACAAGAAGAAGAGGAGGATATGTCCTGTGTTCCACATGCAAGTGCAGTGGGTAGCCTGATGTATGCAATGGTCTATACTAGACCAGACATTGCACATGTAGTGGGTGTATTGAGCAGGTTTATGTCAAAACCAGGGAAGGAGCATTGGACAACAGTGAAGCGGGTTTTCATATATTTGCGTGGCACTAGTGATTATGGTTTGTGCTACCATGGAAGACCAGGATTGGACAGAGTTTTGGACATCCGTGGTTTTGTTGATGTAGACTGGGCTAGAGATCTGGACCAAAGAAGATCTACAAGTGGGTATGTGTTTAGCCTTTTTGGAGGTGCAGTCAGTTGGATGAGTAAAAGACAGTCCGTAGTGGCTCTTTCAACTAAAAAAACATAATACATGGCAGCCACTCATGCAAGCAAGGAAGTAGTTTGGTTGCAGAGATTGTGTTCAAGTATGGGGTGGGTGTAATGAGCTATATGTATAGATTGTGATAGCCAAAGTGAAATTTTCTTGGCTAAGAACCCTACTTATCATTCAAAGACAAATCACATTGATGTTCAATTTCCTTTATGAGAGATATGGTTGAGGATAAAAAGGTAATGTTGGTAAAGGTGGACACTTTGAAGAATGTTGTAGATGCATTGACAAAGTCTGTAGGCACTCAGAAGTTCTCTTGGTGTAGAGAAATAATGGGTGTTGTAGGGATGGACTAAGTACTAATCTCTCCTGTGGCCCCCTGTGGAAAGAAAGCAACAAGTGGGAGAATGTTGGGTATGTGTTATATTCTTTCCATGATTAGTTGCACGCGTGGGGGGGTCACACGGGGGGCAATTTCCCCTCTTGTTCGTTGCACCGGGCGTAGTGGAGGGGGTCACAAGGGGGGCGATAGCCCCCCTTGTCCAGGGGTTCGTAGGGGGCAGGTAGCCCCCTATGCGAGGTTCGGGGCAGCGCCCAGGGAAAAAAAATTGGACCCTATTTTTCGATGGGCAGGCCCGCCTATGGTTTTGTGCATTGGTTTGGACATGGTTTTGGGGCATGATGATTTTCAACCCCTGGTATTTTGTAGATCCAATCAAGGGAACTATGGTTATGTTCTAATCTAGGGTTAATGGATTGGGGTTTATAAATGCTTAAGCATGTATATATATGTGTTGTAACTCTAAAAGGAATATAATGAAAAATCAAGCTGGTAGTCCCGGTTTTGGGATCCAGGAGAAAAATATATGTGTATATATGTTTTATGTTTTAAGCTCTTGCTATTTTTTAAGAATCTGTTTGAAGATTTTTTATGTACAGGGTTAAAACCTACAAGGAAAGGATCTCTCAACTATTCTAGAACATTAAATCCAAATTTTTAAGAGAGCAATGCTTGAGACCAATATTCAACCAATTACAACAACCACGGGTAATTCTCCTTCCTCCAATCTAGGTATCAATTTGCAAAACCCTAAGGATCCACCCATGTTATCCAAAGAAGAGGGACACAGGGGTCATCAAAGCAACAAGCAACTCCTTCAAGAACTAGGAGAGATGCTTATAAATTCTGGCAAAATCACTTTGATGATGGAGGTTTTTTCTTCCACCAATACTCCTTCTCAACGAAAATAATATCCTAGAACCTGAGAGGCCTCAATTGCAAGAGAAATTAAAGGCTCCTCAGAAGTAGAATTCATCAAGATCAATTGAATATCATTATGGTCCAAGAAACCAAATGTAATTGTGAAATAATATCTTCCATCATTTCAAGGTTTTGGGTAGGGGCTCAAAACATTTCCATAGATGCCTATGGGAAAGCTAGAAAATTGGGTATCATATGGAATCCCGGAGAAGTTTTGTTAATAAATTTCCGGGCAGCTCCCAAAATTCTAACAACATGCTACAAACCTATGGGCTTATCAGAGAAAGGCTTCATCTTCAACGTATATGGTCCCCACATCCCTAAGGAAAAACATGGATTCTAATGTATGTTGAGCAATCTACACTATCTAATGGTTGAGCTCCCATGGATATTTGAAGGGGACATTAAATTGATTAAATCCTTAAATGAAAAGCAAGTAGGTACGATATGCCTAGATCATGACACAAATCACTCCAAAGAAACAATACTTGGAAAAATTAGTGTGGAGGAACCCATCAAATAACATGTCGCCTCAATTCTTTCCTTGTATCAAAATCACTATTGGAAAATCTTGGAACAAGGTCTCCTACAAGCTGTGAAACTGGTCCATTTTGAATATTTTTGGTTAGATTTAGTCTAGCGCAGGGGTTTTGGAGCGGGTCAAAGCCCCGAATGCATTGTAATGGGTAAAAGGGTAAACCAGGGGTCCGAAAACCACGGTTTGCAGACCATAGGAAAGTCTAGGCTAGATTGCTATAAATAGAGGGAAATTTTGTATTGTAAAGGACAAGAATGATGAGCTATTGATACGATTTTTGGTTTAAGCTATCTGTTTGGGTTTTGGGGAAAGGACTCCTGCTGGCTGTGTGCACGGAGATCCAAGTCTAGCTGTGTGCGGACCCTGCTGCTGTGTGCGCAGGTTGGGAAGGGAATTGTAAGGAAGAATTGATGAATGAATGAATAAGAAAGATTGATAAAGGACTGAATCTGTGAGTATTCTTGTGCGAATTGTTGGTAATTGCTGAATTGTGCCTTTTCTATATTTAAGCTGCGAATGGATCTGGATCTTGTCTGTTCTGTTGATGTACTACTGTGTTACTGTCATAAAAGCATATAATTATAGATCTAGCACACATGGATGCGAACCGAGACCTAATTAACCTTGCGCAGAACAAGGTAATCTGGGAATTACAAGACCTAGCGCAGCACTGCTTGCCTTACCCATCCTTTCTCAGGGTGTGGAAACCTGGTTCCGGCACCCACCCATACTACTTCGGGTGAGACTTTGACCTGCGCAAGTAGGTCACTGCCGAAAGGGCCAGCAGTATAGGGGTTTGTTGGAAAACCTTGCACACCGAACCTGGGTCAGGACCCCTCAAGCCAACAGAAAATGATTTCTTCATAGAGGCTTCCATCCTCCCATGCAGGGGATTGAATCATTAGCCAGACGCTCTAAGCATAGACATCAAAGGTCATCAAAAGAACATTTAATTCCACTTTGAAAGCTTATAGATCCATGATCCCACCTTTTAGACAAAGCAAAAGAATGGTGGACTTCATATCCACCAAATGTAGGCTTGACGATGCAACTTTTCCAGCAAAAAATAAAGAGATTAAAATATCACATTAAAATATGGAATGAAAGAAAGTTTGGAGACATCTTCCAAGTCTAGAAACAATTAGAAGAAAGAATGGCTAACTTGCAACATCAACTAATATTCAAAGGAAGAAAGAAGGATCATGCATGTGAAGCAACCACTCCCATTAACCAAATGGAGGAGCAAAGAATCCAGGAGGAAAATATATGGCATCATAAATCTAGAATCAAATGGTTAAAAGAAGGAGAAAAAAACATGAAATTATTCCACAATTCCATGATAAACCATCACAACAAGAACAACTTATTTTCTCTAAAAATACTTAAAGGCACAAAGTTATTAGAGCATAAAGACGTAGAAGGGGAATTCATGAGATACTTTAAATCGCTCCTAATAAAATCCCAATTATATTAGAACAAGGTTGTCAATTTCATCATTACAAGCATCCCTTCTTTGGTGGGTCCTGACCAAAATGAGGCACCAATGTAACCCATCACCATGTACTAGGTGGAACAAGGTACCTTTGAAATGTCAAAATTTGAGGCTCCAAAGGTGGATGGATTTGCCATGGACTTTTATCAAGTATATGTTGTCCTTTCCTTTGCCAACGGTGTTTGGGAGGCAGTTGAGGAATCGAGAATATCTCAATCTATCTTACCAGCTCTAAGTGCTACCTTTCTGGCATTATCCCAAAATAAAATCAAGGAAGAGGATCCTAGTGGTTTAAACCCATATCTCTATGCAATATCATTTGCAAAATCATCTCCAAGGTGATTGCCAACAAATTCAAACCCATTATGTCATTAATCTTCTCTAAAGAGCAACCGGGGTATGTGGAAGGCAGACAAAATTTGGATGCCATAGTGGTAGCACATGAGGTACGTCATTCTCTCCAAAAAAAAGAGAGTAGGTATTATTATGAAAATGGAACTCTCAAAAGCTTTAGATAAGTTAAGTTGCTCATATCTTCATAATTCTTCTTATTTTTTATTTTTCATCCTCTTGGGCCACTTGGGTCCACTCCCTTATCTCTATTAAATTTTTTCCCATGATGATCAATGGTTCCCCTTTGATCACTTTCAACCACTCACGAGGTGTCAAACAAGGTGATCCTCTCTCACTCTTTCTCTTGACCTTTGCAACCAAGAGGCTAGGAAGAATGGTGAAATCACTATAGCAACCAAGAAAATAAAAGGTTTAACTCTTTCTAGGGATTATGAGTGTGCCTCGCATCAAAATTTTATTGATATTACCATGCTCATGGGAAGCCCCACTGGAAAAGAAACAACTTCCTTTTGAAAGGTGTCTGGACTTATGGATGCTTCAAGCATGGAACTCACTCTCCTCAAATCTGAATTTTGTTTCTTAAACATCACCCACAACAATTCAAGGGCACATAACTCAACTCCTCAACTTCAAATGACGCTTTCTCTAGTCAAAATCTCTAGGAGCCCCTCTCACATCCAACTTCCTAAGGAATAAATTTTGGACATAAGTTATTCAAAAAATATCTAATAAACTTGGTTGTTGAGCCTTTTGATCTCTTAATATAGTTGACAAACTTGTGTTATACAAATCAATATTCCAAGCACTTTCAATCTATCTCTTCTTTGTGATGTTTCTCCTAGAAGTATTCTCAACCAAATTTCTTCCTTGCAAAGATTCTTCCTATGTGGAGGTTCCTCAAGGGAAATAAAATGGGCCATAGTCTCTTAGGATAAAATCGTTTCCCTTATCCATAAAATATCATGGATATTCCACTAGACAATTCATTACAATAGATCTACTAAACTACATTAGAAAATATGAAATCTACACCACGAGGGTTTATTTATCCTTAGATTTATGGATTTGTTAATCATTGTTTATTGTGTGTGCGTGAAAATTATAATGATGCATAAAATAGAGAACAACAAAATAAAAATTGAAACCATAATTGACACATGATATACCTTGGGAAACCCTTTCGGGAGAAAACCTAGTTGGAAGGTGAGCCTTCTCTACTCTCTTTATCTAGATAGAAAATGGATGCAAGTACATAGAAGTAAGTCCAATGGCCTACGGGCCACTACAATGCATAAATATTCTCTATGTACTCTCTTCCTATCCCTCTTGGCTACTTTTCTCATCTATGAAACAAATTGCATTTGAAAAGAATGGGACCCCTTTTTCCTCCTAGTGGCATGGTTATAACATAGCCTAATTGCCTACTAGTGGTTAGGTTTGAATACTTCAACAATTAATTAGAGGTAAGCTATAGACTCTTCTAGATTCTTCTTCATCATGAACATGTGGTTATCTATTTTTCCATGAATAATGAAGGTTAACGCAACATCTTCTTGAATTATGGTGGTTAAGACAGGAAGGTCAACTTCCAAGTGGCATAATGTTTTCATACAAACTCTGATTGAGGTGATTCTTGTATCGTTGGAAAGGTGTATATGTGTAGAAAAGGGAAAAAATGTGTCAAAGTTAAGCAACGAATTTTTACCCCCAAAAAATATCATTTGATGCCTCAAACTACTCCCATAAGGTTTTAGACTCTAATTTGCCAAACTGGGTCTCGCTAGTAAAAAAAGGTACCATGAGCTAATTCCTCCACTTTTTTCTCTCTAAAAACATAAATATGGATGAAAAAATATAATGATTTAATATATATCACACCTCACCATTTTGAGAGGATTTTGGTTTGCAAAAACTTCTACAGAATAAGGTGAGGAAAGTTTTCCTCTGCCTTCTCTCAGGTGTACCATTTATCTTTGCCTAGAAGTTGTCTTATCAACCCAATTTTCCAAAGGTCATGTTGCCCCTATATTTTATTTTGGACCTGTTATGAAAAATCATTATCCTTTATCAACTCTACCTGAGCATCTAGTGCCAAATCCTCTATAGAAGGTTGGTCGTATTCCTCTTCCTGATCTAGCATGGAATGCTCATCGAGTTTTAGATTCTCTACATGAACCATTGGCTAAATGTGCATTTATTATCTCCCACCTTTTCCAATATCTCAAAGGTACCATTGCGCAAATCCTTGACTTTCTTACTGGGACCATGTAGCCTCTGCGTGTTTAAATGTAACTTGTTGAAAAATGCAACAAGAAATTCTCAATTCGATTTTGCCTTGATTAAATTGAGAAAATTTGAATTTTCACATTCGCAAAAAACTTGGATGCAATTAACTAAGGTGACATGGCTCTTCTCACTCAATTAGCTAAGGAAATTTGAGTTAGAGGATTTAGAGTTTAGTTAAGCACGTGTGATTGCAAATTTGTAGCAATCAAGGTCAATTATCTCAGGTTGTTTTCAGTTAAACTAGTTCTAACTGTTGGAGGAACTAGTTGAAGGTGAGCTGTGTAGTGGGACTTCAGTGAAACTCAGTGATCATCCAGTTAATTGATCAATCAACCCAAAATACCTAGTGCATGCAGATAATTCAACTTCCCTTGCTATGGTGGAGATTCCAAGGCAGTGTAACATCAGTTATAAACCAGTCTTGAGTGTAAAAGTGTTGCATGCAATCATATGATCAACCTTGGGAATTTCGCAATCCATTTTGGAGAAATTCCTAAATAATAGGGGCTTAATTTCTCAAAGAATTGCGCAAGGAAATAAGGGCTCAAGCAGAGGCAGAAATTGACTAAGTTTGGGTTAGAGCTTCTCAGTGAGTAGGGAGATATGTTATTCACTTACAAGTTGTGCTCATTTGATAAAAGTAATTGTAATACATATTTATTCATCAGATATGCAAGCTGACATTGGGTTTTTAGCAGATTTCTTTCCCCAGAAAAAATATTGTGTGCATGTGTGTTATTTCTTATTACATGTCTAAGATTATTGTTCTAAATTGTAAATTGATTTCCGCAGAGCAGTAGAGTAGATTTGTGTCTTGTGATTTTGATTAAAACTTCATAAGAAGTTTCAAATATACATCATAATTTCTATATGGTATCAGAGTAGGATTCACATTAGAGCAGAAATTTCGAAGTTGTTTCTCAGGAGGATCAAATTTGAAGTTTAGTGTAGCAGGATCTCTTCATAGTTGAGAAGATGGCCTTCAAGGGACTGAGGCTAGAGTATTCCTTGGAAGGAAACTCTAATTTTATCACAGGGAAGGATCGCGTGGAGGCGGTATTGGATGATAATGGATTGCTAGAATCAATCGAGACAAATGTTGCAAAACCAACAGAATTTGATGTCCAAAACCTTGCTTAATGGAAGAAAGATGTAACCAAGGCAAGGTGAATAATATTGGAGGGAGTACGAGACCACATTCTCACCAATATCCATGGGAAAGAAACTCCTTATGCAATGTGGCATGCACTGACAGATCTATTCCAGAATAGGAGCGACCATAGGAAATTGGCTCTTAAGGATAAACTTCGAAATATGAAAATGTAGAAGAATGACATTATTCAGCAGTATCTGAGCAGGATTACACAAGTTTGTGATTAGCTTGCAGGAGTTGGTGTTACTATTTCAGATGATGATTTGGTAATCCTAGTCATTCTAGGCCTTCCCAAGATTTGGCATAGCTACCAAGATTCGGTGAACGAGAGGGAGAAACTACTGAATTGGGAACGCTTATGGTCTGATTTGGTACAAGAGGAAATAAGGTGGAATATCAAATATGGGAATTCATCCAAGGACGAGGATGAATACAAATTTTCACTGGTTAGCAAGGGAAAGAAGGGAAAAGTAAAGAAATCTCAATCCAAACCAGAATCTAGCCAAAGGGGCAAGAAGAAATATTTGCCCAAAATTAAATGCTTCCATTGTCATGAATTCAGGTACTGTGCCATGAAGTGTCCACAAAAAAAGGTAAGGAAGAAGACCTTAGGAGGAGAAGTAGGTGAAGCCTTGGCTTCACAGTTCAAGCTTAAATTTACCCTTATCATATGCATGACCAACAAAATGATGGGGAGCGTGTGCTACTTAAACGCAGGTGCATCGTTCCACATGACAGGGCGTAGAGAGTTTTTCAGTGACTTGGAAGAAAATATTTGCAAATGCACATCGAGTTGGGGGATGAAGAAAGGTAAAAAACGACCGGGGTTGGTACAGTCACCTTTCAGAGGGAATCAATCTCAAGGATGTCATGTTCGTTATGGGCCTAAAGAAAAATCTCATATTTGTTGCAGTTTTGAAAGACCGTGGTTATGATGAGATCTTCAACAAAGGGAAGGAATTCCTGATACACATAGCCATGGGACAGGTGAAGCAGATCAGGGTTCATGTGAAGAAACTGTATAATCTATATGTGGAATATTGTGCTACATTAAACACTAAGGGGAGAAGGTGCAAAGTCGTGATGTTAATGAAATTTGGCATAGAAGACTTGGGCATTTGCATCATGACGCCCTAAATATTATGCAACAAATAACCACTGGCCTCCGTAAAGGATCACTTGAGAAACATGATGTATGCAAAGGATGTACCTAGGGGAAGTACAAAAAATCCACATTCCATGATTGGGACAACAAAGGACATGCAATATTGGAAAGGATCCACTCTGATGTCTGTGGACCTTTCTCGACAGCCTCCATTTCCAGTCACAAATAATTTGTCATTTTTATTTATGACTTCTCACGAAAGTGTTGGATCTTCTTCGCGCAGAAGAAATATGAGACATTCTTCAAGTTCGTAGAATTCAAGGCATTGTTTGATAAAGAAACTAAAAATAAGGTGAAGGCTCTAAGGAGTGATAAAGGAGGTGAGTACGTGTCGAATGAATTCAAAAGTTTATGTGTGAAAGAAAGCATTCGAAAAGAGTTGAAAATCCCCAGAAACCCACATTTGATCCAGATTGAATAAAATTTTTTTCATCCATCTCGATGCATTTGGAGTGGAAAAAGTGGAGGAATAAGCTCACGGGACCATTTTTACCAACGGGACACAGTGTGTTAAAACAGAGTCTAAAACCTTCTGGGAGCATTTTGAGGAATCAAACGAATTTTTTTTGGGAGTAAAACTTTGCTACTTTAGGGAGGCATCATTTCATGGTATTATACACACAAATATCTTTCCAATGACACAAGAGTCACGTCAATTAAAGTTTGTATGCAAAATTTATGCCACTCAGAAGTTGACCTTCCTGTTTTCACACCTATAGTTCAGGAGGATGTCATTTAGCCCCCATTATTCATGGAAAAGGGGCTAGCCATGTTATTATGATACAAAGGACTCTAGAAGTGTCTATATTGTAACTCTAGTTAAGAGTTGATCTAGTCAAAATTAACCACTAGTAGGCTATCGGGTTGTGTTATAACCGAGCCACTAGGAGGAAGAGGCATTCTATTATTTCCAAAGAATTGTGTTCCATAACTGAGTAAAGATAACTAGGAGAGATAGGAGGTAGAGTACACAAAGAGGATTTGTGCACTATAGCAGCCCATGGGCCACAAACATTACTTCTTTGTACATGCAGCCATATTTCGAGACAAAGAAAGAGAGCGAAGCGACCTCACCTTCCAGTTGGATTTTCTCCTGAAAGGGTTTCTCAGAGAGCATATATTGTGTCTTATGTGTATGTGTGTGAGCTTATTTTTTCATTATCTACTTTTATGCATAATTTCCATTCACTTGCATGCACTAATTACAGTTAAATATACAAATCTAGAATTTTAATAAAACTATAATAGTGTAAAATTTCAGTATTTTAATATAATATTATCACATTTGTTGTGATGAATTGTCTAGTGGAATATACACAACAGTTTATAGATCAATATAAAAATGGGTTGGCTGAGAGAAATAACCATAGCATTGGGAGAAGCGAGGGCGATGTTGCATGACCAAGGCCTACCACTGCACCTTTGGGTAGAGGCATGCAACACATCAGTCTATTTGCAAAACCTAAGTTCTCGTCATATTCTGGGAATGATTACATTGGAGGAGGTTTTCTTAGGGAGAAATCTGAATGTGCCGCACTTTAGGATTTTTGGAGCCTCTATCTATTTCCTTGTCTCTAAATAATCAAGGAAGAAGCTCAAGCTGACATCAAAATTGGGGGTATTTTTGGGTTTCATAGAAACTCATCACAAATACCATATGTACTTGGCATCCCTCATAATGACAATTGTGAGAAGGGATGTAAAATTTGATGAGGAGAAAGCGATGCGGTGCTCCCATGAGAGGGAGTTTCAAATCCCACCAGAAGAGGAGCTTTTAGTTCTAAAGGAGGAGCCTCAGAAAGTTGTGGAGCAACCATAAATTGAGGAGTAGAGAGTGGAGACAACCACTCAAGAAAAACCATCTAGAGAAGGAAGAAAAAGGACTAGGGAAGTTGGTATACATGTACAAGATGCGAGGGATAATGTGGGTGCTCCTTCAAATTTGCGCAGCTAGATAAGGTCACCTGATCGATACACTGGATACATGGCTCTAATGACTGAGCTTGTAGAGACTCAGCCATCCTCTTTTGAGGAAGCAATAAAGAAACCTGTATGGGTTGATGAAATGGTGGAGGAATACGAATCCATTGTAAGGAATAATTTTTGGGAAGTGGTCCCAAGGTCAATAGATAAATCATTTGTGGGTTTGAGACAGATCTTCAAGGTTAAGTAGGCAGTAGGTGGAAGCATAGAGAAGTATAAGGCCAAATTTGTGGCCAAGGGGTACTCTCAAGTTGAAGGAATCGACTATGAGGTGATCTTTGCTCCTATAGCAAGGTACTCATCCATTATATCAATTCTTGCACTGGCTAAGCAAATGGGGTGGAAAATCCACCAGATGGAGGTAAAAACAACATTTATCAATGGGGCTATTAAGGAGGAGATGTACATCGAGCAGCTAGAAGGTTTTTTGAATTTTTATTATGAGTCTCATGTATGTAGACCCAAGAGAGCGTTGCATGGTCTCAAACAAGCACCCTGTGCTTGGAACAATAGGACAATAGCTATCTCACCGGTTTGGGCTTCACCAAACATGAGGTGGATGAAAACCTCTATCATATATTGGTAGAAGGTAAATGGCTCACTATTGTCTTATATGTTGATGATTTAATTTTAACTAGTGATGAGAAGTTGATCATATCTTGCAAGGAGGACCTTGCAAGAGAATTTGAAAATAAAGGCATGGGTCTCATGCATTACTTCCTTGACTTGGAAGTATGGCAAGACGATGGGGAACTATTTGTCCGTCAAGGCAAGTATGCAAATGAGATACTGCAAAAATTCCACAGGGAGAGTTGCAAATCCATGGAGACACCTATAGCAACTAACTGGAGGAAGGAGGATGCCACTTCAAGTTAGGAAGTGGATTCTACCATTTATCGACAACCAGTGGGTTCACTGATGTACCTTGTGAACACACAACCAAATATTTGTTATCTAGTCAACCGACCGAGGCAAGTTATGGTTAGGCTGACCAAATTGTTTGGGAAGGAATCTATTCATGTTTTACGGTACCATATAGGCACTACCCAGTTTGGACTATGGTATAGATAAACAAAGGGAGTGAAGTTGTGTGGCTTCACAGATGTAGATTAGGTGGGGAGTCTGTTATGTGGGATTTACGATTACGGACAAAAGTATCTCCCCTAGGTTTGATTGCTAACCTAGAACAACAGAGAGACAATGAACCCAATGCTTTCCTTAAAGTAAATATATGATGGAATGAAACCTATCTGGAATCTGTTATGCGCTTCATTCCGTCTTCAACTTGAATGCTTCAATTCCAGCTCTTACTGCAAAAATTAGAACCTACACAGTCAGATAACACAAGCCAAGGAAATACGAGATCTATGCAGTATCATCTAAGTACTATATTTAATAGATCAACATGGTATTGAAATAAGTGAAATAACGACAATCACATATAGGAAAACAAGAAATCTTTGCATTAATATAAATGGAAGGAGATTACAACCAAAAATAGGTGTTGATCTTGTAGAAGAGCTCCTCCAAGTTGTTAACTTGTCCTTTCCTTGTCACAATATGCACCTCCAATCACCCTAGATGCATGGAATGTTAAACTTTCACCTTAGCAACATGAGGGTAGAATCCAAAGGTCAACCATTCATTCTAACCTCTTACATATGCAAGATGGTAAATATATAGAGGAGTGGGGTAAGTTGGGAGTTCTTATCCAATTACCAATCTAAGGTTTTAGATCCACCTTTGATGGGAGGATGGGATCAAAGGATAAGGGGTGGAAACTCCAAATAAGGATGAGGTAGGATCCGAATGTTTAATCTAAGGTAAATGGTTGTAACAAATTATAGAAGCTTCCAGAAATTCTCTCTTTTTCCCGAATTTCTAGAACCAATGCAGGTGCAAAGGGGAGAAACTTGTAGGTGATCAACGCAGGCCACAGTGATGCAACCTGTAGGTGAACGTTGTTAAGAGGAAGGCCATGGAGCATTGGTGCTAAAACTAGCTCAAATGAGGTGGTTTTGGGTAGGAATTCTATGAAATGAAGGAGGTTCACTTAGGGCTTTGTGTAATGATTTTTACAACCCGGGGAATAGGATTTTGATTGATCCCATTAGGAGGCCTAATGACTGGATGTGACAAAATGGCCTATAACAGATTCCATCAGATCGAAAGAGTACATAAGGTGGAATTTTTAATTTTGAGTCTGGAGCAGTTTCCTGGTACAACATGAAGCAAATATTTGTGGTGCTCAGCTCGACAAAAGCAGAATAAATGGTTGCAAGTTAAGCAACATGTGAGGTGATCTAGATGAGAAAGATACTTGTGGGACTGTTTGGTCAGATGATAGATCCAAATGCGATCTATTATGATAATCAGAGTTGCAACAAGCTCTCTGAGAATCATGTATTTCATGATTGATCATGTTTTGGGAGTCTGAAAAGAGCTGAAAGAGGACTCAAAGAAGTTCATTTTTCGTAATTTTATAGAGTACAAATAAGAGATAAAAATATGCTCCTTGGTCAAAATAACATGTCAAAAACACCATTAAAAAATGTCAACCTGCTTAAAACACCACCAAAAGGATTAAGCATACCTGTTTCATAGTAAAAATGAAGCATATCTAGGTCAAAACATTAAATTTGAATAAAATAATGCGAGAAATGACCATAAATACTCAAATTGACTATTCATTTTTACCATTTGACAGTTACCTTCAACAGTAAGAGTTTTGGAGAAATTTTTCCCTCCATCTTCTGCAATTGATTGCCGCTAATCCAGTGGATCATTTCTAGTATTGTCACTTCTGGGTAGGGGATAACTCTTTCATTTGATAGTCCATTTTTTGTGTTTTCATGGAAAATTTTGAGGTTTTGAGGGCCCTGGGGTTACTAAAACTCACCCTATGACCAACGCACCTGCCCTATTTCGAAAAATGCATTGCACTTAGGCAAACTGTTACTACTGGGAGAGGTGAAACAGTCTGGTTTTCATTACAGGGGTGCATTGGGCACAAAATGTTCAATGATTTATCAAATTTCCCTCAAATTTTATCAATTTTTTTGCATGAAAAAGAACATAATGAATCCTTTGATGTTTCAGGTACCCATTAGCACAAAATGACATTCATTTGGTGAGAAAGAGAACATGAAGAGAAATATTTGACTGCAGCAAATGATCCTGCCACTATCCAGGCGCTAAAAAACTGTAGATTTTTGAAATTCTTCTGGTTACTAGGTATGAGGCAACAAAT
Source organism: Pinus albicaulis (assembly GCA_034641835.2). Lineage (NCBI taxonomy): Eukaryota > Viridiplantae > Streptophyta > Pinopsida > Pinales > Pinaceae > Pinus > Pinus albicaulis. The sequence goes on along the minus strand of CM076576.1, from coordinate 793,839,461 downwards.
AGAGTTGTTGAAATACCTCGTTTGTTCATGGGATGTTTAGGTACATGCCTTCAGTTTTGGGGAACATCTGCTTGAGATAAAGGTGGATGATATCTACTTTCTTATAGGGTTATCCAAGAGGAGTTCCCCCATCTCTCTTCTAGGTGGGAGGAGTGGTGCAGAGACCATGAAAGACTCTATCAACACCTATTGCCGACCTCAAGCCCAACCTACTAGGGATGGAAAGATTAATATCAAATATGTTATCCAGTTACCATTGAGGACGATCCTATTTATCATTGCTAGATTGGCAGGTAGCTCGACACTCCATGTAGCGAGTCGATCGTACATTCAGTATGGGATGGAGTGTCTAGCGCCAAAAATGTTCAACTAGAGTGAGGGTGTCCTGATCAATATGAAAGAATAACTGACCAAAGCGAAAGAGGGGAAGTTGAAAAAAATCAGTTATTGTTTGATTTTAGTCTCTTTTTCTTTAGAACAGTTGACATTACTTCAACCTCAACAAGTTATACTAGACTCGATCGATCTAAGGGTACCACGGATGATGTGGTGGATAGATAATATGGCTTGACATGTAGTTCCATCAACGATAAGTTTTTCACCAACCTGCTTTGGATGGTTACGTAGAAAATTCATCATGATTGATGACTATCCTTACGCATGGATGGATTTTCGCGATGATCCTGAACTTGTGCTTCGGGAGGGTGAGCAATGGGATGTTTGAGTTAAAAATATTTTGACCATTAATTTTTTGAAAGTTTTACATTTTTTGTGTTTTTTATGTTTCTGAGACGAAACTCTTTGATGTTTCATGTAGATGTTGGACCAATTCGACTAGTGGGTGCATCATATCTATGTCGTGTTGGAGGACAACCACATGAGGAGGAAGTGGTACCAGTGCAGGCCACTGCGATAGGATGAGATGCACTACATGATCTTGAGGTAGTCGAGATCATATCAGAGGTAGAGCGTCACATGGTGGGATTGACCCATAGGGGTTGATGAGATCGTTGTCGATCAGGTTCCCATGCGACTTCAACAACACACTATTGGGGTGCCAAGCCATATTGGTCGTTTGTTGTGCAAGATGGCTCGTGTAGTGTCTTTTTATCATGAGCATCATTAGTCTACTTAGATGTTTTCATGTAGTTTTTCATATGGGCGATGTAGCCATATGTGTCTCGGGACACAAGTTTTTGTAAAGCCAAACTTATATATATATATATATACACATTTTTTTAGTGTTTCCTAGTTCCTATTATGTTTTCAATATAACGTGATGTGAATTAAAAACTATTTACATTCGTTTAAAAGGTCTATCTAAAGTAAGATTAGCTATGGCATATGCTAAAGTGTTTAGATTTCATATTGTATGAAATCGAAATGTCTTTCTAGAAGAAGTACTCTCAAAACCATGCAAAGGATGGTGGGATTTCTAACCGAATAGATATTGGCAAGTTGTAGAAATACGAGTTGGGAATCAAGTCTGATGACTAAACAACATATACCATGTAAAATAGCATCAGATAGTAGCTACCCCACTGCGCTATACTCAATGATGTTGTTAGTCGAGCGACCAATGCATATCCCTTGAATACTCACCAGCTCCCCATTTGGAGCAAAGATAGCCCATGTTGAGGAAGATAGGTGATCAGAATCTGAATGTTAGTTTTGTTGTGCTAATTTCATCTTCAGAATTATAAACAAATCTTGATCATTTTCTTCATGTGCATAGGTTTCCTTGAGGTGTTTGCAAGTGTTTAACAAGTAATTGCATCTTGTTTTATGTGAAATTCATGAGCATATTAAGATTAAAAGAAAGTGTTGAACAACAACAAATAAATGCACAACAAACCATCAAATTATCCATTAACACAGTGTTTTGATGAAGGACTTCACCCCTCCTTGGCTGCATCTCTTTGGTCCAGCTTCCATGGCTTGGGCCTATGTATTAGCTCAAAATGGAAAATTGTTGCTTTTACAATCCTCCACTACTCCTGAAACCTACTCCAATGCACTCAGAATGTCCAAAAATGTTAGGATAGACTCTTTTTGAGCCTAATTTGGTCGAAATTTTCTCAAGTTATGGCCTCATCAATTTTTCCTAGGAAAGCTCCTCCAAAACTGGAGAGAACTCCACTTAACTCCACCAAAATCGTAGGTCTCGCCAAATTTGGCGGACTCTACCAAACTAACAGCAGAGATAAGCATGATTAGTTGAAGGTTAAGCGGAGTTAATGGAGAGTTAAGCGCTTAATCAAAGCGTTATACCAGAGCTCCCGCATGAGGTTATGAGTATGGTTATATGGTGAGGGGGTTGGCCCCCTCCTCCGGCTGTCACATCATATGTGAAAATTTAAATATATGCAAAGTACATTGGTTAATAAGGACTATGGTGTGGATAAATGGTATGGCATTGTGTTGTTGCAGGGGAGGTCGCGGGGTCGACCCTGACCTCCGCCTGTCCTCTGGTTTGAAATTTTGTTCAATAAAATATTCCAAATTTCAACCATACTTGCCATATGTTTCCATTTTGGGGGGGGGGGGGGGGTACGTGGCGACCCCTGGCTGCATCACGTGCCCTCACTCCATTGGCCCTCCAACGTCCATTAAAATTGCAACAAATCACCAACCTCATCAACCAATACCGAAATGACACTTGTCAACAGCTCATAGGACCAACTGGAGGAATATTTTTGGAATATTCCTTGGAATATTATTTTTGCTTCTAGGTTGCCGAGTCATCATCTTGTCAATTCTACACAAATTTTAGTTATTTGGAAAAACAAACAACATGCTCTAAGTTTCACATATGAGGTCGGTTTTCGATGAAACAAAGTGTGCCAGAATCAGGGCGATGAGCACTTCGCGGTCGTTCTGGTTTCGAGCAATTATGAGAAGTTTCATTTTTGAGCTTAATATTGAGCACCTAATCATTCCTTCCCACTAGAAGCCTTTTGGACCCCAAAATATTATTGTCAATTGTTCAGTAGGTGAGGGTACAGTTCCCTCACCTTCTCAATCTCTATCCTTTTGGCCTTAGAAGGATTTTGTCCCTTGTGTCCCACTCGAAGTTATTCGACATTCCCTCTCCTTGAAGTTTTGGTTCTTCTGTCAAGTATGAGATCTTGCTAAAGTTCATCAAGATATTATGGTGAGAAATCATCTATTGATGGTTGCTGAACATGCTCTTTTTGATCATGAATCAATGGAGGCTCATATAATCTCAAATTGTCAACATTAACAACAAAGTATTTTTGAATATAAGGAGGCAAATCTAGCTTAAATGCATTGTTACCAATCTTTTCCAGAATTTTAAAAGGACCATAACGGATTGTCTTAAGCTTTTTACCTTCCCCTTGGAGTCTCTCTTTACTAATATATAACCAAACTTCATCACCAAATTGGAATTTATGATCGACACGGTGTTTTTCATGCCTTGCTTTGTAGGTGCTTTGACTCTTCTCAAGTTGTTCTTGCACTGTGTGATGTATTAACTGAATTTTCTCAATGAACTTCCTTGCTTCATCTATGTCGCTATGGCCATCAATAGCAACATCTTTCCCAGGGATGAAATCCAATGGCGATTTTGGAAATTACCCAAGACATGCCTCAAATGGCGATGTGTTTGTGGAAGAATGCTTTTCCCTGTTGTATGCATGCTGAATGTAATGCAACTGTTCATCCCACAACTTAGGATGTCTGCTGCAATATCCTTGAAGAAGATGAAGGACTGTCCTGTTGACCACTTCGGTTTGACCATCTGTTTGCGGATGAAATGATGTACTCTTCTTCAACTTAGTGTCCATCATGTCCCACACATTGGACCAAAAACTCCCAACAAATCGAGAATCTCAATCACTTACAATCGAAGTAGGAAGACCAAAATGAACCCAAACATTTTGAAAGAAAAGATGAGTTGTTTGTTTAGCTGTAATTTGATTTTTACATGGCATCAATATACACATATTGTTGAACCTATATACAACTACATACAAGTAATCATGACCTTTCCTTGACAATATAAGACCTCCTACAAAATCCATTGAGATACTCTCCCATGGATGTGAAGGTACCAGAAGTGGAGTGTACAATCCTAGTTTCCGATTGTTAGGCTTTCTTATTGCACATAAAGAACATCCTCTAATGAAACAAGATACACTATCAAACATGCGTGGCTAATAACAATACCTTTGGAGATTCGCTACTATCTTGCCTACACCGAAATGTCCAACAATCAATGAAGTGTGCGCCTCCCTTATGATATTGTTTCTTTCTCCCTGTGGAAGACATAGCTTGTCCAAGTGATACAACAAACTGTTATGTACATGGTAATCTAACTCTTCATTTTGGTTTTCTTGACTCAATCTTGCATACACATCTTGAAAGTCATTATCATATACATATTTCTCAATGTAACTGCTATCACTCCACCATATTCCCAAGGCTGAGGAAGGAATCCCAACAGACGTAACCACAAACTAAGATTTTGACTTGATAGCTAGCCCTATCAAGCCGAAGAGGGCTCTCTCCAAAAGGTTCACAGCCAGGAGGGATGGAGAAATTAGGGTTTTAGGCTAGATAATAAGTGCAAGGGGTTGTTTTGATTTGGTTTTGTTTGGGTAAATCAGTGGATAATGGAATTAGGTCAGGGAAAACTAGGTTAGGGCTATAGACTTAGGGTTATAGGGATGAATGGGGCAAGGTAGGTATAATTTCACTCACTTGAGGAAAATGGTTATGCAATAGTTTAGAAATTGTAGGAAGGTTGAGGGAAGCATAAGAGATGTATTTTTCTCAAACAAAAGATATGAAACAAAATATGATCAGTTACCCAAAACAGAGCATGGCTAGCATGTATTTTGAATTTCACACTTATAAAAGATCACAATCATAGACATAAAAAGGAAATGAACAATACATCACACATATGTCACTGAAGAATAAACAATGAAAGACATTTAATACCACAGGTATCCCATAAATATAACTGCAACTCCTCTTTTATTAATGGCCAAAACAGAATACAAAGTCTCCTTGATCAAGTAGCAAAATGAAACTGAGTCCAACCTCCAACTATTCCAAATTCTGTGAAAAACTAAGCTAAATAGACATGAAAACCACCTCCACTCATCCTCAAGGGTTGAATCCATGAGGTGATGGAGATATTACACAAAAAGCTGAACTGATAGCTAGAGTATAGGATGAGAAAAGTGACTCATACCTATCTCAAGTGAACTGATTCATTACACCTCATATGTTTGATTCACCTAATGTATTTACCCTATTAAATAGTAATAACATGATAATTACATTCATCTTTATCAATTACATAGGTAAATTCAAAATTTCCCATGGTAAAAGTCAAAACTGAAGTGAAACTCAGAAAATTTCCGAAGACTGCAAAAATGCAATTTCCTTGTAAAACGCGCAGCGTCCAGGTAGAAAAAATGACCTCTGTTCAAGGCTGAATTTTAGTGCCTTCCCGGTATCCAAATCTGCTCCATGATGGCTTGCTGGAAATCCCTTCGATTCTAATTTCCAGAACTACCTCTAGTTTTCAAAATTATTTCCATTTTCCATGTCAACAACCACTTCTCCCAAGACTAGTAAATGCGCAGCGACAAGAAGGAAACACGCCCTCTGTGTGAAGCACCTTTTTGCAGACCACATTTGGAGGCCTTCTCGGCATCCAAATTGGGCCGAGGATAGTGCGTTGGAAAGAGTATCCTATCTACTTTCCAAATATACCTTTTTTCTGAGTGGAGTTGATTTGCCTTGTCAAAAGTTGATTTTCCCCAGACGGGTCAAAAAGTGCAGAATGACGGTGCAGAAATGGAGAGTGTTGTTGCAGGAAACTTTTGGAGGCCTTCCTCAACTGAAAATTGAGTTCAAGATAGCTCATTGGAAATCTCACTTCGTAGAGTTGTCATTTGAATTATCAAAAAAGTCATTTTGACACTCCAGCTATGAGAAAGATTGATTTTCCCAAGGTCACTCCAGAAGTGCAACAACTCTCCTGTGGCACTTGTAGTTTTGAAATTTCTCTAAAACCATGACACCTGTGTAAAATTGGAAGGATTTTTTTCTTGCTTGTCATATAATGGACAAAAACCTCTCTCACTTTTGTCAAATTAATCTTTGTTTGGTCAGAAAGATAGTTTGAAGAAAAACTGACTCTATGTGTGGAAAATGACTTGACCCTTGGAATGATTTCTTAAAAAACGATGGAGACATAAGCTTATGAGTTGGAATGACCTCATACTTACTGATATGACCTACTTATGCCTCCTCTTCTCAAATGTCTCATTTCCATAGCAAACCCTAGCTCAATGGGAGAGGAAATTAGGGTTTGGTACTTGTGAACAATGATGACTTGGGCACTCTTGGGAAAAGACAACTCCCTTTAACATTTGATCAATTGATGAACTAAAAAATCTTGCACTTTTACTTTTGATGTGTTGGCATGTGGAACTCTGAGTTGGAAGCCTTGGGAACTAAGTACTTATTACATTTGAATTGACATAATATTACACGAATAAATAAAAATTACATCTTGGAATGGAACTCACACTTGAAATTAAATTACAACTTTGGAAACCGTCTTGGATGTCATATTTACATGGTAAAGAGACATTATTGGGATCACTCTCATACTTTTATGACCTTATGCAAATGAAATGGTGCATTTTTGGACCTTGAAAGACAAAACCCTAATGACTTAATGAGACTTTGAATAACCTGACTTCCATGGTTGACTTTAACTGAGACAAGACATGGTGAAATAAGTTTTTCATAGGTGTTATTACGCTAAAGAAGATGTGAAGGTGAGTCAGCAAATTTGATCTTCTGAGGGAGAGTGAAGTTTTATTGAAGAAGGTTACCATCAATGAAACAATTTTTAGCATGACCTAATGGAATTATATAAAAATTTCGGAGTGAGACACCTAAAATGAAAATGAAAGGAATGATATTAATCACTAATAGAAGAATGCATATTCTGACACTAACATTGGCCTTATTGGGGATGGCAGCTCTGAAAGAGGTGTCAAGAACCACAGATCTCTGAGTTGTGCATATTAGTGCTTTCTTCCATTAGGCCAATACGGTGAAAAAATAACTGAAATTGAAATGTAGGACTGACTATTTGACAATTCAATGAAACAAACTGAATGAAACTGACTCAAATAAAGAACTTACTAAAATTATTGATGGTAGTACATCACCGAGACTTGAGGGCTTCAAATCATGATGACAACCACCTGCCTACTAAAGACATATGTACAATCATGTGAAGTGATCCTTCTAGTCTAACCAATCCAGCAGGTGGCTACTTATTGAAATACTGCTCTCATTTTCCTCGAGCAGGCAGAAAAAACAAAAAACTAGGCCACTCCAAGTGTCTACTGAACATGTGCTTCTGGTCCATGAAAACAAGAAAATACATCTTCCATGCTAACTGTAGCAAACCAGTAAAAGGATATTCAAAAATATGAAATGTTACCTTGTCTTGAGACTCAGCAAAAACACAAGCACACTCTTCATTCTGATATGAAAGAACACTTGGTTGTTGATCCATGGGAAGGCATAGGGAAGTATGACTTTCTGTTATCTGAGTGTTGGCTGTAAATTCCTGAAGCATAGGCAATTCTAACTCTATCACTTGCATGTTGTCTCTCTTAGGCTCATACTCCTCAAATTCATATTCTAAATCATCTTTGAACAGACAACATTCTTCAAGATTGTTAAACATGACAACCCTATCTTCTTCATGAGAGAAAACAATATTTGTTAGCTGATATCCTTGCAAGAAATCCTCATCACAAATCATTTTACTCACAACAACTTCCTGTATGGCTTCATCAGTCTCATGAATATCATCATTCAAACCCAGACTTTCATTTTCAATAATGGAATATGCTTCACTTACACATTCTTGAATATGTGAACACTGTAAGAGTTGCAGATCTACATTTTCTTAGGGTGTAACATGATTTTTCAGGATCTGGTCTATTTCATCTTCAGATAAAGGATAAGACTGAGTTTTAAATCAATTTACATTGATTTGGTGATTTTCATTTTTCAGGATCAGGAATTGGCACTTCTCTTTGTTGGTCCTAGTCTGTCTCATCTAAGGAGGGAGCTACTAATTCTTGTTGGTGATGAAAAGGGTTATCATATAAAGGATCAAGGATCTCTTCATCCAATGAGGAAACTGTTGATTCTTGTTGGGAAGAAAAATCATGAAGGGATTCTATGATCTCATCATATAGATACTCTTCATCCCCATACAAATTTTCAAGAAACTCAATGAAATTATCAGATATCTCACAACAACTATCAATCATCGACAAGGAAGAATTAGAGCTTTGGTAATGTTGAAAGAAAATTGAATGAAAGTCCTTTAGAGAATATAAAATAGCAGATGGTAATCCTCATACCATGATCTCCCTTTTTCCTCCAAGGTAGCCATAAACATCTTCATCAGACAATCTTCAAGAAACTCAATCTTTAGTCTATGAATATTCAAATGAAATTTGACCAAATGTAAACTAGCATCTTCACCGTCTTGACCCTTAAACTTTGACAGTCCCGATTGCCAATCTATATGAGGAATATGGTTCGGAAAACCAGGAATATGAGCTCGATTCGTAGTAGCATACCTTCGAGCAATCAAATCCATTTTTACAACATTGAGTCACCAAGAGTTTCTTCAGGCTACTGCTTCTTGAAGAGTGGAGTCGCCATGAGAATTCTGAATCTTGGGATTTTTCGACACTGGAGTCGCTAGGTGAATGATGCATAACCTTCTTGTGCCTGATTGTTGTTCACCATCAAAAATCAGATCTGATCTTTGTCGTACACCCAGGGAAAATTTTGTCTCTTCGTTCCTTGGAAACGACGTCAGTATGTTATCACTCCACCAAATTCCCAAGGCTGAGGAAGGAATCCCAACAGAGTTAACCACAAACCAAGATTTTGACTTGATAGTTAGCACTATCAAGCCGGAGAAGGCTCTCTCCAAAAGGGTCACAGCGAGGAAGGTTGGAGCAATTAGGGTTTTAGGCTAGATAATGACTGTAAGGGGTTGTTTTGATTTGGTTTTGGTTAGGTAAATCAGTGGATAATGGAATTAGGTCAAGGAAAACTAGGTCAGGGCTATAGAGTTAGGGTTGCAGGGATGAATGGGGCAAGGTAGGTATAATGTAAATCACTTGAGGGAAATGGTTATGGAATGGTTTAGAAAATGTAAGGAGGCTAAGGGAAGCATAAGAGATGTATTTCTCCTAGACAGAAGGTATGAAAAAAAATATGATCAGTTACCCAAACCAGAGCATGGCTAGCATGTATTATGAATTTTGACACTTATAAAATATCATAATCATAGACATGAAAAGGAAATGAAAAATACATTCACACATATGTCACTGAAGAATAAACAATGAAATACATTTAATACCATGGGTATCCCATAAATATAGCTGCAACTCCTCTTGTATTAATGGCCAAAATTGAATACAAAGTCTCCTTGATCAAGTAGCAAAATGGAACTGATTCCAACTTCTGTGAAAAAATAAGCCAAATAGACATGAAAACCACCTCCACTCATCCTCAGGGGTCGAATACATGAGGTGAGGGAGATATTACACAAAAATCTGAACTGATAACTAGAGTATAGGATGAGAAAAGTGACTCATACCTATCTCAAGTGAACTGATTCATTACATCTCATATGTTTGATTCACCTAATGTATTTACCCTAGTAAATTGTAATAACATGATAATTACATTCATATTTATCATTTACATAGGTAAATTCAAAATTTCCCAGGGTAAAATTCAAAACTGGAGTGAAACTCAGAAAATTTCTGAAGACTGCAAAAACACAATTTTCTTGTAAAACGCACAGCGTCCAGGCAGAAAAAATGACCTCTATTCAAGGTTGAATTTTAGTGCCTTCCCAGTATCCAAATCTACTCCATGATGCCTCGTTGTAAATCCCTTCGAGTCTAATTTCCAGAACTACCTCTATTTTTCAAAATTATTCCCATTTTCCATGTCAACAACCACTTCTCCAAAGACTAGTAAATGTGCAGCAACTAGAAGGAAACACGGCCTCTGTGTGAAGCAACTTTTTGCAGACCACATTTGTAGGCCTTCCCTGTATCCAAATTTGGCTTAGGATATCTTTTTGGAAACAGTATCTTGTCTAATTTCCAAATATACCTTTGTTTTTCTGATTGGAGTTGATTTGACTTGTAAAAAGTTGATTTTCCCAAGACGAGTCAAAAAGTGCAGAGTGACGGTGCAAAAATGCAGAGTGTTGTTGTAGGAAAATTTTGGAGGCCTTACTCAACTCCAAATTGAGCTCAAGATATCTCATTGGAAAAATATATCTGAATAGTCATCATTTTACTTATCAAAAAAGTCATTTGGACACTCCAGCTATGAGAAATCTTGATTTTCCCAAGGTCACTCCAGAAGTGCAGCAACTCTCCTGTGGCACCTGCATTTTTGACATATCTATAAAACCATGACACCTGTGTAAAAATGGAAGGATGGTTTTCTTCCTTGTCCTATGATGGATAAAAACCTCTCTCACTTTTGTCAAATTCATCTTTGTTTGGTCAGAAAGACAGTTTGAAGAAAAACCGGCTCTATGTGTGGCAAATGACTTGACCCTTGGAATGATTTCTTAAAAAATAATGGAGACATGAGCTTATGAGTTGGAATGGCCTCATACTTACTGATATGACCTACCTTATGCCTCCTCTACTCAAATGTCTCATTTCCGTAGCAAACCCTAGCTCAATGGGAGAGGAAATTAGGGTTTGGTACTTATGAATAATGATGACTTGGGCACCCTTGGGAAAAGACAACTCCCTTTGACATTTGATCAATTAATGAACTAAAATATCTTGCACTTTGACATTTGATGTGTTGGCATGTGGAACTCTGAGTTGGAAGCCTTGGGCACTAAGTACTTATTACATTTTAATTGACATAAAATTACACGAATAAATAAAAATTACATCTTTGTTTTTAAAATAAATATTACATTTTGGAATGAAACTCACACTTGAAATTAAATTAAAAATTTGGAAACCATCTTGGAGGTCATCTTTACATGGTAAAGAGACATTATTGGGATCATTCTCATACTTTGCTGACCTTATGCAAATGAAATGGTGCATTTTTGGACCTTGAAAGACAAAACCCTAATGACTTAATGAGACTTTGAATAACCTGACTTCCATGGTTGAATTTAACTGAGACAGGACATGGTGAAATGAGCTTTTCATAGGTGTTATTATGCTCAAGAAGACATGAAGGTGAGTCAGAAAATGTGATATTCTGAGGGAGAGTGAAGTTTTATTGAGGAAGGCTACCATCAGTGAAACAATTTTTAGCATGACCTAATGGAATGATATAAAAATTTCGGAGTGAGACACCTAAAATGAAAATGAAAGGAATGATATTAATCACTAATGGCAGAATGCATATTCTGACACTAACAGTAACTTTCATGCAAAACAGAATTGTGCTTGAGTATAATAGATGAATTTACAATAGGCCTAGAGAGCATATCAACTACCTTATTGTAGATTCCCTTTTTATACCCGATAACCAAATGAAACTGTTGTAGAAATCCCATCCATCTGAAGTGTCGTGATTTCTGCAAGTTTGGTTATGACTATAAGTACGACAATGGTTGATGGTCGGTATGGATAATGGTCTCTTTCCCCATCAAGTAATGTTTTCTTTTCTTTACACTTTGTACCAATGCATATAACTCTTTTTCATATGTGGGATAGTTAGTCACATCATCATTAAAAATTTCAGAATGAAACTAAATGGGATTACCATGCTGCATGAGAAATGCTCCCATGGCATAATCACTAGCATCCGTTTGAATCTCAAATGGTTGTCTAAGATCTGGAAGAGCCAACACTGGTGCTGAAATGATCTTTTGTTTCAAAGCGTCAAATGTTTTTTGCTGATTATCTCCCCAATGGAAGACTTTCTTGACACTAGTTAATGCATGTAATGGAGCTGCAATAGAGGGAAAATTAGCAATGAACTTCCTCCAATATTCTGCCGACCCTATAAAACTTCTTACCTCCGTAACTTTATTGGGCTTGGGCCAATTCAGGGGAGGGTCTATATTTAGCTCACCTCCTCCAACAATGTGTCTCAAATACACTAAATAATTCTTGCCAAATTCACACTTCGACATCTTCAAAAATAATTGTTATTTTCTCAAGACATCAAGTACTTTGTTCACATGCATGACATGTTCATCTCTTGATTTGCTGAATATAAAAATATCATCTAAGTAGACAATGACAAAATCATCAAGAAATGGCCTCAATACATCATTCATAACTCTCATGAAAGTAGTTGGAGCATTGGTAAGATCGAAAGGCATAACAAGCCACTCAAACAATCCTTGTTTAGTTTTAAATGTGGTTTTCCAAATGTCCTCTTCAACTATTCTAACTTGATGATAACCACTTCGTAAGTCTAACTTAGTGAAATACTTTGAATACCTGAATTAATCAAGCAAATCATCAATTCATGGGAGTGGATAACGATTCTTTACCATGCTTTTGTTCAGTGCACGGAAATCCACGCACATGAGCCAAGTCTCGTCCTTCTTTTGCACCAAGACAATCGGTGAACCACATGGCGAAGTAGATGGGCGTATGATACCTTTGTTAAAAAATTCTTGAATTTGCTTTTGATTTTCATGCTCTCCATTATCGACATGCGATACATGCCAATGTTTGGAAGTGGAACATCTTGTTGCAGTTGTATCTGATGATGAATTCCCCTCTTGGGAGGTAACCCATTTGGCTCCTGAAACATCTCGCCATGTTGAATTACTACATCAAACAAATCAGATTTTAATTTTTCATCACAACCTTCAAAATATTCATAATCCATATCATTCTTTTTCTTGATCACGAGAAGCACAAAATTTTTACTTGCATTTACTAGTCTCTTCATCTGCCCTGCATTAACTAAGGAAATGTTCAGCTTTTTGCGATGAGCTCTCACAATATATTCGATCCCATCCTTGAGCAAGTGATACTTGTTCTCATGGTGATAGAATACCACTTTCCTTTCATACAAATGTGGGCTTCCGAAGATAATTCTTGAAATGTCAAGCGGAACCACATCTAACTCGACTTCATCAATAAAATTTGCAGTAATGGAAAACCTGAACATACATTTCCTTGTAACTTTTAGATTTTCATTCTTTACTATCCAACCCAAAAGATATGGTTTATGATGGGTACAGTTTCAAGGTTAAGCTTCTTGACCAAGTCTTCTGAGATTAAGTTCGCTTGTGACCCACTATCAAATAATGCGTCAATCTCTGTATGGTTTGAGACCACCCTTACATGGAACAACTCTATCCTTGTTTCTTCATCTGGAGTGTTATTGTGACAATTTGATGAATTAGTACTTGCTATGGCTTCTTTTCCCTTTGTGACCTTGGCTGTAATCCTGGTCTCATCACTGGAATGAGATCCAAGATCATGTTGTGTGATAGCGGTCGTCTTTTTTTTCCACCCATTGTTAAGTTTCTCAGGCCTTAGTTCGGGATGTAGTTTCCAACAGTGGGCTTCATCATGCCCCTCTTTGGAACAATGTTTGCATGTGGTTTTCTCCCCTTCTTTCTTAACACTTGCATTCTCTTACCCTTCCATTTTCCTCCCCTCTCTTTCTCCTTACCCTTAAATGGCTTCTTTTTACTACCCTCTTCCTGAATGTTCTTCCCCCTCGCTTCAAGGTGCATGACTTGCACACATACCTCATCTAAGTTGCTTGGATTAAACATAAGGATAATTTTTTTTAAATAGGAACATAAACCCCCAATGTATTTCAATAGAGTGTATTGGGATTGCAAGTTTACACCTAACAACAAAGCCCTCTTTCTAAACTCCTTGGTATAATCTTGAATTGTTTGACCCTTAAGCTGCCTAAATTTTTTCCAGATCATAATGGATTTTTTCATGTAAGCTAAAGGATAAAACTGTCTCTTAATTGAAGAAATAAAATCAGCCCAATAAATGGATATCTTACCATGGATTCTCATTTCCTCTTGAGTCTTTGCTTCCCACTAGACCAGTGCTGCTCCTTCTATCCTCAATGAAGCCAGCTGGATCTTTGTTTCATCAAATAGACCTCCAACTGGCGAATCCAATTGTCCAACTTCTCTGCATTTAACTCACCATTGTACATGGGAAGTTCAAACTTAATGTCCAATTTGAGTAAGGGAGTTTTTCCTTTTGGGTTTTTTGAGTGAGTATGGGTGGTTTTTGTGGTGGAAGTAGAAGATGATACTGATGGTGGAGATGGAGGAGGCTTTCCTCCATTACCCTTTGAATCCTTCTCTTCATCCTTTTTGTCTTCTGAGGTTCCCTCTCTATGTGGAGGCTTAGAATTCCCTCCAACCATCCTGGTGCTCCTCTCTTCATAGAAGACCCTAAACATGTTAGTTAGGTCATATAAATCCTTCTTGAATGCTTCCTCTTCTGGAAGACCTTTAGTGTCTCCTACACCTGACATGATGGCTGTGGATTCAAGCTCAACTTCTAGTGTTACTTGTACCTCTTCAATCTCAAATAGAGATAAATTGAGGTGCTTCAAGTGCAACTGGGAGTGAAACTTTGGGTGGAGATTATGGCCTTGTGGCTCTCCCTTTTCTAGTCCTAGCTTCACGACTAGTAAACAACAGTTTCCCTTCTCCTCTCTGCAACTTTAACCTCGTAAGCATCACAAATTTGCAACCATTAAAACTCTACTTGCACAAAGCTCAAACAAATATCAAGCAAATAACCTTGCTATGATACCACCTTGATCTGAATATGAATGTTAGTTTTGCTGTGCTAATTTCATCTTCAGAATTATAAATAAATCTTGATCATTTGCTTCATGTGCAAAGGTTTCCTTAAGGTGTTTGCAAGTGTTTAACAGGTAATTGCATATTTTTTTATGTTAAATTCATGAGCATATTAACGTTAAAATAAATTGTTGAAAAACAACAAATAAATGTATAAAAAACCATCAAATGATCCATTAACATAGTGTTTTGATGAAGGATTTCACCCCTCCTGGGCTACATCTCCTTGGTCCAGCTTCCATGGCTTGGGCCTCTGTATTAGCTCAAAATTGAAAAATTGTTGCTTTTATAATCCTCTACTGCTCCTAACACTTTCTCCAATGCACTCATAATGTCCAAAAATGATAGGATAGACTCTTTCCGAGCCTAATTTGGTCGAAATTTGCTCAAGTTATGGCCTCATCAATTTTACCTAGGAAAGCTCCTCCAAAACTGGAGAGAACTCCAGTTAACTCCACTAAATTTGAGATCATGCCGAATTTGGTGGACTCCACCAAACTACCTACAGAGATAAGCATGATTAGTTGAAGGTTAAGCATGAGTATGGTTATATGGTGAGGGGGCTGGCCCCCTCCTCCCGCCATCGAATCATATGTGAAAATCTAAATATATGCAAATTCCATTGGTTAATAAGGACTATGGTGTGGAGTAATCGTATGGTGTTGTGTTGCTGTAGGGAGGTCGCAGGGTCAACCACGACCTCTGCCCGTCATCTAGTTTGAAATTTTGTTCAATAAAATATTCCACATTTCGATCATACTTGCCATATGTTGTCATTTTGGGGGGGGGGTACGTGGCAGCCCTTGGTTGCACCACGTACCCTCACTCCATTGGCCCTCCAACATCCAATCAAATTGCAACAAATCACTAACCTCATCAACCAATCCTGAAATGACACTTGTCAGCAGCTCATAGGACCAACTGGAGGAATATTCCTAGAATATTCCTTTAGTTGGTTCCTTGGAATACTCTTTTTGCTGATTGGGTTGCCCAATCATCATCCTATCAATTCTGCACAAATTTTTGATGTTTGTAAAAACAGACAAAAAGCTCTAACTTTCACATACGGAGTCAGTTTTCGATGAAACAGAGTGCATCGGAATCAGGGAAATGAACACTTCGCGGTCATTTTGGTTTCAAGTGATTATGAGAAATTTAATTTTTGAGCTTAATACTAAGCACCTAATCAATAGGTTCTGAGTACTACGACTAGCACCTTTAGCATAACCAATGTATGGTTCGAGAGATGTCGACATCTGCAAACCAAACGTAAAAGGGATCAACAGAAACCATGGGAAACTTTTAAATATCACACTTCGAACACACTCAAACACACCTATAGACATTATGTACACATTGTACTACACCTGAGATTAATTATAGTATTTATTGAGGTACAACCCATTTCAGGACTGCGTCAGTGGAACTCCATCGAAGTCTACCAACTCATAAGCCTTTTTTGCAAGGACTCACTTGACAATGTATGGGCCCAACCACATAGGTTGGAACTTTCCTGAACCTAACTTAGCAGCCTCTTGTTCATATAAGAGGAACATGCCTCCTTCCAAGAAGACTCAAGGCTTGACACTTTTGTCATATTGCACCTTGACATGTCTCTTATGAGCTTCGTTATCTAAAGCAACATTGCGTCGGGTTTCATCCAAACGAGTCAAATGTAACAAATGATCCTCCTCTATGGAAGTGGCAGGAAGAAGTTCGACAACTAGTTTTAATGATGGAATTTCACACTCAATTGGGAGGATAGCTTCTAGACCATAGACCAACTAAAAAGGTGTGAATCTGGTAGCAGTCCTCATCGAGGTTCGGTATGCCCACAAGGTTGAGTAAAGAAGTAGGTTCGAATCTAATTTATGGACCCCTACCATATGTTGAAGCATAGTTTTAAGAACTTTGTTGACAACCTTAACTTTTCCATTAGCCTGTGGATAGTAGGGAGTGGAATTTTCATGCGAAAGTCCCAACTTGGAAGCTAGTTTGGTCATCATATGATTCCAGAAATGTTTTCTGTGATTTGTAACTATCGCTTATGGTACACCAAATCTAGCAATAACGTGATTGAAGGAAAAGTATGCAATCATCTCGCCAGTGTTTTTAAATGTAGGAATTGCCTCGGCCCACTTAGTAAAGTAGTCAAAAACGACAATAATATAGCCATGCCCCTGGGTCGAGTGAGGTTTACATGTCATAAAGTCAATGCCCCATTTTGAAAAAGGACCAACATTGACGACATGGTGCAAAGGAGCAGGTAGAGCATGCATCTTGCGATCATAGATCTGGCACCCATGACACTTCTTGACAGTGAAAAGGTAGTCATGAAAGATAGTAGGAAAAAAGTAACTAGCGCGTAGGATATTTTGCACGGTAACGTAATCAGATAGGTGTCCACCACATGTCCCCAAGTGGCCTTCATTAATAATTTTCTCGAATTTCTCGAGAGTGAGGCACCTCCATAAGATCGTATCAATACCACGACGGTAAAGGGTGTCGTCGATAATGATGTAGTTTTGAAATTGGTATCGAATACATCGCTTCTCAGAGCAAGAGGTATTAGGCCAGAAAATTTGGGTTTGGAGATAAATCAAGAAATATCCATACCACACATCAGATGACAAAATCAGAAACAATGAATTGTCAGGGATCGAATCTTCAGATGCAGATTTAGAATCAATGGAAGGGAGCTTGCACATAAGCTCATCGAAAGCTAGGGATTTATTTGACTTGGATTTGATGGATTACATGTCGAACTCTTGGAGAATGGAAATCCATTTAGATTAATTTCCCCTCAGGAATTCATGTGAACATATATATATGTCATAGGGTTGCAATTTGAAACGACTGTAGTTTTCCTAAGCAAGATATAATGGTGAAACCTTTGGATGGATTGAACGACCACCAAAGCCAACTTTTCTACATGATTATATCTGATCTAAATATCATTGAGGTTCTTTCTCAGATTTTAAATGGGGTCTTCAGTCCCACTATCGTCCTCTTGGACCAATACCATTGCTATAGTAGAAATGGAAGCAACTAATTACGGAAAGTCACGCTGATAATCATAGGGGTATAGAAGAGATGTCTGAACCAATACATATTTCAGGGCATCAAATGCTTTCTGAGCAACGTCATCCCAATGGAAGGGTACCCATTTCTTTAGTAAGCGGGTGAATCCTTTGTTCAGATTGGCGTAGAAGTTAGCTTTCCCTTGGAATCTTTGTAATTGATTGAAAGAGGAAGGTGTAGACAAGTCAACAATTGCTTGCACTTTAAGAAGATCGATACGAATTCCTTGTTTCGAAATAACAAAACCCAGGAGATGACCAAAACCAACACAGAACACACATTTGTGCGGGTTAAGAAAAATTTTATAGTCTTTACAACAGAAGAAGATAGCTTGAAGACGCATAGGGTGATCAACTCGATGTTTAGAATGAGCAGGGAGATTGTTGTACGATGTGTTTTATATCATGAAGAGCGTAATCCATCACACGTTGAAACATGGCACCCATGTTCTTGAAGCCGAATGAGAGTTTTTGATAAGAAAAAGTACCTTAGGGACAGATAAATGCAGTCTTAGGTTGGTCCGTCGAGAAAATGTTGATTTGATTGTAGCTCGAGAACCCATCCTTGAATAAATAGATCTCGAATCCAGTGCAATCATCAACAATCTAGTTGATGAAAGGGGTCAGATAGTTGTCCTTATGAAGAGCACAATTCACATCCCGATAATCGGCACATACTCGGATCATGCCTTGTTTCTTCATGACAGGAACAACATTTGATACCCAATCAGTTAAAGGAACGGGGTATATGAAACTAGCCCGAAGAATATTTTCAACTTCATCTTTGATCCCGACAGCCTTCTTGGGATGAACCAGACGGAGGCGCTGCTGGACGGGTTTGGCATCAAGATACATCTTAATCTCGTGTATGATTGTATTTGGGTTAATGTCTGACATTTCTTCATAAGTCTAGGAAAAGACATAAAAAAACTCATGGAAAAGGGCTCTATAAATCTCGATATTAGATGGAGAATAAGATGCTCCAATAAACAGATTTTCTACATACCTAATTTGATAGAAATGTCAAGAGGTATTGTCTCTTCGATATTCAAGAGGATATTTTCAGAGTCAATCTCATGAATAAATATCAAATTCGTAAGAGGTTTGACATAATTGGGTAAATAGACAACACTGAGATTATCCTAGATGGAATTTGGCAAGGAGGAATGATGATGATGTTCATCCCATGGCCCATCATCTGACATCATGATCTCCATGATGCTTTCATTGGTAGAGAATAAGTGAGAAAAAGGGTCAAAAGGCGTGCCATAATCCAGTGCTCGATTTACCCAATTGATCGAATTAAAGGTATAAGCTGTGCAAGCCAAATAAATGGCTTCATAATCTAGCTCGATAGGGCTCAACAACATTCGGTCACCAAAACCTTGGATGTTGGTTTCATCAGGTACAATCCATGGACCAACCGAGATCATAGATGATGATACCTTGATATAAGCAACCCAAAAAGAGTTGTCAGGAAGGGGAGGAGGAGGGAGTGAAAATGTTCCCATAAGCGATGAATCCTTCTATAATACAACCCTGACATGCTGATAGGATTGTAGGGATTCCCCCAAAAGAGGGAGACTTACAGTAACATGAGAATCAGAGGTGAAAAAGGTGAGTTGATCTACGGCTACAATCTCACCTTTATGAAGAATGGTGATCATACGAAAATGGGTTGAAACGACAAAAGCCACAGTGTAAACCAATGTACATCCTAGTAGAATATTGTAATAAAGAGGTTTGTCAATAACTTATACTTCTATATAGATGGTTTTCCCCCCTAATTCTACGTGAAGGGAATTAAAAATCCCACAATGTTTGTAAGTTCTTCCATTGAAAGCTTTAAATGTGGTGGTCGATTGACTCAGTTGAGGCAAACTGATCGCCTTCTAGCAAGACATGGACATAATGCAGGTCGAGGCTTCCTCATCCATGATAGAACGATGAATGTTCTTACCATGGACGACGACCTGAATTATAAAAGATGATTGAGATGGAAGCCGATGGGTATAGTTTTCGTGAGAGAAAACCGCCAGGTTGCAAGCTAATGGATGCACCCATTCGATAGCTGACAACAAGGCATTTTTTTGGGTGGGGAAGTTTTGCAACACCTCAAGAGTTGACATAGTTGATGGAGACTAAGCCAAGTCTTCAACTACATTATAATTATGGGAAGCTCATGAACGAGGGTTGAAAGTAGACTTGGCTTATTGCGCCTTTACACGTCTCTTATGCACTTCATTGGCCAATTGGGATTTACGACGCATTTCATCAAGATGGATGAGGTTAAAAAGATGCGCTTCTTCATCTGAGGTGTCAGGTAACAAGTCGATTGTGAGTTTTAACAATGATATTTCACATTGTGGGAAACTCATGAACGAGGGTTATAATCCTCGTTGCAAATCAATCATGGGTAACGAGGCTTTAGATTCTCATCGAAAGACTAATTTGTTTGTTTATCCTGTAGTGAAGAATATTTATTCTTTTTAAATTTTCCTTTCTTCTTGCTTCCAGGTTGTTGTGGAGACTTTCCCTTATCATATGAAATGGAATTTAAATCAGAAGTAGAAGCCTCAGGAGGATGGAATTGAGGGTTTTGAGCATATGCGGTAAGATCAACACCAATTTTATTACTCACCGATTGTGAACTGGTAGAACCAATCACGCCATCAACGACATGAGATTCTTTACCAGGAGGTGGACGAACAATATTTGAAGATCTCAGAGCGTTCGATATCTTATCATAGTGTGTGCTCAATTGGGTATAAATAAGGTCCAAATATTGTGCACAAGCAATAAATTTCTCTTCGGTCACGACTCCACCTTTGGCCACATCTTATGTTATGGGTGACAAAAGAGATTTGGTAAACCATTCCGCTAACAATTGATCGAGAACATAAGAATTAACTAATCGGTGGTGATGCCTCCACTCATGAATGTGATCTGAGATGTGAGTGGAGTTACTCTGGTTATAACAATAAATCATTGTCAGATCCATCTGGCGACCAAACTAACCAATAAGTATCTTCCTCATCCAGATGGCCTCACATGCTTCCTGATTGGTTGCAATGTACTCAGCCTCTACTGAACTGAGTGCAACTGATCTTTGTTTCCTGTTATACCAGGAAACTCTTATTGATCCTATGTTGAAGATTCCCCCTGATGTGTTCTTCTTGTCGAATGAACTCCCTACCCAATATGCATCGGTGAAGCCTTGAATCTTAACTCCCTTTTTCCATTTGTACCACAACCAATACTTTTTAGTGTCTCTGAGGTATCTCAACACATGCTTGCCTACCTTCCAAAAGAGCTTGGTAGGATTAACCATAGCTTGACTAAGCTGGTTAACCGCATAGCATATGTCTAGTGATGTGTTCACCAAATACATGAGTGAACCCACAAGCTGGTTGTAAACAATAACATGTACTACTTCATCTGGAGTAGCATCCTCTTTTCTCCAGTTTCTTGCTAGAGGAGTCTCCATCGATTTGTTTCCCTCCATTTGGAACTTCCTGAGAATGTTGTTGGTATACTTTCCCTGAGATACAAATATATACCCATCTCTTTTCCAAATTTCCAATCCCAGGAAATAGTTCAAGAGTCCCATGTCCTTCATTTCAAATTCTCTTGCAAGATCCTCTTTGCAAGACTTGATGAGTTTCTCATCACCTGTCAGTATCAAATCATCGACATAAAGTACAATGATCAAAATATTACCTTCTACCACAATATGGTAAAGGTTCACATCTTCTTCACTCTTGGTGAATCCCAACCCGATGAAATAACTGTCGATCCTAGTGTACTAAGCACAAGGTGCTTGCTTCAACCCATACAGTTCTCTCTTGATTCTGCACACATGTGACTCTTTGTCGATGGTCTCAAAACCTTTCAGCTACTTAATGCACACCTCTTCCTCAATCACCCCATTGAGGAAGGTTGTCTTTACATCCATCTGATGTATCTGCCATTCCATTTGTGTTGAGAGTGCAAGGATGGATTTGATTGATGAGTACTTTGCGACTAGTGCAAAGGTCTCATCATAATCAATCTCCTCCACCTGAGAGAACCCTCTGGCCACAAACCTGGCCTTGTGATTCTCCACACTCCCATCTACCGCATGCTTCACATTGTAGATCCACCTGGATCCTACAACTTACTTCCCCTTCGGTCTTGGGACAACTTCCCATGCATTGTTTCTGGTAATGGAGTCATACTCCTCAACCATGGCATCAACCCAAATTAGTTGTTGCACTGCTTCCTCAAAATAGGATGGTTCTATCTCTACACCTTTGCTCATAATATCCATGTAGCAAATGTACCTCTTGGGAGACCTTCTCTGCCAAAGTTATGATGTGGGTTCTCCCACATTCTCTCTAGCATCAAGAAACAACTTGACAACCTCTCTGGTGTACTTCCTTCTGTCTCAGTATGTCTCTACACGAGTGGGTTCTTCCATTCTCTACACCTCTACTTGTGGTTTCTCCACACATTGAGGTTCTTCTTTTAGAGCTAAGAGCTCCTCAACTGCATGCAATTGAAGCTCCCTCTCAAGGGAAATTTGCATGGCATTCTCTTCATTGAATTCCACATCTCTTCTTACCACTGTCATCCTGTGTGCTGGCAAGTACACCTGATAGTTGTGAGGTGTATCAGTGTACCCCAAAAATATCCCTAACTCAGCTGTTGGCTATAGCTTCTTCTTGGAATCTTTAGTCACATGGAAATAAACTGATGAACCAAAATATTTAAAATGCGACACATCTGGTCTCTTCCTGAAAAATATTCCTCTGGTGTACTCACCCCAAGTATCCGGTGAGGAATTATGTTATGCAAAAATACTATTGTATTGCATGCTTCCACCCACAGCTGTAATGGTAGGCCCTGATCATGCAACATATCTCGTGCTGCTCCCACAATAGTTATTTTCTTCCTTTCTGTAACCCCATTTTTCTGTGGGTTATGAGGTGCTATCAATTCCCTTCAAATTCCTTTTGATGAATATAAGTTATTGAATTTGTTAGAGACATATTCTCCACCATTGTCTCTCCTCAGAGCCTTCACCTTCTTCCCTGTATCTTTCTCGACAAGTGCTTTGAACTCGCAAAACTTGGAGAACGTCTGATCTTTCTTCTGCACGAAGAAAATCCAACACTTGCGTGAAAAAGTCATCTACAAAAATCAAATGATACATGTGTTTTTCTATGGAACCTATCGAGAACGGTCCACACACGTTTGAGTGAACTCTCTCAAGGATCACCTTTTCTTGGCTTTCCTTATCATGAAATATGGCTTTAGTATACTTCCCCAATGTACACCCTTCGCATGTCTCTTGCTACTCAAGTGCACCCTTTGGAAGTCCTGTAGAAATCTGTTGCATTATATTCAAAGCGCCATGGTGTAGATGTCCCAATCCCTTGTGTCATAACTCGCTGATGTCTCGTCTCACCTTATCTTCTTTCATGCTCAAGGAAACACAGTCTTCTACATCCAATTTGTAGAGTTTCTTTACTCAAACCCCAATATTCTTCACGTGCCCCGTGGCTGTGTGATGAAGGAACGAATTTCCTTCACTGAATATCACATCATAGCCACAGTCTTCCAACATCGCAACAAAAACCAAATTCTTCTTTAAACCAAGAACATAAATGACATCTTTTAATGTGAGAGGAGTACATGAATCCCTCTGAAAGGTAATTATACCTATGTTGGTAGCAATATACCTCTCGTCATCTCCCATATTGATGTGCATCTGGAGATCCTTCTCCTCCAAGTTACTGAAGAATTATTTGTTGTCGGTCATATGGAATGAAGCTCCACTATCTAAGTACCACACATAAACCATCACTGATGACACCATCTCATCATAATGAATCCCCTCCCCCTGAGAGAATGCTCTGGCCACAAACTTGGCCTTGTGCTTCTCCACACTCCCATCTGCTGCATGCTTCACATTGTAGATCCACCTGCATCCTACACCTGACTTCCCCTCCGGTCTTGGGACAACGTCCCATGTATTGTTTCTGATAATGGAGTCATACTCCTCAACCATGGCATTAACCCAAATTGGTTGCTACATTGCTTCCTCAAAATAGGATGTTTCTATCTCTACACCTTCGCTTATAAGAGCCATGTAGAAAATTTACCTCTCTAGAGACCTTCTCTGCCTACACTATGATGTGGGTGCTCCCACATTCTCTCTAGCATCAAGAAACAACCTGTCAACCTCTCTGATGTGCCTTCTGCCTCGAAGTGTCTCCGCATGAGTGGTTCTTCCACTCTCTGCACCGCGGTGGTCGCTCCATGTATTGAGGTTCTTCGTTTGGAGCCAAGAGCTCCTCAACCGCATGCAACCGAAGCCCTCTCGATGCAAATTTGCATGGCATTATCTTCATCAAATTTCACATCTCTTCCGACCACTATCATCTAAGAACTTGTGTGCCGGCAAGTAAACCTCTTACACCTAATAGTTTTGAGGTGTATATTACAGTACCCCACAAATATCCCAAACTCAGCTTGTTGGCTCTAGCTTCTTCTTGATATCTTTCGTCACATGGAAATAAACTGATGAACCAAAATTTTTAAAATGCAACACATCTGGTCTCTTACCTGAAAAATCTTCCTCTAGAGAACTCACCCCAAGTACCAGGTGAGGAATTATGTTCTGCACAAATACTATTGTATTACATGCTTCCACCCACAGATAAAACGGTAAGCCATGATCATGCAACATAGCATATGCTGATCCCACAATAGTTCTTTTCTTCCTTTTTGCAACCCCATTCTATTGTGGGTTATGAGGTGCTATCAATTCCCTTCTAATTCCTACTGATGAATATAAGTTCTTGAATTTGTTAGAGACATATTCTCCACCATTGTCGCTCCTCAGAGCCTTCACCTTCTTTCATGTATATTTCTCGACAAGTGCTTTGAACTCACAAAACTTGGAGAACGTTTGATCTTTATTCTACACGAAGAAAATCCAACACTTGTGTGAAAAAACATCTACAAAAATCACATAATACATGTGTTTTTCTATGGAACCTGTCAAGAACGATCCACACACATTTGAGTGAAATCTCTCAAGGATCACCTTTACTCGACTTTCCTTATCGTGAAATATGCCTTTGGTATACTTCCCCAATGTACACCCTTTGCATGTATCTCACTGCTCAAGTGCACCCTTTGGAAGTCCTATAGAAATCTGTTGCATGATCTTCAAAGTGCCATGGTGTATATGTCCCAATCTCCCGTGTCATAACTCGTCGATGTCTCGGCTTACCTTCTTTGCTTTCACGCTAAAGGAAACACAATATTCTACATCCAATTTGTAGAGGTTTTTTACTCAAACCCCAATATTCTTCACATGTCTCATGGCTTTGTGATGAAGGAATGACTTTCCTTCACTTAATATCACATCATAGCCATAGTCTTCTAACATAGCAACAAAAAAAATTTCTTCTTTAAACCAGGAACATACATGACATCTTTTTGCGAGAGGAGTACATGACTCCCTATGAAAGGTAATTGTACCTATGTTGGTAGCGTTATACCTCCCGTCATCTCCCATCTCGATGTGCATCTAGACATCCTTCTCCTCCAAGTTACTGAAGAATTCTTTTTTGCTGGTCATATGGAATGAAGCTCCACTATCTAAGTACCACACATAACTCATCACCGATGACACCATGCATGCGATGAAATGGAATCCAACTTGAACTGTGAAGCAATGGCTTCACCTGCCGCTCCTCTTGAGGACTTCTTGTTGGTCTTCTTGTGCAGACAATTTGTAGCATAGTGTCCAAGCTTATGACAGTGAAAACACATTACCTTTGACAAGTCTCGCTTCTTACATACCTGACCAAAATATGATTTGGAATGGGACGCCTTCCATTTCCCTTTCTTCGCCTTTCCAGCCAAGGAACTGTTCTCCTCATCATCGGTATTTGATGAGGATCCATCTCCGGTGTTCTGCTGAATCCCTTCTTGTACCAAATCAGACCATAATCGCTCCCACTCTGGTAGCTTCTCCCTCCCATTCACCGAGTCTTGGTAGATATGTAAGCTCTTGGGAAGACCTAGAAGTGATAGGCTTACCAAATCATCCTGGGAAACTATCACCCCAACACTTCCAAGCTCATCTCGACATTGATTGAACTTCGTCAAGTATTTTAGGATCGTGTCGCAATTCTCCATATTGATCCTTCTAAGCTTGTCCTTCAGCACCATCTTCATGTGGTCGCTTCTATTCTGAAACAGATATGTTAAGGCCTTCCACATAGCATATGGAGTTTCCTTTCCATGGAGGTTCAAGACAATATGGTCTTGAACTCCTTCTAACAAAATCCTTCTCGCCTTTGCTACATTCTTCTTCCATGCATCAAGAAGTTGAGCATATGTTGCAGCGGGGTGGGAAATATCACTGTCTATGAATTCCTTCAGTCCGTTTTCCTCCAACACTGCCTCCATCTTGTCCTTCCATGCTATGTAGTTTGAATTACCCTCAAGGGAATATTTGAGTCTCAATCCAAAGAAAGACATCTTGATCTGTTGTTGGTCCTGAAGAATAAATCTGCAACTTCAATTCACCTATTCAAAACAAACTTTGGTTCTTCTCTTCTATAACGATTCATGCTCTGATATTATGTATACATATCTAAATAGATTCAACTGATCTTGTAATGTACTAAAACAAAATACAGAATCAATTCTACAAATTTGCGGAAACCAAATATGATCGCACAATCACATGAATAAGAAAGAGAAGAATATCAATCACACAACACAAAGATTTATATGGGGAAAGCCTCAGCTAAAAACCCCACTATCTATATATTGCATTAATTCTATAATATGAAACAATACAATGTTATTTTCGTTCTTGAGAAACCTTTGCACTATCTCTTACTGTCTCACTCTAATCTAAGCAAGTTTGGTCCAATATTTAACCACTTCCTTGTCTCTGCCTGACCGGCCTTGCTCACGCATTCCTAGGCTAATTGAGCCCCTATTAATTAGGAAATTCCCATCAATAGATGGTACAATACATCCAAGGCATCCTGATGACCTCATGCATGACCTGTACAATTTTCTAATTATACAATTGATAGTTCTCTTCCCTTTAACTCCAATCTCAATTGGGCCTTCCTTAGAACTGACATGCAACAACTATTTAGAGCGAATTATTAGTATTTGATTGATCACTGCATGTGAGTTAAATCAGATTTAATTCACTAGACCTATCACTAGCTCATCTCTTAGTTAGAACTAGTTAAATTTATTTTTACTCAAATAATTGAGTTAACTAATTACAATTCAAAATAAATTGCAGTTGGACCCCCTAAAACTTAGGGAGAAATCTACATGCCTCCAGTTTGACCCTCAACTCGAATTGACTGAGCTAACTAAGTCTTCCTGACTCAGTTAACTCGTACACGTTATCATGTGATGTGGAATTACAATTTGCCTCTAAATGCTACCTCAACTCGAATTGACTGAGCTAACTAAGTCTTCCTGACTCAGTTAACTCGTACACGTTATCATGTGATGTGGAATTACAATTTAATTCTAATTTAATTAAGGGAAAATTAAATTAGAAGACATTTATTGTTGTCATTTCAACAATAAATACATTGAGAATGTTGTAGTGGTTACTGCTTAATAAAATATTTTTTTGCGAGACATTTCGTGTTGATATGTATGGCAACATGAAATATGGTTTACTATCATTTTAAAATTTATCTCAACTCTACACATTCCATGCCCAAGTGTAGATTCTACATAGGTATGTCCTTCCACACATAGCTCCACGCAAAATCCACAATGTTGATAGTCTCCACAAAAGTTTGCACAACTCAACATAGTCCTGTTTTAATTATTCACACAGGAAAACATTTACACCAAAAATCACTCACAAAACAATCTACTCTTACACACCTATGCTATTCTTGTCATAGAGTAAATTAATCTCACATTTTTCTCATATTCTTGGGCCTCCAGTGAGGGAGTTACACTCATATTAGCTCCCACACCAAATTAGAGTTATTGCACACTCAATTTATTCTACATATTTCATTCTAATCACAATATCACATATTTATACAATAAGTTGTTACAATGAGATAGATTCACTATCTTAGTGAGACAATCTAATTAGTTGAGTGAATATCGCAACTACAAATTAAAACTAGCTAAATCCAACTAACAATCATTATATGATGATGAATATCATACAATAAGCCCAACATCCATAAGGGTTAATATCTCCAAACACTAATGAATTAGGAAAAAATTATAATTTAAAAAAATATAATCTATAAACATAATTTACTCATTTAATGGTCGTTTATAGCTAAATTTATTATTAAAATTGATTATAAAATTTAAAAGATAACTTTTATTTGGGAGTTATTTTTTTTAATTAATTAATTAAAAAAAATAAAAATAATATAGTTGACCTTTGAAAAAAAAGGTTCATTAAAGAACAAGTTCCATTACTTGCTTGGAGGGTGTAAGAAGGCTTTTTTGTTTTGCTTTGTTTATTTTTGTTTGTATTTTGGTGATTAGGTTGAGGCTAAGTGGGGGCCACTTTGGGTGGAAGTTGATGCTATCACTAGGATTGTGAAGAATGGAGCAAGTCAACTTTTCTACTAGGTGGAAACCGATGTCATTACTAGGATTGTGAACAGTAGATCCAACTCGGGATCAAGGTTGGAATTTCAAAACAAATCTACCTGTCTTTCACACCTCTTCTTTAACTATATTTGACAGAAAAAACATCCAGTGACAAGCAATCCCCAAAAGTGGTTTCTATGCTCAACCTCTCCCTATAAAATTTAAATCTAAAATCTAGCTTTAACTAAACTCCTCATAAATTAACTAATCAACACCTCATAAATTTCACTAAAATAAATATTATTGCTATTACATTTTTAACATTTTTCCAAACATAATTGACTATTAAATTTCCAGAAAACCATATCTATTGAATTCTCTATTTTCAAACTTACCTCACACAAAATAAAGAACGAAATAAATGAATAAATTTCAAGAGACTAAAAATAATTTATGAAACTCCCAGCTTCCTTGTTTCATGACAACTAGGCAGCCTCGTTAAATTGTGAGAGGCATTAAAAATCAACATTACATGAGGGAGACTACGAAGTTTTTTAGCAAGTGGCTGTCCACCTCACTCACCACGTGCCCAAATGTCTTTCAAAATTAATAAAAAGTAAAATGTGGACCCAAATTCCACCTCACTCACTACGTGCCTAAATGTCTTTCAAAATTAATAAACAGTACAGTGTGGACTCACCACATGCCCAAATGTCTTTCAAAATTAATAAAAAGTACTGTGTTACCAAATTCCACCTCACTCACCACGTGCTAAAATGTCTTTCAAAATTGATAAAAGTAAACTGTGGACTCACCACGTGCCCAAATGTTTGTTTCAAAATTAATAAATGTCTTTCAAAATTAATAAAAAGTAAACTGTGGACCCAAATTCCATGGGCGTGATGCATTATTAGTACAGAGGTTTATCGCTAAATTTGTTTTTAAATATAAAATTAAGCAAATATTTTGGTTAGTCGTTTATTTTCACAATATTTATTATTATTATTTTTAATTATAATTAAATAAAAATAATAATTAATATTTAGTATTATTACCTTTGACAAAACAGATTAATGAAGAACACGTTTCACTGTTTTGTTAGAGTATTGCACAGTGAATAGAATAAACATTTTTTGTTTTGTGTTTTTTTTAAAGTGATTAGGTTCAGTTTAAATAGAGAGGATAGTTGGATTAATGGATGGAAGTTCATGTTATTATCATGATTGTGAAGTTTAGAAGGAGCAATTGGAATAGCTTTAATAATTTTTAAAATTAGTTTTTATTTTTAACTTTTTCAATGAATTAATAAGATTAAATATCACACAAACTAATTATTCTATAATTTATAAACGTTATTAACATAAATATTATTATTTTTGTCAGGATATTGCATATACTTCTATAGCTCAATTTTATATGTTAAAATTCAATTTATTTTATAATATTTTAATTTATTTTTCTTAAATTTGATTGGTTATAAAAATCAATATGTTATTTCGGGTTCTATTAACGAGCCAAGAGTACATAATCTGTATTTTAATATTGTTTGCAATTTGGATGTCCTATTTCGGGTTCTACATGTTTCATTTTTATATTGACTTTCGAGATGCTTCATCAAAACTATATATATATATATAATTCTCGGTTGTTATATTAATTATTATTATTAAGAATATCTTTATGTTTTTAAATTTAAAATAATATTAATTTTTTTAATATATTGATTTAAAATAATATTAATTTTTTTTCATATATTTTTATGATTGTATAGTTGTTTTATTTTTAAATAAGAATTAAAGTTTTTCCGGTACAAGTTTTGAGTATCTATCAAAATTGAATTTTATAACTCATTAGATGTGTCTTTTATATTTAAATTATAAGATATTTATTTTAAATGAGAAAGTAAAACTTAATAATGCTAATAAAAAAAAATAAATTAAAATTATTATAATTTTTTTTGTAATTTGTACGATTGATTTATTTTTTAATCAAAATTGATATTATTTATTATCACATATATTTTCATATTATTTAAGTTTGTGGTTATGATTGAATATAAGTTTTGAACACGTAAAAAGTGACCAAAAAAATGTTAATGTGTGGTTTTTTTTGTTTTTGTTTTGTTTTTTATTAATTTAATTTTATTATTATTATTTTTTTAAATTTTATTTCAAATTAAAATAGAAGCAATCTTTTTGATTAAATATTTCAAAATATTAGATGTTTATTCCAAATTAATAGGTAAGATTTGTTAACATTAAACATATAATTTTTGTTTTGTTTTATTATAAATATTTTTAATAATAATAAATTAAGATATTGTGTATAAAATCTTTTGGAGAAAATCACATTCAAGTAGATTTTGTCGAGGATAAGATGAGAAATCTGATCTAGGACCCAGTTTAAATAGATAAGGAAGCTCCAACTAGCCGTTGTAGAATAACGGCTAGTTTGACTGGAATAAGAAATATTGAATTATTATTATTATTATCATTATTATAATTAAAATATTTGAATATAATAAAATACTTATATATGCTTAATTAATAATAATCTAAAAATGGTAAGATTTGTGATTAAAAAAAATTAAAAAAATAAATAAAAAAATAAATAAAAAAATAAAAAAATAAATATATATATATATATATATATATATATATATATATATATATATATATAACATCCACTTAGGCCAAACTTTGGTTTATCAGACATGAAGAAACAAATTATTTAGTTTGTTTTAACATTGTACTCCTATGCTCAAAGAGCTTGGAGAGAAGCGTCCCGAGCTCACTATAATTTTGACATGTTAAAAGGCTAGGAAGGTCGGTATTGCAACAAAGATTATGAAACTGAGGTCTAATGTCGGTGTACGCAGGGCATTCTAAGAGGAAGTGTTTTTCATCCTCAATGTTCATATTCTCACAGAGATGACAAATCCTTTCCACCCATAGTGTTTTAGGAACTGCCCAACGACCTGTTTCGCTATGGAGCTCATGAGAGTTTGTTCTTATCTTGGCAATATTAATTTTTTTTCTTCGAGCTAGTTAAAACAGAGAGATACTTTTGATCTTCTAGAGTAGGGTTGATGACCTCATAATATCTTAATTTCCTTTTAGCCTCTAAATCTTTCTCACACCACATTTTCTCTTTAAACTTAGAAGTAATAATATTTTTAATGTTATTAATATTTTGTAATGCAACATTTTCGTCAATCTCCCAATGGTTTAACCAGGCCTTGGTATCTTTATACCAACCCTGTTTGAGCCTTAGTTGGTTTTGGATGGAATTTAAAGCTAGCTTAGGAAGCCTATGGTCTCCCATGTTATTGATTTTGTGCTTGTACAACATGAGCCTAGTCATAGCTAGGCTCTCGATAGGGGAAAGATCCACTTCTATAAGGAGAATAGGATACAGTGTATTGCTTTTAATTTTGAGGTTATACGTTATAAAACGCTTCTGGATTTGCTCAATCTTTCTCCAAGATTCTCTAGAGATGCTGCAACCCCAAACCTCACATCCATACAAGATAACAAGAGTGACAAAAGTTTCACGGAGGAGCTTCTTTTTATCCCACATCACGAGGTTTTCCACTTTACAATTATTTTCAAGACCGAAATAAGCTTTCCACACTCCATTAATCCTTTTCTCAATGCTATAGTTCCAGTTAAGCTTGTGATGAATATCAATTACTAGGTACTTGTAAGAAGACACTTCCTCCAAGTTTCTATTGTCATACACAAAATTAGTGTAAGTGTATTTCTTGGATTTGATAATCATAACTTTTGTTTTGTCAGTGTTAACAGTCATACCCATGGTAAAGCAGAAATTCTTAAGAAGTCTTAGTTGCTTATCAAGACCAGATGGGCACCTTTCCAGAAGAACAATATCGTCAGCATAGAGAAGAAGGATGATGACTATTCCAGCTAAGTTCGTGCCAGCACAACCTGCTTCCTCTAAACATCCTTCTAGCCTGTCGATGTAAATTCCAAATAGGGTGGAGGAGAGGGGGCAACCTTGTTTAACACCGATATTACACTTAATATCTTTCGACCACCCCTCATTGCTCTTAAACTTGGCAATTACATTCTCGTATAACCTTATAGCGGCAACTCTCAACTCGAAAGGAACCTTTAGCTCTTCTAATATATTTCATAGGTTATTTCTAGGAATCGTATCGAAAGCCTT